>VDFB02193867.1:50393950-50796066 GCA_007258455.2 Sequoia sempervirens | reverse complement strand
CTTACCCAAGATGACTTTTCACATTCCAAAGCCAAATAGGTCTACCTAGAGAATGGCAGTTTCATATTCCATCTTGAAGTGGTCTTCTTTTGTCTTGATGGATGCCTTCATGTGGCCTCCTAAATTAATACTGATTTCCAATAATATATACAATTACATAGGAAAATATTGAATTACCAAAGTGTAGCGTCCATCCCAATGTAATAACCCACCCTTAATTTTTTCAAAAACTTCACCCATTAGCGTTAGCCAAAATGCAATGATAAACAACTGAATAAGCAACCCTCCACTTTCTGATCACCTAGATCCCAGTGTGGGCAAGGTGAGAGCATACGGTGAAGAGGGGATATTGCAATTATTGGAAAAGAAAGCTATTTGGGAATAAAAACCTTCCACTTTCTGATCACCCAGATCCCAATGTGAGCAAGGTGAGAGCATAGGGTGGTTGGCTTACAATATTGAAATCCTCTATGCCACCACTTCTTCAGTGGGGCAAGTAATCAAAACCAAGTGCATGAAAGTAAACATCCGCTTATTTAGCGGGAAGTACAAGAAAGGAAAAGCACTTGGCGGCAAGCCGACCAACCTTTGCTTGTTTAGCAGGCATAACAAGAAAGGAAATATAAGAAACTCGACCACTTATTCAGCGGGAGTAACAAGTAACAAAAATAAAGCTCAACCACTTATTCAACAAGAGCAACCACTTGTTTAGTGTGGTAAGTATCAAATGCAAATACAAGAGCATTCACCAACGATACTACCGATTGTATTCCAATGAGCTCAACATAATCAAATCAGATTATTACATACTACTGTTATGAGAGGTAAATGATAGAAATGTGAAGTAAAACACCCTCCCAAGATGCTACAATGAAGAATAATAACACCCCCTTCAAAACTATAACAAGTATACCTCAAGATATAGTCACTGGAGGTCAATAGAAGGTCAAGTAAGCTGCCGCAACAAGTCTGATACACTTGGACAGCGGTCTGGTGTGCACGAACAGTAGGTCTGAAACCCCAATCAACAACCTACAAACAACCATAACTCCTCCAATACTCTAACGGAATCTCACCAAACCACTTGCAAATGATAGAATAAGCCTAGGAATCCAAGTCAAGGTAGTGAGCTGCCATCAACAAGCATGAACAACAATGTCACAAGCCCAAACGAATTCCATCCAAGGTGCACGCCCTCCTAGGTAGGGCGACCTGCTCTAAAAATCCATTCCTCCTTCTAAAATCACCAAAACTTAGGCATGAGGGCACCCAAGCATGAGAGAGATAATGGGCTAGTACCCACAAAAAGGTCTCAACTCCTCCGATCGGTGTGAGCAAAAAGGTGGATCAGCTAGTCACGAACCAGCAACACCAAGTTCTGATAAAACACACCAAAAAGCTCCAATCTGCACTGAAATAACTCAACCAAAAGCCAAAACAATACTAGAAATCTTCAAAGTAATCCATCATCAAACTTCAAACATCACCATTAAGCCCAACAAAAGCTCCTAAAATGAAGGTCCTCCAGTCCAGCTAGGCAGTATCTCTCAACTCCGAAACTAGAACAAACCATTGAGGGTTTTCGTCCTCAAGGCCTTGAAGAATTCCAACATCATATCGTTAGCACTTCGTTATCAAATCTTCAACATGACCAAATGAGAGCTCTGAGGGCATTATATAGCTTTTGAGACCTAGGAATTTGAATTGCTTTCCCCTCTCAAAATGGAACGCCACATTTGGAGAGTATAATATTTTATAAAAATCACTTAAATTCTTTACTTTGGCGTCCATCTTGGTTATGTACAAAATTAACTTTATGTCCTCATCTTGTCGTGCAACTCAAGTCCACCCTTTTAAAAAACAACTTAAGTCATGCTTCCTAGGCGTGGGGGTCAAAAAGTGACTTTGACAATATAAAATAAACTTAAGTTGCCAACCTTTCCATTTTTAACTCCAAGAATGGTGGAGAAACCAACTACTAAAAAATACCAAAATGCTAACCACTGCAACTGCCACTAGTGCCAAAAATAGTAACCCTGTATTTAACTACTGCCAAGACCATTGCCAAAAATAGCACTTACTAAAAATAGTGACTCCAATCTCAAAATAAGCACATTCTAAGACGCAATTGTGACTTACTAAAAATAGACACTGCTAAAAATAGCAATGATTGCCCACCAAAGGTCTCAGAAAACCCAGAAAACCCTCTGGCAAACTCTTGAAACAATCTCCTAAAAAGTTGATGAGAAACCTCCAAGAATCTTGGAAACCCTAAAACGCCTCCGAGTAGCCCACGAGACTTTGGAAATAGGCTAACAACCACTGAAAATGTAATGTTCCCTTTTTGGAAAACCCTAAATCTTGTCCTCCTAGATCCTTATTCCTTGATTTTGATCTAATTATATTCTTCCCTTCATAAAATCTGTAAGTCTAATTGATGATTTAATATTTAAAAGATATTACTTCCCCTAATGTTCTACAGCAATAGTATTTACTTACACAATTTATCCCCTTATTTCTGAATTCATAAATAATACTAACTATTCCCTTCTTCCAATCTGTCGATGCCCAAGTTGCTGTCCTATATTCTTCTTTTTCCTTATCGATCATCTTCAAATTCTATTTATATATCTTTATTTCCATGAAGAGAGGCATCCTTTGGATAGAGACACCTCTTTCAAAGTCTTAACACTTAATTAACCTTGATTGCTGCCTCAAACTATTTATAATTCATTTAAGTGCTTCCTTCATATATATCCAATTGCTGCTTTTGTCTTCATGATAATTCAATTGTATCACTACTAAGTTACTTACTGACTGTTATACCCACAAGTATATTCAGATGCCTTATCCTTTTCTATTCCCTGTGATTACTTCCTCCTCCCCAAATCCATAATCGATTTGACCGTTTGTCTTATATGTGCTTGTATAATAATTGATTCATAGGCTGATAGGAATAATGAAATTAGCAGATCTAAACTCTGATATATAGCCAGTGGTTATAATGATATTCAATATAAGTCTGAGACAAATGTATTGGGTCTGGTATTTTAAATATATAAACCTGTGTTGTATTCTTATTCCCTGATATCTCCCTTAACTCCTCAATACCGATCTCCTATATATATCTTTTGATTGGGGCATGATGCAAGGAGTTGTATCCTCTCAATCGTGTCTCTTCCAATTTAAGTAAGCCTTGCTACACCTTGATTGAGTTAATTGCTCTCATCTTAATGAATCAATAATCTTTATAGTTGATCTCATGTCAGGGCTTGATCGAGTGGATTTTCCTTTGAACAGCGATGACTTCCTTAATGACTCTTATGTCTAATAAATGTCTTTGGGCAAATTAATGTTTCTGGCACAGCAACAAAGATTTGACCATGATATACCCAGCATGAGGATGATAATTACGAATGGCTATCCTCTTGAAGACCTTCGATTTGGCTTGGTGTGATGCCGTTAGTTTTTTCCTTCCCAGGCCCGACAATGTGCATGTCATACGATTTCTCCCTGAGTCGTGATAGCTATAAACCACCCTAATCGCTACCTTAACAATTATCGATGATTTCCATTTAATTTGTATTATTCCTTGCTTAGAGTTTGCCCGCCTTCGTAGAGAATAATTGTTGTTGTTTCCATTATCTCTTCTTGTCGTTTAACCACCTATCTCCTTTTTGCGTTGGCTTCCAATAGGATCGAAATTTGTCTTGATAATCAGATTTGTTCCGGAATCATGATATTTAAGCTCAGTAATTTTTCTAAGGCGGCGATGATCTTCAGAAAGAGGCCCTGATAATATCTGAATGTCGATTCAACATAGGAAACTCGTTCCAGTGTAGGCCTCTCAAGTATGCCACGTAATCAGGCATTGTTTGTATTTTGACTTCATCTCCAAAATTCCTGCACTCCTTTATGTATCTGCCCGTTTGTCTTCATGTGGCACTTTAGCCATGGATTGCAAATGATATTCGAATTACAATGTAATGGATCAACTTAAGCTTTCTCCCCAATCAGTGATAACACAATGTGTAATGTCCTTTATAATATATTAAAATATTATGATGACCCCTGAATATTTGTAATTGTAATGTTATTTTATGGTTTACATTAATAGGTATTACATGCTTCTTATTTTAATCTTGTATAAATTGATATTAATTTTAAAGACTTTAATAGCCGTTATATTATGATGATTATAATGTTATTTTAATTTATAACGTTATTTATTATATTTATAATTATAATATTGTCTTTGACAATTATAATTATAACGGTATTAGATAGTTAATAATTCTAACAGTTGCAATTTTCGGTGACATGACAGAAAAGTATAGGGCTAAAAAAAGGACATTACACCCAAGATGAGCACACTTAACCACCAACATTAATTGTCGATTATGAAAGGTGTACCATACCTAACCTGAAATGTCCCAACTAGGATATTGATGAATTTTCTGATTTTTGAAATACAAACTTCTGCCCTAATTTCTGCACTTTAAAACTTTTACTAAAAACCCTAATTGCTGATATAAAATTTCTGAGAAGAAACAAGCATGAACAACAACATAAACTCATCCAATTGCTTCAAAGAATATGATGAACACATCTAACATTAAGTATGAATGTAACCAGCAATATATTGCACCAATTTGTCCATCCAAAACAGGAAAATTCTGATTATAAGTTTATTCAGTTCTGCTGCTACACAATCAGACCTATTACTTATGCAAGTTCACCACAAAATCAGGCTCCAAACATGCCCAACAATGTACAATAGTTTGCTGATATGAAGAAACCCCACTTACAAGCCAAAACATGAAGTGAATGATGACCTAAACTAACCCTAGCTGGGCAAACTTGCTCTAGCTCACAAGAATGCAATGATGAATGCAAATATGATAGAAATGTCTTCAAAACCCTACCACAAGGGTGTGCTGGCCTGCTGGTCTGAATGTAGGGTTTGCAACCCTTGAAAGCTTGTCAACAACCTCCAAACTTGCCAATTTCGTCCTTCCAAAACAAAGTGCTCCTCTTGAAACTTGGGTGCTCCTCTCTAGGGTGAAACCCTTGGTGAATACAACATCAAACCTGCCCTCCTCAAGTCGCCTAGGCTGATATGAAAATCTGAGCATGAACATCTAGCATAAAACTCCATTGAAGCACAAGTGAACCTCTGTCATGAAGTCCTCCTTTGAAGAGCTAGGTTTTCATCCAACTCTTCTATTATTCACAAGGGTTTCCGTCCTTGGAATAACTGCAATAATTGGTGATCTGAAAAAGCAAAATAATTCCCATGATATGAAAACCTCGAAATGACTTAGTTTATATAGTAATCACTCCTTATTTCTCCAAATAGGTCGGCCCAATTTGGGCGCCACTTTTCCCCTTTTAATTTTGCTTTTTATTTAAATTTTTATCCCCTCAATTGGGTGCCAAACCCCAATTCAATTTTATATTATTTTTTATTTTTTTAAATTATTGTTTTTTTCCTCCTTATAACTGCCAAGGGATTTCCCAATCCCAAATAAAATATTAAAATAACTTAGGTGCTAAATCTCAAATTTAAATCTTATTTAACCTCCTTCCCTAGGGCGCCAAAAATCAAAATGATAAAATATTATTTTTCCCTCTTATTTTCTCTTGCTTGCCCAAAAGGGACATTACATAACCCAACAATCTTCCACTTCTTATACATTGCATAAGAGGTCACAAATATGATCAATCATGAATTAGTTCAAATGGGCAATGCCCATATCATTCTTGCACCAAACAATTTTTTCTGTGCTAATCAACTTAGTAAGACAATTTGCAACATTTTCCAAATTGTCAACTTTTTCCAACATCTTTTTATCCTCTACCACATTACAAGCAAAGTGATATTGGAAATCTATGTGCTTTGTCATGGCATGGAATGTACGATTCTTAGCCAAATATGTGCATGAGCTCTATAACCAAGCTGCCTCCGTACAAGCATGTGTTGCTGCATATATTTTTCCTTTGTAATGAAAAGAGCAACTACTAATTGTCTCTTGCTCATCCAATTAATAGCCCCACCAAACAAGGTGAAGATGTGGCCACTTTTGGACCTCCAATCCACATCACTGACCAATTTGCATCTACAAACCCCTATAAGTCCAACATCCTACTATGAGGTCTCCCACTATAGCAAATAGGCATATTTGAAGACCCATGAAGATAGATTTAGACCCTTTTTCACTGTCATCCAATTTTGTTTATATGGGCTGGATATGAAAACACGAAGCTGCCCATTGCACTAGCATATGGAACATGCGACATGTCTTCAATACCCTCCTGAGTTACATGACATTGCTCCAAAGACAACTTAGTACCAACAAGAATATGAACATTAATGGGTTTAGAATCTTGCATATTCAACTTATTGCAATACACAATGTATTCAACTTAATACTTTATTTGACTAAAAGATTTCCGTTAACCCTATCCTTCTTTATTTTCATTCCTCAAAATGAATTTGCAGCTCTTAAACTTCTTATTTTAAAATGAAAATAAGGTTGATTTTTCAATTATTTTTTCATGTCCTTGTTGTTTCCAATAAGAAACATGTCATCCACATACAAATCAATAATAACAAAGTGATCACCTTCATGCTTGTAATAAGCACAACAATCAACTTTACCATGAATAAACCCAAGCTTCAATAAATATATGTCAAATTTTGGTTACCACATTCTAGGTAACTGTTTCATACCATAGACAAACCTTTTTGACTTGCAAACCAAAATTTCCGCACCCTTTTCCTCAAAAATCTCAGGTTTTACCGTGTACATATCCTTCTCTATTTCCCCATACAAGAAATTTGATTTAACATCTATTTGGTTCTACCTCTAAATCAAAAGCAAAAACAACAAATAATAAGAATTCAATTGAGTTCAACTTAAAATATCTCACCATAAACTATTTCCTCAACCTCAGAATGCATTTTTGTCACCAACCTTGCTTTATACTTTTTGAAATTTCCTTCAAAACTGAATTTAATTTGAATACCCATTTGTACAAAATGACCTTCCTTCCTTGAGGTGACCTACCAAATCCCAAGTCTGTTTTTTAACAAGGGCAGTCATTTTTTTCACTAATTGGCCTTATCCAAAACTTACTCTCCTTTGATGACAAAGCCTCATGCACACTTGTAGTATCTTTGTTAGTTGTAGATAAAGAAAACCTACCAAATCCCAAGTCTGATTTTTAACAAGGGCAGCCATTTTTTTCACTAATTGGCCTTATCCAAAACTTACTCTCCTTTGATGACAAAGCCTCATGCACACTTGTAGTATCTTTGTTAGTGGTAGATAAAGAAAAAAAATGCAACAAAAATTAACATGGTTATATCTTTTTGGTTTCTTTTTCTCTCTTGTGGTCCTTCTCCAGAGTGGATTATGTAACTCTATTTTATTGTTTCCCATTTGAATAACATTTCAAATCTCCACCTCCTTCACCTTGCCCACCAACCTCAATAGATTCATTTTCAGAAGCCAGTTTTTCCTCATTTGCATCAAACTATATCTCAACCTTTTTAACTTTCTCTTCACTTTCCTTTGGTTGTTCAATATAAAAGAATTTCTGATTTATCTGAAAATCACATCCCTACTATGAACTATTTTCGAAAAAATAGGATTCCAAATCTTATAGCTTTGTTATCTAATTTTGGTTTTTTTATCCTTAGGTACACAGACATATGCATCAGAACTTCAGATGACCTAGAAAATATTTCTACGGTCTACCATTCCAAACCTCATATGGAGTCTTATCAACAAGTATTGAAGTAGGAGACCTATTGATGATATAACAAATAGTACTTACTGCGTTAGCCCAATTTTTCTCTCTAGACCAACAGTACTTAACATGCTTCTTGCCTTCTCAATCAATGTCTTATTCAACCTTTTGGCCACTCCATTTTTCTGAGGTGTGTAGGGGTAGTCTTTGCCTTGCTATTCTATCATTCTTGCAAAACATCTCAAAATCAACCAAGCAAAGCTCTCCACAATTATCTATTTTTATGATTTTTATCTTTCTCCTTGTTTGGTTTTCAACAAGAACCTTCCAATCCTTACACCTAATAAAAGATTTGGACTTATGTTTGAGAAAGAATAGCCAAGACATTCTAGATTAATCATCAATAAAAGAAACACAATATGAAGATTTTCTAAGAGAAAGTAAATTTATTGCATTTTGAATGACCCTTCTTTAGTAACACTGGCAAGCTCCTTCTCAGCACTATATTCCATCTCATTATCTTCCTTGTTTTTGAAATTTTCTATATCTGGTGGAGACTCATGTATATACAACCTTGATATTGTTATCCTTGGGCTTGTTGGTGGGAACACCCTTTGGCTGTGAAATTAGGTTCATTAGCAATGGAGCTGTGATGTACCGTGCTTACTGCTGATTTGATTTCACTTCGTTTAAAGGACTGATTTTTGGTTTGTAATCTGTTGTTTCTTGTTTTTGTGTTTTTGTGGTTGATGCCAATGATACTCATGAATGTAACCAGCATATACATGCAATATGAACTCACAAATAAACTAAACGCCAATGATATTCAAGCAATGAACTCAATTTCATAATTAAGAGACCTTCTTCATTACAAGAGAATACATTAATGGGCTGCTTGCATACAATTCAAGAGATACTTGAGCAAGATTCAAAAAAACCTCTAAGATGCATTCTACATGATATAACAGCTTACATGGCATATATAATTAGCATCAAATCCAAGAGGCAATACATCTTAAGTCTTAATTCCACTTACAGCCAAACTTCACTGTGAATAGTGACTGCTACAGTACCCGCGCCCAAGCAAATGCTCATACAAAATCAAATACAAACTTTCCCTACCGATTTCTTGATGGAAAAGCTTCTAAATAAGATGGCGCCCCTTTTAGGAAAGAAAGCAGCAACAATATGAAGGCGTTTTATTTCCTCCAAGCTGATCAAACCCTCAAGAAGGTGCGGCTGGCTGTAGATGAAGAAATCAGCTTTCAAAATCTTCCAAAATGCAAGAAACTACCTCAAGATGGCGAATGGAGATGCTGGCAGCAAAAACCCTTCCAAAAGATGCCTCCAACAGCTTGTAACCAGCAGATTCGAGCTCCAAAAAGCAGCAACAAGAATAAACCAGCACTTTAGGGTGGTCTTTCACACCTTCAAGATGCCAAATCCTAACTACAAGCCCCAAACCAGGCTTACCCACTGCAGAAATCCGGAAACCCTAGTTTCCTTCTCTCCCAAACTCCACACTTCCAAACTTCAATCAGCAAAATATCATCAAGCATGAAGAGGTCGAACTTTCTCTTGCTCTTTTATAATTTGACATTGAAACACTATTCATTAAAAAAAACACTATTCACTTAAGTTGTTTCTTTTTTCACTTTAGCCATGAATAGTAACTGAAAAATAGAAAGTGACCCCATTAAAATATAGACACATGGTCCCTAAGCCTGAGAAAGTGACATAAGTGATGATGATCAATAATTTAAGCTCCCATTACATGCCAAATGCGCAAATTCACCACGTCACCAAGCTCCGGATACTATTACTGCATTTTACCGACCAAGTGCCCGATCAAGTGACCCTCTGTCCAGAACCACTAGCCTACGAGGATTGACATAATAGGCTAATCCAATGACTCTGATGCTCGCGAAATAATGGGGACATTACAGTCCGCCCTCCCTGAAATTGCTTGTCCCCAAGCAATCATTATTGTGAAGAAACCTCATTCCTCGGAAGGCCCGAAAGAAGAACTGTGGAACATCCCATGCATCGCTAACTAATTCCTGAAGCACCAGCATAAACACACCTATGCAAAAGGTCCCTGGGTCCCAAACCCAGAATGGAAGTCTACCATGTCTGATAACCTCTGACTTCCGCTGCGCAACTCTGATCACAACTTCACCACGCTGAAAATGGTGAAGCAACCTGTCGGAACCCAACCAGACTGCGGTGCCAGAATTGTCACCACCCGGATCCCAATACAACCTGAAGTCATAACCATCCGTCATGAAGAGATATAAATATCTAGAAACTTCTGCAACACAATATCTCTCTCCAGCCTCTCCAAAACACCCATGGAAGTGACAGCTAATAAACCCATCATGTCCGCTGGCACTGTAATCACCTTGTAACCATGTATCCGTGTGAAATCCCTGTGGCATTAGAGTAACCAACCCTGTCGGATACCTATCAACATGATGGATAACGGACTGTTGTCCCTGCCAGTAATTCCCTGCAGGCAACTGAATCGTGTACTGGCAGCCTTTAGTGCCATCTTTTGAAGATGGTAACTCTGGACACAAATAAGAGGCACTCCCCTTGACTGCTCCAAGAGAATCACCCTGTGCCCAAGAATTGTGCATCAAGTATGAATCATGTACGGGTGAATCAAAAGCAAAACTATAAGCACTCCTCACCCAGTACACACTATTAAACTCCTCCGTGAGCCCTGTTTGGAATCCCGATGCACTAGGACGATCCAAAACTCTGCAACTGTCACTCAACCTGGAACTAGTGTCAGGAGTATGATCAGCTTCTAGCTCGAAGAGTGGATTTCCATAGATCAAACCACCATCAAACTCAATTGAGGGATTATTCACAAACTGCGCAATCACTCCATGCTGGTCTGAACCATCCGACTCTGAGTCCCTGGGATTGTGCTCCTGAATCGGCTCAGCAAACTGCCAACCATAATCAACTGTATGGGGTATAAAAACTGATTTGCTTCTAGGGGAGGGAAACAAATCGACGTAAGGACCAATCTCCCCACTTGATGTTGCTCTGCATATCTCCTGTGAAGTGGATGTAGTACCATCGTGAGTTGACATATAACTCCCTGGTGAGTCAACCGCCAAGTCACAAGAGCTATCGTTAACCTGTTCTGCATCACCTGTCATGGGACTAAACTTAAGGGAACCAGGTGCAACACATGGTTCTCCGCAACTCTCAACCAAGGCTCTCATCCCATCTGTATCCACAACACCTGAAATTGTGATGGATGTAGTATCCACATCCTTGACCTGCTCACAACCACCATCCGTGGATATATGTTCTTCACCAACTGCTGCCATGGAAACCTGAACTGTATCGGAAGCTGGTGAAGACTGTGCCAAACTCGAGACCACGGTAAGCTCCTCCAACCGTGAGTGTGACTCCTGAAGGGCCAATTGAGTGCTCTTCAAGAAATCCATGGTCATCTCAAGCTCATAAGTGAGCTCATCAAACTCCTCTTCCTTCCCCTTTAGTGCATCGTAGCAAGTGCACCCCCACTCAAGAAGATAATCCCTATCCACTAGTAACTGTAAGTAATTTTGTTTCATTACCCTAATGGCTTCTCGTAGGGCATGGAATTCTGCAAGGGAAAGGCTACTATCACCGTGCTCACCTGACATAGGAGTACCCCAACCATACGTAGCTAACATCTGTTGAGCAACATCAAAATGCTCTAATGTTGTAGCAATCATATCATCACTAACCTTTAACTGCCCCGCTAGATGATGATACCGCTGTGTCTCATCATTCCCACCCAATTCTGCACTATAGTAAGAGGATGAATCCTCATCACTCACTTCGTGATCAGCAGCATCATGTGTGCTATCGTCAGTGCACACATCAACAACTAAGGTACTACTTCCATGTACCAAAAGGAATGGCTCAACTGATAAGGTAGAAGCTACAGATATGATAGTATCTTCACACACTTCCACTTCCAATGTAATTGTATCACCATCCAACTCACAATCCTGGAATTCTATGCCAACATATGAGCCTTCTAGCTTGTTTTCTAAGGTCTGATTTGAGAAATCAGACTCACCATGACATGAACCTAGATCAAACACTGCACCATTAGTACCCAAATCTTGAGTACCTTCTTGTGACAACTCAGTAGAATCATTTTGTACAGGTGTAGCCACTATTGTCTCTAGTTGATGCAAATTTTTCCTACTGCTGTCATGTAAACCAAATCTGTCAGCAGTGCTGATAACAACCTCTTGAATGCTGTGAATATCATTCAAGATTCCCTCAACATTGATCGTAACTCCACCATACCAGAAGTGGTGAAGTAATACCTTGGGACCCATCTGAACGACCGTGCTAACTCTGTCTCCACCTGGATCCCAATATAAACCAAACTCATGTCCATCCATCATGAGGAGGTAAGGATAACTGGAAGCATCAGCTGCATAACATCTTCCCATCACCTCCGCCAAACTCTCATGGATGTGATATCCACCTGTGCCTTCAAGCCTACTATCATTATAATCTCTCTGTGACCCTGTGCCTACCAATAGCCTCTGAGGAAAAGAAGCAACCAACATTGTTGGGTACACATTCGCATGATGAAAGACTAAATACCGATCCTGCAAGCACTCACTCGCCAACAACTGAGTCGGGTATCTGCAATCACTAGTTCCATCTACTGAAGATGGTAACTCCCCATCCAAAAAGGGATGGTATACGTCCTGAACCAATCCACACTGACGCATCAACAAATTCTTTGTATGTGGACTAGAAGAGAAGTGTTGAGTACTTCTCACAATGCTCGCCTCAGTAAACTCCACTGCAGACTCTGACTGAAGTCTCGATCCACAATCAATGCTCATCTCAGGACTCAAGTCAAGGGGGTGATCAACATCTATCTCAAAGAGCGGGTTATCATATGACCAAGACGCATCTACCTCGAACAATGGATTTTCGATCATCTCGCACTCCATCTCCTGATCCGCCTCCTGCTCTTCACCCCAATCTGCACTATAGTACGAGGTTGAGTCAACCTCATTCTCATCATGATCAGTATCATCATGTATGCTATCATCAGCACACACATCATCCTCTAAGGCACTGCTGCTATAAGTCTCATAGGATGTCTCAAGAGACGATGTAGAGTCCACTCGTGTCAATGCTTGATCAATCCTATCATCCTTCGCCGCCAAAGGATCCTGTAAATCTTCCAACCCCAAAAGCCTTTGTTCTGATTTTTCTTCATTTGTATGTCCCTTGACATGTTCATCCTGCAATCTTTTAGCATCTTGTTTAGGTCCATCACCCTTGTGTTCTAACTCTTCTTCATCTTCCAAAGGACTCAAGTACCTTTCCTCTATAGCTGCCTTAGAAATTTCAACTCTATCATCAACATGTGGATCTTCTAAGGTCTGATTTTTGCTCACCAAGGGATCCGCTGAATGCTGGTCATTAACAGCTGAGAATTCATCATGAAGGCTTCTGGACACTATAGTGACCTCATGTTCTTTCTTCTCTTTGTTATGTGATGTAGACCTCTTAAAAATGGAAGCCATACGCCTCGCTACTCTATCTAATTTTGCAGGGTCTGAAAACAATTCATCTATCCCTTTCTGATTTTCATCCAACCTTTTCAAACTTTGTTTAAGAATTTTCATGTCCTTGTCCCACTGCTTCTGGGAAGTGGCCATGTTCACTGAAACCTCCGAACTGCAGTTGAAACCTACCCAACAGGATGGCAGGAAACCGCTCTGATACCACTGTGATGTACCGTGCTTACTGCTGATTTGATTTCACTTCGTTTAAAGGACTGATTTTTGGTTTGTAATCTGTTGTTTCTTGTTTTTGTGTTTTTGTGGTTGATGCCAATGATACTCATGAATGTAACCAGCATATACATGCAATATGAACTCACAAATAAACTAAACGCCAATGATATTCAAGCAATGAACTCAATTTCATAATTAAGAGACCTTCTTCATTACAAGAGAATACATTAATGGGCTGCTTGCATACAATTCAAGAGATACTTGAGCAAGATTCAAAAAACCTCTAAGATGCATTCTACATGATATAACAGCTTACATGGCATATATAATTAGCATCAAATCCAAGAGGCAATACATCTTAAGTCTTAATTCCACTTACAGCCAAACTTCACTGTGAATAGTGACTGCTACAGTACCCGCGCCCAAGCAAATGCTCATACAAAATCAAATACAAACTTTCCCTACCGATTTCTTGATGGAAAAGCTTCTAAATAAGATGGTGCCCCTTTTAGGAAAGAAAGCAGCAACAATATGAAGGCGTTTTATTTCCTCCAAGCTGATCAAACCCTCAAGAAGGTGCGGCTGGCTGTAGATGAAGAAATCAGCTTTCAAAATCTTCCAAAATGCAAGAAACTACCTCAAGATGGCGAATGGAGATGCTGGCAGCAAAAACCCTTCCAAAAGATGCCTCCAACAGCTTGTAACCAGCAGATTCGAACTCCAAAAAGCAGCAACAAGAATAAACCAGCACTTTAGGGTGGTCTTTCACACCTTCAAGATGCCAAATCCTAACTACAAGCCCCAAACCAGGCTTACCCACTGCAGAAATCCGGAAACCCTAGTTTCCTTCTCTCCCAAACTCCACACTTCCAAACTTCAATCAGCAAAATATCATCAAGCATGAAGAGGTCGAACTTTCTCTTGCTCTTTTATAATTTGACATTGAAACACTATTCATTAAAAAAAACACTATTCACTTAAGTTGTTTCTTTTTTCACTTTAGCCATGAATAGTAACTGAAAAATAGAAAGTGACCCCATTAAAATATAGACACATGGTCCCTAAGCCTGAGAAAGTGACATAAGTGATGATGATCAATAATTTAAGCTCCCATTACATGCCAAATGCGCAAATTCACCACGTCACCAAGCTCCGGATACTATTACTGCATTTTACCGACCAAGTGCCCGATCAAGTGACCCTCTGTCCAGAACCACTAGCCTACGAGGATCGACATAATAGGCTAATCCAATGACTCTGATGCTCGCGAAATAATGGGGACATTACAGGAGCTTGAAATTGCTTAAGTTCAATTTGGGTCTAGGTATGGGGCCAGGATAAGCATGTATTCGCCTTGGGTTTGACACATAAACCTTGGTTTCATTGTTGGTTTGTCCCATTCACTTAGAGCATGAGAAAATGTCTGTGGAACAACTTTTTGGGTGGGCAATCTACATTGTGGTATTTGGATTACAGCATTTTAGACAACATCCACTTAGGCATTGAAGCAACAATTTAGCATTAGGATGACCTAACCAAAGCCATGCCACTCTCTTCTGCCATAGCAACAAAAAGGTGTACCTCATTGCCACCCTGCAATGCCCTTATTTTAATGCCTCTTTAGGAAATTCCCTCTAGATGGGTTTGTTTGATTGCATTTGGATTCAATTCCATAAAAATTCCCCTACTAGTGCACCAATGGAGATGCTTCCCATCCTATTAGCTCGTGGAATTGGTGGACCACTTCCATACTCAAAACCACTAGTTTCTTTCTAGACCTTGTCGAGCCTTGCTATTGGCGCTGCATGCAACAACTTCATTTTTGCCACTAGTCTCAAGTTGAATGTTATGCCTCAGATCCATAAATTGTCCAAATATGAGTGATATTGTGGTCCAAGTTCTACAATGATTAAACCCAATATAGCTCGTCCATTAAATTTTTTGTTTGAGATTAGAGATTAGAGATCATTGTCACTTAAGACACAAGCATATAGTATATCTAGTTAAATAATGTTGAGCATCTTATAGTGGACTTGAAATAAGTATTTCTTGAGTTTAAATAATAAACATTTTTTTCTTGAATTAAGTATTAGGTCTAGAGGTAAAGGGGATAGTATAGTAAGCCTTTATATTCTTTCCCACCTCAAATATTTGGGATATAAGATGCAACAATGTCAAAATATCAATAAAAAGACTTTTCAAAAATAAACTTTGGAAGCCACTATAACCATAGTCTTATTATGGTGCAATCATGGCGTCATTTACCAATCATGAAGGTTGTGTCTTCTAAGATCAGCCTTACAAGGTTTCACTTGGGAATTTCTTCTCCTTTGAGATCCTTCAATACCTTAACCATAAACCTATCAACAAAAGAGCCATATGACATAGATTTGGCATTTAGAGGATTAGTCTACTTTACAACAAAGGCAACAAAAGGAATCATCTTTCAACACTTTAAGTTCTAAGTCTGAATTTTTAAAAATTTTAAATGTTTATTTTGGTGCAAGATGACCGAAACCAATTATGCAAGCATATCCAAATTCTTCATGCCTTTTAAGTTCCATTGCTGCCTATGCATATTCTTCATTATGAGTTTAGCAAAGTCAAAATATTCTAGATACCAACGCAACTGTTTATTAGTCTAAAATTCTAAATATTACAGCAAGATGGAAGGATCGCACTTGCTTATCATCATTTTGCAGAGCAATATATGGTTCATGCTAAGGATTTCATGCATGTTTCCATTTAATTTGGCTATGGAGAGCAACAAGTTGAGCTCAATTTTTGTTGGAATTTCATCTCCTAGCTTGACCATTTCAATTTCTCCCTAGTATTATGGTAGAAGTTATTCAAGGCAGAAATAGATACATCAATCCCTCTTGGATAAACAGCACACATTTCTTTGATAGATACATCAATAATATTAAGGAATATTATTGAATTTTCTATTTTGTATCTGACTATGTTGTGAAGGGTAGAATTTAACCTGTCTTGCGGAGAAGAATAGATTAAACTATCTTACTTTTCATATTTACCTAGATTAGTACATCCATTTATTCAATGCATTTAACCATGTAAATAACAATAAACTATCCAAATACACATGCTAGAACTAGGTTTTATGCAAGTGACTTGCTAAGCTATGGAAAAGACAAAGAAGGTTAAGAAAAATGTTCATGATTTGTCGATTGAAGCTGGAGAAGGCTGACTGAGGCACAAGAGAACTCAAACAGCAAGGTATAAAGGTTAGGAGCAGGTTTTGAGCCAAAATTTGACAGGTCACAGTAGATACCACCATGAATTGGTTGCATTGTACCAATGCAGTAGACACATAGTATTAACAAGATGAAATGTAGAGAAATTGAAGAAAAGTTTGAAGTAGAAATCAAGAAATTGCAGTAGTGATTGTCCAATATGTTGGATATTGTACCAGTGTGGTAGTGACTCTTGCTTGGAAAGACCAGATTTTCAAAGAATATATGCCTTGATCTGCAGGCCACAATGGTGCTTGCAAATTTTGGATTTGGAGATTTGGAGGTTTGAAGTAGAAATCAAGAAATTGCAGTAGTGATTGTCCAATATGGTGGAGATTGTACTAGTGTGGTAATGACTCTTGCTTGCAAAGACTTAAGATTTTCAAAGAATATATGCCTTGATCTTAAGGTCACCATGGTGCTTGCAAATTTTGGATTTGATGTACTTCCAATGAGATTTGGAGGTTTGAAGTAGAAATCAAGAAATTGCAGTAGTGATTGTCCAATGTGTTGGAGATTGTACCAGTGCAGTAGTGACTCTTGCTTGCAAAGACTGAAGATTTTCAAAGAGTATGATTTGGAGGTTGATAGCTATAGGGAGGTAATAGGAAAAAGGGTTATGACTAATTGGAGCTTGCCTATTTGATGTGTTCAACCTCCTTTGTAGCACCACATGATAATGTTGGAATGTGTGCACTCCTAGGTGCCAAGGTGATAAATAATAAAAACTTCAAAGTCCTAAAGCTTCTATTATTTGTGTCATGCTTTTTGTACACGAGAGATAAAAGGAGATGGATCACCATGATTTTCCAAGCATAAAGAAAAGGGAAGGGTTTATGTCTTTGAGGATGAGTAAGAATGGTGGTAGTAAAAGTCTGCAAAGGCCATGGAGGAAGAGACTTATAGGTTAATATCTAAAATAATGGAAGAAACTTTGGAGTGTGTTCTCTAGAAGAAGAAAACAAAAAATTTCAAAGAGGAGGAAATAATTTGACCATTTGAATGAGGCAAAAAGGTACTTTTATGAATTGATTTGAACGGACCATTCAAAAACACAAAAATGTCATAAGAAACTAATTTTTAATGTTTGAAGATAGGTTAGAGACCAAGTTCGCAACCGCAATTGCATTAGCATCCAAGAGGGTAGAAACTGTATCAAAGTCTGAAATGGGTATGGGTTAGGTACAAGGTCTGATTTGGCATCTTGGTGAGAGTGATAGGTCTAAGAAACAGACTAAATGAGCCCTAGAACATGCCCCAGGAATGGATATTAAAATGAGTGTATGGCACATTGTGGAAATTGCGATGTAGGTGATCTCCAACTGTACATTTAACCTGACTTTAGCAGGCTTATGAAACTAGGTGATAAAGCATGCTAAAGTAAAGTATTGCATATAATAATCATTGAAAATATGAGGATACAATAAAGGATATACGTCTTCACTTCTCTATCCTACATTCCAGTGAATGCTCATCACTTGCAAAAAGCACATGCATGCAAAAGGAAGTTACCATTCGATATAACAAATAAAGCATCAATAGGAAATAGAAACATCCATGATTTGTCATCTATGCTAAAGCAATAAGTAAATTGAAAATTTGGAGGGGCTAGGCCCGGCCAAGCAAATAAACAAGTACATGCAACTAGATAAAATGGCAAATTTTAGCTGAAACCCGTTCAGACTTGGCAAATTTTTTGCACAAAATGGCTGACAGAATAAAAACAGCATCTTCATCTTCAGTGACTAGGATCTCAGCAGCATGAATTGACTGTCGAGTGATTGTAATTATTTATGGGTAGTTGGTTGAAAGTGATAAAATTATTAAAAATGGCATGTGCCATGAGGGTTACAGTGGCTGCTCCTTGACCCTGATGTGGTATGCCACCCCTAGACCCCTCACTCTAGTTTTAAAAGCAGAGTAAAAATTGTTTTGTGCTGTGCCAGATGCAAAAGCAGGATTTTGTTTCCTTTTATTTGGCTTGAAATAACAAAAAAAGTGTTTTTTTCCCTATTTTAATGAAATTTTCAGTGGTTTTTTGTTTCCCAATTAATTGAATTCAATTTAGATTTCTGATTCACCAAGTCAGTCCCGATTCTGAGTAATGCTACTATGATCAAAACAGACCTGTGTTCTCTAAATTTATTCTTTATGTGTCTCATGTATTATTTATTTAATTTTTTGTATTTATGTCATTTTTTATTTGCCGAGTCCCAAGTCCAAAATTTTGGGCTGCTGTGTTTTTGCCATTTCTGATTTTTCGAATGGCGACTACAGTAAATGCTATGTTTTCCAGCAGAGAAGAATAGTTTTCTTGATGACTTTTATGATGATTTATAAGAGTTTTGATGATGACATAGAACTTTATGTGATAAATGAGTTGTGATGATGTCTTTGGTGATGTCACTGTCTTTCTCTGCCAAACTCGTGTATTCTGTCTTGTACTGCTCGTAAGCTTTCTTCCATTAATTTATAATTGAAAATACAGAACAGTTTCTATTTGTAGCATAGGCCTCTTCTGACATCATACGTTACTTTGATTTCATTATGTAAACAAATTGCTCATGATGATTGGGATCAATTACGATGACATATCTTAATAAATGGCACTAAATAAACTCACTCACTTTAAGATTGGCACTTTGCAGTTATTGGTGTACAAGTTAAATATATATTCAACCTCTGAGCTTTTAAGATATATCTACAATCCAATATGCCAATAGGGACACACTTTTATGCACCTGGAAAGCTTCTTGTATTAATTAGATTATTTGAATTTCTGATCAAACTGAATTTTGGTTTTACAGATCTTTATTTCTTACATTGAAGAAGACATGCCGTGGGAGGAAAGGGAAGCATCACTTTCAGATTATGGATTTGTGTGTAAATGTAGCAAATGCTTACGAGAAAAACAAAATACTTGAGTAGCTACACCAGATATCTGAAATGTCCATCTTTCATATATGCCTTGTAAGCTGTGATATACTTAAGTTGATCTCAAACAAAAACATTCAGATATGTGAGTAGCAAATCATTTGTGTGCAGCTGCATTAATCTTCTGTGCGAGCAGCACTAGATTGAATTTTACTCACAAAATTGGAAAACATTGACGAGAATTGAATTTGGAGAAGACAATTGATTTGTACTAACAAATTTGAAAATTATGTTTGGCCATGCATTTAATAGAAAGAATCAATGATTAATCTCCATATGCAGATCTTAAATAATAACAACAGCTGAGCTGGTGGATCTTGAATTGCCTCATTTTATGGACTAATTGCCTTTGGAAGGTGATTTACATGTAAGGATAACCTTCAAAAACTAGATTGGCTATTGATGCTTGAGCAATCAGTTGGGAGAGGGGTAGGGGTATGTGTAATGTCCCCATTTTCGATGTCCTCTTTCGGTTTAGTCTAGTTCTGACACGCTTACTATTTTTAGTAAGTGTTATATTTAGTAACTGGTCCAGTAGGCAGAGCAGTGTAGGGTTTCCTATTTGGGCAATGTGTGGAAGTTGTCTGATGAGCTATATTGCTTGTGCCAGTCCTTTATGTGGGGTTTTTTCGATGTTTCAGTGGGACTTTCTATTTATAGCAGTGGCCAGCTTACAATGCTTACTATTCTTAGTAAGCCACAAGGCATCTCAGTGATCTTCCGTTTTGTACCAGTTGATGTTTGGTGAGTACTCACTATTTTTAGTAGTTGCTTTTTATGGTAGGTCTATTTTGAAAAACTGGTCTGAAGTCCATTGTGTCCTCAACAACGTTATTTCTAAGGTGGCATTGGAGAGCCTAAGGTTGAATTATTTAATAGTTACTTTTAATCAGTCACTTAAGTTATTTTATAAAATAACTTTATAACTTAAGTGAGGGGTAGGTGATCATCAAAAAAGTACCTTGGTGGCTAAGTGATAACTTTAAGTCATTTTAGAAGGCTACAAAAGTGCAATAGTTTCCTTATGAGTAGGACGCCCCTTTGAGGATTATTTGATAATGTTTTAAAGTATAAAGCAAAAATATTAAAAGGTTTTTGGAGGGAAAATGATTGAAAACCTAAAATTGCCCTAATTTCCCTCTCACCTTCTATAAAGTGACTTTTTGGCTCTCATTTGCTTATGGATGTTTTGGCTACTTATTGAGATGTTGGTTTTTCGTCAGGAAGTCAGATAAATGGAGTAGAGGACGAAAACCCTCGATATCTAAGGTTGGTTTCGGAAGTGCAAGACCTGCCCTAGCTAGTAGAAGGGCGGTCTCATTCATAGGTCACCATTAGAGCTTCAAAGTTGCAGATTATAGTCATAAAGGATGAAGATTTCGAGCATTTTTGATGTGGGTTGCTTGTTTTTGGCTTGTGGAAACTTGGTATCGATTTAGTGAAGTTTGAGATGCATTTTGGTGATGATATTCATGATTTCTGGGCACTTTTTGGTGTGGACCTGAACCTGGTTTTTGGCATATAGTTCTTGAATAGAATTTATTCTCAATGTGGGTATTGATTTATTGGACTCTCCTTGTCAAGCTGCCCCATTTGGTATACTCATTTGCATTTTTTGGACAAGGACTGAATTTATTAAGAAAATCGCCTCCTAGAGCCATGCGCCCAGTTTGGTGTGCATTTCTAGATTTGATCTGCTGATGTATAGGTCGACCTAGGTTGATAATTTGGATTGAAATCACTTGGGATCTCCTCTTAGTTTGCACGGAGAAAGTTGCTTGTTTGCTGTGGCCATTGGTATTGTTGGTTAGCTCTTTATTTGGATGTATTGCACAATGTCTAGGTCTGAAAAAATACTTTTATAAATCTGATGTATTTAGTTGCAATCTGAATATGACTGTCATTAAAATATGAATTTGGAATGATCAGAAAATTATCTTTATTAGCATCATTTTACTTTGTTAACATTGCAAATTGTTATTCATTCATTTGGCAAAGTTTCATCATGCTTGGTCTATAAAAACAAACACATGAAAACACTAGGCAAACACTCAGAAATTTATAACAGCAAATGGGCATATTTTCAAAAAAAAATATTTGGGGTCATATATTACTGTGGTATTAGAGCACTAGTCATCCTACCAGCCAGTGGGTGATAACAAAACTATGAGCAATAGTGATTGACAAAGAAGGAACCAAGAAAAAAAATGGGTGAAAGAAGAGAAGAAGCTGAAAGGAATATTGGTAAGCAAGATTGTATGATGCAACTCTTGGATGTAGTGGTTAGGGGTCAAGAAAGAGTAGCCCAACATGCTCAAGAGACCAATCAACAACTCGCACAGTTGGTACAAAGATTAGACCATTTGGGGCAAGGAAATGATGCAAGTCAGCATGGGGCAGCCATTCAAAACAACAGGTCAGCCATGGCTAGGCCTCTTATGCCTATATTTCCACCAAAAGCAGAAGCACAACCCAATCAAGAGCTTACCTTAGTTGAGTTTCAGGATCAATTTACACAGGATTGGTTGGATGCAAGCCCTAGTTTCCAACATGACATATCACTTCGAGATTATATAGATCTTAGGATTAGTCATATGCCCAACAGGAGCAATAGAGAACATCATAATGACTTCAAAAGAAAGATGGAAAACCTAGCATTCCTTATTTTGAATAGTCCAATGGGATTTCAGTGAGAGCATGGGTTCATAGGGTGGATACATACTTCAATCAAAACCCCATGCTTGAAGAAGAATCCATAAAATATGCTACTATGCACCTTGATGGAGTTGCACATAAGTGGTGGCATCATGGGATGATCATAATGGGGCATGCTCAAATTACATCTTATACCCAGTTTACTAAGAGACACATAGAGAGGTTTGACAAGAAGGAACCAGAGCTTCATTTTAAGGAGGTGGCAAAGTTGGAGCCATACTTATTCAATGAAGAGCAGGTGATTGAGGAGAAGTTCATAGCAGAAAAATTAGATGAAGTGATTGATTTGAAACATGTTGAATGTGAGATGGAGCCTTAGGATGACTCTTTGGAGATGCATGCAACTGCTATGGTTGAGTTTGTGCATGAAGGAATTGTCAAAACAATAGCCTTATATACACCCTTAGAGCTATACAATGAAGTTGAGACACCTTTAGATGATGGGCATTTTGAAAACAAAAGGGATAATGTCTTCAAATCAGCTGATAATGATGACTCTTTACCTCATGTTTGTAATGATGACTCAGGTGGCATTTGGTTTGACTTCCAAACGAAGCCTATGGAGAGAGACACTTATAATGATTTCAATCCTAACGAGTTGGAGAGTGACTTATTTAGAAAGACAACTATTCATGAAGAGCACAATGAGCACTTATTCTTTGATCAAAGCGATCAGCCTTTCTACATATTGTCTCTGGGTGTGTTGGCACCAAAGTATGATAAAGATCCACTTCAGGATGAATTTCCTTTGGTTTGTAATGATATCCTTACTACATTCTGGGAGCCATGCATAGAGGATGGCATTGATAGTGAAGTTTCCAATCTTGAAAAGGAATCTGATTTCACATTGCAGGAAGTTGATTTTGAGCAGAGACCTTGTAACTTGGTTGATTTGGATTCAGAGTCCACTATTGGGAATGATAAGGGAGAGTCTTAGGTGATTTGGGAAGCAACCACTCAGGGATATACATTGAGCATACTCATTCAAAAAGAAAATATCAACTTATTGGGCCATGGGATCCAGGTGTTTGGGGACCAAAGTATGATGAATCAGTTTGGGAGGAATCTTCTTCTGACCAAGCTGCTGTTCCAACCTTAGAGCATCAAGAATGTAAAGAGGAAGCCTTAGAGGGAATTGATTTTGGGGGGCATAATCTCGAAGACAAATCAGAAATGTTTTTGCTTGGGGCTAATTTTGATCGGAGGCCTAGTGATGAAGAAGAGGCACATGAAATTTGGGATAGTCATGGAAACTTTGATGACAAGTGAATTGATTTTTGATTTTTACATGCCACATAACAGCAGTTCATCATTTTTGCTTGGTCATGATTGGAAAAGACAACTCTTGGTATCCGCTGAAAATGAGGTGCACATTTTATCTAATTTGGAAAGCAAACGTATGCATGTGGAAAACTTAATTCAAAATGCATCAATGGGACAAAGTGAGCTTAATATCTCATTTACTGATTTATATACAATGAAGAGCTCCATGGAAGAATTTAAAACAGCTTACTTACACATGATGCGTGATAGAGATATAGCCACCAAGTTTGCAGACAAAACTTTGTTTATCTCTAAGCAGTTAAGGGAAGAGGTTAGTGAGCTCAGCATCGAGCTTAATTCCACAAGGCTTGCTTTGGAAAGTGTCCAAGAGGCACTTATTGAAGCGAATGATCAGCTCTATGAGACTCAACAGTTTAAGGAGAAGGAAGGTAGAGAAAGGGTGTTAATGGGATATAGCTTCGGTCAGATATAAATGATGATTGCTAAATAGCATCATCATCATTTATGTGTGATCGAATTAATCCTTAAACATATTTCTGGAAAATAAGTAAAACGAATTTATAAGCATGCATAAAATCGAAATATTAAAATGATGAGTAAATTCTACATTAAATAAAATCGGAACTCATATCTATCCGCCTTGTATGAGGGCATATGGATTAAGGTTGTTAAACCAAGTATTAGTCGGTTATCTTTGAGACCCGCACGCCCAAAGGGACACGTCCCATGAGCAGACGTGTCTCCACTTGTGGAGACACGTCCTCTCATGAGACGCGTCTCTTAGAGGCGGGTCTCCAAAGATATTTAGCATTGTTCCTTCACTGAATTGCAGATATTGAAATTCATAAATGTTTTGCAATCAGTACATTCAGTATAAGAGATCAAATCTAGAAACTTAGAATTTAAAGTAGAATTCTTACACTTAGAATTTCCTTAGTTTTATTAGGCTCCTAGTCTGATTGAGATTTGATTACTTTTACATGGTATCAGAGCCAAGTTGTGTGAATCCAAATCAAATCTAGATATCAGATTGCTCTAGAAAATTCGTATTTTTTAAAATCGAATTCTCATACACTCTTCATTATGTCAAGTGTGATTAGATTTGAAGATCGTCTTGCAAGAGCAGACAACTTCACATCATGGAAATTTAGAATCATGATGATCCTTAAAGAGAATAAATTAGACTCACTTGTGAGAGAAAATAAAAGGGAACCAGAGGTTGATCCTGAGAAAACTCAATGGATTGAAAACAATGAAAAAGCCATGAAAATCTTAGTAGACGCAGTTAGGGATCATATAGTGCCCAGCCTAGCAAAACATGAAACTGCATATCATATGTTCAAATCTCTTGAGAGTACCTATGAGATCAACAACACCAGTAGGACTCTTGCATTAAAGAGGCAAATCAACAATGCTCAAATAAACAAAGCAGAGTCCATTAATGCATACTTCATGAGAATCATTGAACTAAGGGATCAATTATCCACAATTGGATATCAGATTGATAGCAAAGAGTTAACTTTAATTGCACTAGGAGGCCTACCAAACTCATGGGAGTCATTTGTTCAAGGAATAAGTGCAAGATCTAAACTCCCTAAGTTTGACAGGCTAAGAACTGATTGCCTTCAAGAAGAAACAAGACTCTCCTCAAAAGAAAATAAACAGAAGAACATAGATGAAGACATTCATGTACTCAACACATCATCTAATAAAAGGAATAAGAAAAACTCCTACAAGAAAGGATCTTTTAAAAAAAGAGAAATTCCAATGGAAAGGGATCTTCTAAGAAGAAAGACATCTCTCTAGTGCAATGCTTTAGATGTGATCAATATGGCCACTATGCAATGAAGTGTCCTGACAGATCTAAGCATCAAGCATCTCTTGCCAAAGTAGGAAAGACAAATTCAGATCATGAATCTGAGAACTTTGTGTTCTATTCAGCCTTATCTAGTCAAGTATCTAACAATATCAACAACTGGGTGATTGATAGTGGTTCTTTGAGGCACATCACAGGGTTTAGAGAACACTTAGACACTATGGCTGAAGAGTCTGATGAAGAAGTAACAACTGGGGATGATTCTACACATCAAGTAAAAGGGGTTGGAACTTGTTCCATCACATCGAAATCTGGTCTCTCCCTTCAACTCACTGGAGTCTTATTTGTACCTAGAATAAAGAGGAATCTAATATCCATCTCTGCCCTTGAAGACAATGGATATAGAGTTACCTTTATGGATGGAAAAGTTCTAGCATGGCCTAAAAACTCAACTATCAAGAAAGCCCTAACCATAGGTGTAAGACAAGGGTACCTTTACAAACTATGCACTGAAGTTAAACAAGCCCTTACCCTTGACATCCTTGAGTCAAATGAGATTTGGCATAGAAGATTAGGACACCTTCATTTCCGTGCCCTACCTTCTATGGAAAAACTTGTAACAGGCTTACCTAAGTTAAAATCATCTCATGAAGGAACTTGTAAAGGTTGTGCCTTAGGAAAGAATACAAAGGGATCCTTTCCCAATAGTTTGAGCAAAACCCTAAATGTGTTAGATCTGGTTCACTCTGACTTATGTGGACCCATGTCTGTACCTTCTAAAGTAGGATTTCTATACTATGTCATATTTATAGATGACTTCTCTAGGAAAACCTGGATCTATTTCCTTAAGTGTAAAGAGTCAATAGAAATCCTCAAAAGGTTCAAAGAGTTCAAAGCACTTACGGAAAACTTCTCCAGGAAGAAAATAAAAACCTTAAGGACAGACAATGGGAAAGAATACACCTCTGAAATTTTTAAGGAATTCTGCATGAGTGCTGGAATTAAGAGGGAGTTCACAGTGGCCTACAACCCTCAACAAAATGGGGTTGTGTTGATGTGTTTTTCGTGACCGCACCAACGCAAAATAAAGTCGCCAATGGCTACCCTACTCTCTCTTGATCAAAGTATTCTGCATGCCAAGATTGCAAGAAAGTTCATGCGTTCAACTCCAAGGTTCCTTCAGTGCAAATAGTCTCAGTTGGCTCGATGTGATTTGCTGGTATTTCAAGGGGACTTACGGAATTGTTCGGCAACGGAGAAAGGAATTCAAATGCTCGAAAGATTTGTCTATGAAGTGCGGGTTTCCTAGTCTAACCAGAAAGTACTGAATTTAAAGTGGTTGCAGGGTTTAGAGAGTCTAAATCTATTCTAAATGTGGGATATGGAGCTCAACTTCAGCAAACTTCAACCAAACTTCGCTTTGCCTTGCCTCAGACAGCTTCCACGGAGTCGGTGCAATCTTCAGAGGAGTAGTTCAAGGTGTTCAGATCACAACTTAGCATGAAAATACCATCACAACGACGCATATAGACATACAAATCATGATCGAAGTTAAGTACATGATATTCCAGTTGACCACACAAGGCACATTCACCATCAGCAAATACACTAGTGGTATGGATAGACGAAGCTTGCTTAGATCAAACACCACATTCCATAGCTAACATCTATTTGCATGAAATTACGCTACTCTACGCTACTTGAAGTGGAAGGGATGAAGAAACCTCGCTAGCTATCCATAACAAAGACGAATTTCACCATCAATGAAAAGATCTTTTATTATGAAAGTTTTACACAACAATCTCTTGCAAAAGTTTTCAAAGGAAAACTTTCCTTCTTCTTCAACTACACTATCAATCTATACTAAGCTACTTCTAAGTTGCCTCCCTACTCCGACTTCTACTCTAATCTAATTTCTACTTCTAATGAGTACAAATGAGGGGGACTCCCCCTTTATATAGTTGGCCAAGTCCAGGGGATGGCTCAAATTACAATCGGCTGGATGGCCCAGATTGTGCCACCTCAGCCCTAAACAAGATTCGCCCTAAAAACCGCCATAATAGAGAGTGGGGCAATAAATGAGCAATTAATGGCCACCATCTTCTAGAAGATTCCCGTTTGTAGACGCGTTCACACTATTCTCGATCTTCTTTTTGACGTCGTTCTTCAACCTCGCTCTTTGTCACTTGAGCTGGGCACATACTAAGTCTCAACACTTAGCCACCTTTTGCAACTTTTCTTCCTTCGGAGTTGAAACATCATCTTGGATTACTTTCTTCATCACCTTAAGTCATCACCGCTTGGTCTCGACATTCCTCCTGCAAAACAAGCAAGGAGAAGAGTATTAGAACACTTCATAATATAAATTCAACTTACTTACTAGGATTTTCATGCTCTAACTTCCCAGCGTTCATCGCCTTCACTAGCCAACTTTTGCCTTCTTCATGACTCTTCATGCCTTAGCCAAATTTCAACTTCCTGAGGGCGCATTTTAGAGATGCATTTTAAGATCATCTTTTGAAGGTGTTAACTTCAACTGCATCTTCTTCAAGAAATTTATTCCACCAACTGAAGCGTTGACAATTTTGATTTCATTCATCTCCGGCTCAGGAAGATTATCTTCACGAAGAAATTGAGGAAATTCACCTAGGCAGTTCCTTTCAAACACATTTTCTTCACATTTGCCTTAGAAAATTTTAAAATTTCCCTTAGGAAAATTCATAATTTGAGCACCGATCAAATTTTTCATGCTGAAGGCCCCAACGAACTGTGGGAGACTTCGAAATCCATTCCTCATCGCAAACGTCCAGTACCCA
Source organism: Sequoia sempervirens (assembly GCA_007258455.2). Classification (NCBI taxonomy): domain Eukaryota; kingdom Viridiplantae; phylum Streptophyta; class Pinopsida; order Cupressales; family Cupressaceae; genus Sequoia; species Sequoia sempervirens. The sequence goes on along the minus strand of VDFB02193867.1, from coordinate 50,767,706 downwards.
AAAGAAAATTTCCTCCAAAACGCGATGAACTCATGGGTATACAACGAACAGGTTCATTTAATTTTCTTGAATTTTGAACCTTGGAAAAATAATTCCACATCAAATTTATTTCATTTCTTCACCCTTGAGCGTATTTCTTTGCTCTGACTTGAAAATACTCATCAACCCTGTGAAGCTGGCATCATCGGACTCCTTCACTGGCAATCTTGTTTGTGTCTCAAGAAAATTCCATCACTTCATTAGACTTAGGCGTTTTTTTTTTTTTTTTTCAAGGGAGAACATTTTGTGCCTTAGAAAATTTTGAATCACTTAGCATTTTGAATTTTATCTTTGCCTTAGAAAATTTTACTCAACTTCGTTCACCTTGCCTGTGAGGAAAATTTTATTTCATCAACTCACTTAGAAAATTATTTCCATTACCTTGGGCGCATTTTATATTCTATGAGGGATGTCTTTCATTTTAAAATTCCAACGGCCAGCATATTATTTCCACCCTTAGGCGCATTTTGCACATGGAAGGGGATAAAACTTTCCACACCTAGTATATTTATTCATCTTCACCTTAAGCGCACCCCACACCTAGAAGAGAATATTTCACATTTCAACACCATAGTCATTTTATCTTTTCCATTTCACCTTGTTTACCACTTTTCACTCCACACTTTACTTTTTTCATGGCGCATTTGGGCATATGAGGAGGATGGGCACATTTTGCATGGTGTGAAGGATGAACTTCCAACGTTTTTGCTTTGTTAACATTGACTTTCCTTGTTTGGGCGCATTTCCTATGGTGAGGTGGATGAAACTTTTTCAAATGCCTTTGACTTGTTGACTTGTTTGTTGCATGGGCGCATTTGAGAGGGAGAGGAGAAAAAAAAGCTTTTTCCAACACCCCCTTTGTGACCCTTCAACTTCCTCATTTTTGTCTTTACATGCCCTCACTTGGGCGCATTTTGGCATGAGAGGAGGACGAAACATTTTTGACTTTCCTTTTGACTTTCTCTAGCTTCCCAAGCATGGGCGCATTTTGCCATAGGAGGAGGATAAGCATTTCATACTTAGAAAATTTTTGCATGCCACTACCTTGAGCTGGGCGCATTTGGCCTAGGGAGCAGGATATTGCTCATACTTAGAAAATTTTCTATCATATGCTGGAAATGAGGGCACATTTAGGGGTGTCCACAGGGTGAGGTCAACACTTAGAAATTTTCTTGATGTCTCTTGTAGCTGGGCGCATTTCACATGTGTTGGAGGATGAAAATTAACACTTAGAAAAAAATTTAGCAACTCCTCAAGGATGGCGCATTTGGAGGTGGCAGGTGGATTTTTCAATGCCTTAGAAACTTTTTCAAACACCTAAAGGCAAGCTGGGCGCATTTTCAAGGTGGTGAAGGATAAAGTTCCAGACTTAGCTATTTTTCCTTCGTTCTGCTAGCTTCTCTATGTCCTGCTATTTATAGTAAGTCTTCTGATTTCCATACTTCTGAAGCTTGGAACGATTTGAAATTTTGAACATAGGACCTTCATGACGTACTTGACCTGTTCACACTGCCATTCTGAGTTGGCCTGCTAAAAATAGCACATTTCTGAAGGTGGTTTGCTATTTATAGTAATTGCCTGCTTCTGATACCTCCACAACTCAGTTTGCTTTGAAATTCGAATGACGGGCTCCTCACCACGTGACCTGCCTGTCGACATCGGCGCATGCTGCTGACTTTCTATTTTTAGCCTATTTCTGAAATGACTTACTATAAATAGTAAGTGCTCCGTTTGTCTTCAAATTTTACCAGCAAATAGCTTGAAGGATGCTGATCGCGGTGCTATACATCGGTTTTCAAAAATTCTGACTTTTTACCCCTTTTTCAGTCCCGGCTAGAAACCCTAATTCATCTTGCATGCATATTAAATGATCTCCGTTTGTTCTCGTTTCTGCTACATTGTGATCAGCTTGTGATTCTGAAGTGCTGGGAGGCAGCTGCCGGGACGCACCTGCTAAAAATAGTAAGTTCCTAAATGAGTGACCATCTTCGTTTGCATGTCACATCACTACGGCTCTCGAAAAACCCATAAGGAATATGCAGACATGCAAAGAAAACCCTAACATGCAAACCCTAAAAATAGCCTCGGAAGGTGAACTCTGAAAGTTGTCATCTCATTTTGCATGTTATACTATTGCGAAGGTCTCAAAACCCGAAGGAATCTCCAGACATGCGTCGAAAAATCCTGCACCTAAGCCCTGAAATTTGCTCCCTAAGCCGAACTGCTAAAAATAGACAGTTGTCCGTTTCAGCTCAAATTTTGCCAGTGAGCAGCTTGACATGTTTTGGATGTAGCGTGACTGTTGAAACTTCGAGAATGCTGACGGAACACCCGTAATTGCACACTTACTAAAAATAGTAAGTTGCGAGAATCTGATAAAATTTCAGTGGAAGCCTGCTGGAAGCACACTGACAGTAATGTTAGCCTCAGATTTCAATTCATTCACTTCTTTTGACCTCAAATTGGCAAGGAAGTTCAAAACCCTAATTTTCAGACTTGGCCAAATTTCATGTTAAAGCTCACAGACGGGCACATCCCGGAAAGATAGACAGCAGAAAGAGAGACAACAACAAAACAAACCAAAATCAAGCCAAAAGTTCGGAATGAAGCAAAAATTAGGGGTCCCCATTTGCAATGGGGCGATGTGTGAAAAAGGTCACAACAGGTTCTGAAAGAAAAAATAGAACCATTGTAGAAGCTGCCAAAGCAATGTTGCTTGACCAAAACATTGAAACCTCTTTCTAGGCAGAAGCCTCTAGGACTGCTGTCTACATCCAAAATAGATGTCCTCATTCTCATCTTGATAACAAAACTCTTGAAGAAGCCTTCATTGGCATAAAACCTGACATTAGTCACTTTAGGATTTTTGGTTGCCCCGTCTTTATTCATGTGCCCAAGGAGAAGAGATTCAAACTTGAACCTTCTGGAAAGAAAGGGATATTTATGGGATATAGTGAAACCTCCAAGGCCTTCAGGATATTCATACCCGGGCAGAATCAAATTGAATTGAGCAGAGATGTTATCTTTGAAGAAGACATTGCATTCAAAAGGGCAAGAAGTTCTAGTGAGATAGAAAATTATTCCCCTAGGGTATTAGAAGTGGAACCTACTCCTGAGATTCAGAGGGAGTATCCTGAGGAAATGCCAAATGAACTTCAATCTACTTCAGATGAGAATGCAAATGACAACAGCAAGAAGAGGCCACTTTGGGCTAGAAAGATGATCAAAGAAGCTGAGAATCATGCAGCACCCAAAGGAACATTTAGGGAGAGTAAAAGACCCAAACGGTTCTCAAGCTATGTTGCTCTAATGAATGATATCATAAATTCAGAACCCTCCAGTGTTTCAGAAGCCTTCCGACATCAAGTATGGAAGGACGCTATGACGGAAGAGTATTAGTCCATTCTAAAGAATGATGTATGGGATATTGTGCCCAGACCAAAAGAGAAATCTGTTGTCTCGTCCAAATGGCTCTTCAAAATCAAACATGCTGCTAATGGCAGTATAGAAAAACATAAGGCACGTTTTGTGGCAAGCAGTTTTTCACAGAAGGAAGGCATTGATTATGAAGAAACATTTGCACCTGTCGCCCGTTACATATCTGTGAGAGCAGTGATAGCCATTGCAGCAGCTAAAGGCTGGAAGATCCATCAAATGGATGTGAAAACTGCCTTTCTAAATGGAACCACTGAAGAGGAAGTCTATCTAGAATAGCCTGAAGGTTTTGTGATACATAAACCTTACTCACGTGTATGCAGATTAAAGAAAGCACTCTATGGACTTAAACAGGCACCCAGGGCCTGGTATGAAAGAATTGACAGCTACCTCTTGGGACTAGGATTCTCCAAGAATGATGCAGATCCAAATCTTTACTTCAAGGTAATCAAAGGTGATATGTTAATAATTATCTTATATGTTGATGACCTACTGATAACAGGAGAAGATCATCTCATTGCTCAAGGAAAGAAGTATCTAACTTCAGAATTTGACATGAAAGACTTGGGCATCTTACACTACTTCCTAGGCTTAGAAGTATGGCAGAAATCAGATGGCATCATACTAAACCAAGGGAAGTATACTATTGATATTCTGAAGAGGTTTGGAATGTTGGATTGTAGACCCATGTCTACACCCATGGAAACCAACCTTCACAAACTAAAAGAAGCAGCAGCAGAATCTAAGTGTGCAGATACCACTCTATATAGACAAATGATTGGATCATTGATGTACTTGGTTAACACTAGGCCTGATATTTGCTATGCAGTGAATGCTCTAAGCCAGTTCATGTGTGAGCCAAAGGAAATTCACCTTATGGCTGTGAAACATATATTGAGATATCTTCAAGGCACTATTGGATATGGTCTTCTTTACAAAAATGACCAACTAGATCTTCATGGGTACTCTGATTCAGATTGGGCTGGAAGTGTAACCGATCGAAAAAGCATATTAGGGTGTTGCTTCAGTTTCGGATCGGCTATGATCTCCTAGATTTGCAGAAAATAGTCTTCAGTTGCAAAGAGTTCAACAAAAGCTGAATACATTGCAGCCTCTATGGGAGCAAGAGAAGCAGTTTGGCTTCGTAAATTGCTTGTGGGACTCTTTGGTGAGCCCTTGAATCCTACAATTATTCATTGTGATAATCAGAGTTGCATCAAACTCTCTGTAAATCTTGTCTTCCATGATAGATCTAAGCACATTGAGATCCCCTATCATTATGTAAGAGATATGGTAGAAGGAAAGTGATCCAGTTGGAGAATGTTAGTACAAATGATCAAACTGTAGACATTCTCACCAAGCCTCTCTCCCGAATCAAGGTAGAACACTTCAGGAAGAAACTTGGTATGGTTGAAATGTAATTTGATATTTATGTCTGAAATTCAAATTGTTTATAAATTGTACTAATATATAAAGATGTTTAATGTGTAAACTCTTTTGTCATGTGTGTGACTCCATGACCTTATGGGCCTACTCCCCCTGTGTACATTATTGAAAGGTGACGATCTTTCTAATAATGAACACTTGTATTTGACATTGTAAAGTGACGACTCTACAATGTTGAGTTGAACTATCATGATAGATATCATGTGACTTGATATCTGTGGACATGTCATGATAGTATCTCTTGGACACTTTTGATGAATATCATGGGACTTGATATCATTTGAAGATCATTGTGATCCTTAAGAGATAATCATGGTGGATAATTATATATCCGTGGATATGCCATGAATTATGGTAGACATCATGTGACTTGATGTCAGTGCACATACCATAATGAAGATGTGTTATGAAGAATGTCATGTGACTTGACATTATTGAGAAAACATATCATATCTTCGATATCACGTGTGAAGGTGATATCTCCACTTATTTGATTTGAAATATCTTCCCTAGCTAAGAGGGAGTGTTAATGGGATATAGCTTCGGTCAGATATAAATGATGATTGCTAAATAGCATCATCATCATTTATGTGTGATCGAATTAATCCTTAAACATATTTCTGGAAAATAAGTAAAACGAATTTATAAGCATGCATAAAATCGAAATATTAAAATGATGAGTAAATTCTGCATTAAATAAAATCGGAACTCATATCTATCCACTTTGTATGAGGGCATATGGATTAAGGTTGTTAAACTGAGTATTAGTTGGTTATCTTTGAGACCCGCGCGCCCAAAGGGACACGTCCCATGAGCGGACGTGTCTCCACTTGTGGAGACACGTCCTCTCATGAGACGCGTCTCTTAGAGGCAGGTCTCCAAAGATATTTAGCAGTGTTCCTTCACTGAATTGCAGATATCGAAATTCATAAATGTTCTGCAATCAGTACATTCAGTATAAGAAATCAAATCTGGAAACTTAGAATTTAAAGTAGAATTCTTACACTTAGAATTTCCTTAGAGGCGGGTCTCCAAAGATATTTAGCATTGTTCCTTCACTGAATTGCAGATATCGAAATTCATAAATGTTCTGCAATCAGTACATTCAGTATAAGAAATCAAATCTGGAAACTTAGAATTTAAAGTAGAATTCTTACACTTAGAATTTCCTTAGTTTTATTAGGCTCCTAGTCTGATTGAGATTTGATTACTTTTACAAAGGGCAAAGGAGATCAAACAAGTAATAATGGAGCTTGATTTCATCAAGGAGGAGTATGATCTTGCACATTGTCCAAAAAATCAGAAAATAGGAGTTCGGATCAGCAAAAGGATTGGTTTGATTCAGGAGTTGAGGATAACCTTCAATTTATTGATAATCCTTTGTTCGACAATCTGCTTTTTGAGTTGGATGATGGGATTACTCCTAGTTGTAGCATTGCTTTGGGCGAAATTAGTAAGGTTTGGGACCCAAGTGCAGTTTCCAGTCATGAAGTTGTCTCAGGATTGGAGTAGCGGGTCAAGTTCTTGTATTAGTACTGCTGCCCACTTTCCGATCAACTGGTACATGACTTCGGTTTTGGATCCGCAGATGAGTTGGATGGTTTCTTCGATTCAGCAGTTGAGTAGCCCATGGTTGAGCTCAGATGGCAGTGATGATTCTGTTGCTACCTTTATACTCATCTCTCCTATGTTTTCAATGGGATTTCAGTTTGAGTACTGCTGCCATCACTTTCTTTCGCTGGTTATGATGACATCTTTTGATGAGTAGATTGATTTTGAGTTTGGGCAGGCTTTGGGGCACCTGGCTGTGATTATCTTTCCGGACACAGTTTATCCATTTATTGTTTCCACTCTGGTGAGTGATGCTAACTGCAGTTACTTTATGGAGATGATATGCATTATTCCAAATGATGTCTTAATGATTGTTGTGCTCTGGGTGTGTTGGTGTGTTCGGGACCATTCTTTTGACACTTGGAGGTTGAGTGTTGATGTTATGATTTCGGTTTGCGTCAACATAGGCTTTTCCTGGTTGGTAGATGTTAGAGATATGGCAATGATTGACTTGCTCCATACTTGGGGTATCTTGAGGTGTCATGCCAGGGTTTATTTCTTATGGTTGAGCAGGGTTTTTCTCATGTTGTCCAGGATTGTGATTGACCGGGAGTTTGTTGATGCAATCTTCTCTGAGTTGTTTTTGAAGGATATTTTTCATGGCATTAACTTAAGACCTATTAGGTTTTTCAGTATGGGCTTTGATTATTTTTATTCCTTGGTGGTCCAGGATAGGGGAGCACAATTTGGGCACGTTGGTTCATTCATGATCAGTGTGGCACGACGTTAGTATGGTGGTTTCTTTCTGAGACTAACTTGGAACCCAGGAATCACACTATGTTGTAGTTCAGCTACCATTTGGGATGAGAGAGCTAGTGTTGATTTTCTTGAGTTTACTCCTGTGGCATATTAGTTTAGTACTCTCGAGGGGCATTTTTTTGAGGAGTTGGTCGAGTCTATGCAGTATTTGATTATGCTTAATACAGGAGGTTTTCAGGAGGACTCATGTGTTGGTACCTCGTAGGACAAAAATTTGAGCAATTGGTGCTACAGACATCCTAGATTTACTTGGGACCCTAGGATCATTTTTGGTTTCACTGTGAATCAAATTGTTGGTTGCAAGGCTTTACTGGCATTGCTTGAGGACAAGCAATCTTTGGGAAGGGCGGGTTGTAATGTCCCCATTTTCAATGTCCTCTTTTGGTTTAGGCTGGTTCTGACACACTATTTTTAGTAAGTGTTATATTTAGTAATTGGTCCGGTAGGCAGAGCAGTGTAGGGTTTTCTATTTGGGCAATGTGTGGAAGTTGTCTAATGAGCTTTATTGCTTGTGACAGTCCTTTCTATGGAGTTTTTTCGGTGTTTCACTGGGACTTTCTATTTATAGCAATGGCCAGCTTACAGTGCTTACTATTCTTAGTAAGCCACGGGCATCTCAGTGATCTTTAGTTTTGTACCAGTTGATGTTTGGTGAGTACCTACTATTTTTAGAAGTTGCTATTTATAGTAAGTCTATTTCGAGAAACTAGTCTCAGGTCCATTGTTTCCTCAGTAGCGTTATTTCTAGGGTGTCGTTGGAGAGCCTAAGGTTGAATTATTTAATAGTTGTTTTTAATCAATTACTTAAGTTATTTTATAAAATTAACTTTATAACTTAAGTGAGGGGGGTAGGTGGTTATCAAAAAAGTACCTTAGTGCCTAAGTGATAACTTTAAGTCATTTTAGAAGGCTAAAAGTGCAAATAGTTTCCTTATGAGTAGGACGCCCCTTTAAGGATTATTTGATAATGTTTTAAAGTATAAAGCAAAAATATTAAAAGGTTTTTGGAGGGAAAATGACTCAAAACCTAAATTTGCCCTAATTTCCCTCTCACCTTCTATAAAGTGACTTTTTGGCTCTCATTTGCTCATGGATGTTTTGGTTGCTTATTGACATGCTACTAGTTTTTCGTCGGGAGGTCAGATAAATAGAATTGAGGATAAAAACCCTTGATATCTAAGGTTGGTTTCGGCAGTGCAAGACCTGCCCTAGCTGGTAGAAAGGTGGTCTCATTCAAAGGTCACCATTAGAGCATCAAAGTTGCAGATTACAGTCATAAAGGATGAAGATTTTTGAGCATTTCTTATGTGGGTTGCTTGTTTTTGGCTTGTGGAGACTTGGTATCGATTTAGTGAAGTTTGAGATGCATTTTGGTGATGATATTCATGATTTCTGGGCACTTTTTGGTGTGGACCTGAACTTGGTTTTTGGCATACAGTTCTTGAACAGAATTTATTCTCAACGTGGGTATTGATTTATTGGACTCTCCTTGTCAAGGCGCCCCATTTGGTATACTCATTTGCATTTTTTGGACAAGGAATGAATTTTTTAAGAAAATTGCCTCATAGGGCCAGGCGCCCAGTTTGGTATGCATTTCCAGATTCGACCTGCTGATGTATAGGTCGACCTAGGTTTTGATAATTTGGACTGAAATCACTTGGGATCTCCCCTCAGTTTGCATGGAGAAAGTTACTTGTTTGCTGTGGCCATTGGTATTGCTGGTTAGCTCTTTATTTGGACGTATTGCACAATCTCCAGGTCTGAAAAAATACTCTTATAAATCCGATGTATTTAGTTGCAATCTGAATATGGAATGATCAGAAAATTATCTTTATTAGCAGTATTTTACTTTGTTAACATTGCTAATTGCTTTTCATTCGTTTTGCAAAGTTTCATCATGCTTGGTCTATAAAAACAAACACATGAAAACATTAGGCAAACACTCAGAAATTTATAACAAGAGACTGGCATAGTTTCAAAAAAAAAAAATTGGGGTCATATATTACAGTATGGGGGGTAACTGATGCTTGAGCAGTCAGTAGGATGACCATGATATAAACAATAGATGGGTGTCACACATGTTTCATCAATAAATTTTAAAATTGGAGTTAGATTATTTAGCATGTATGATAATAAACATGAGTTTGGCATACCGGCATCCTTGGGCCAAGAAATTTCTTACAACATTCTTCATGCATAATATCTGTTTTCTTTTTTCACCTAGCTGGGAGAAGCATGTTGCTACTATAAGAGTTCTGTGTTGTCAAAACTTGGTATTATGTCGAAGGTGTTCAATATATAAACTGAATCGGCTGATTTCTGAGATCGACAGTCCACGTTTATGAAGAGACGTGCAGATCATTTTCTGCGCTTTATTTTTCCTTTGCCGTATTTTCCTCCAGTGAGATTTTGCGTTTGACGGGATCGGCAGAAAGCAAATCAGCTAGATTAGTTGCTGTGGGCTGGAAGAAAATCTAAGCATCGACAGTTCAGTAATCTACAAGAGAGCCTGCAGTGGCTGTAAACGACACCATGATTTATGATATCACAGCTGGCATACGAGCAATGTCTCGAAAGCACCCAGGTGAAGAATGTTCCATTGTAGTCTCTAAATAATCATACTTCGAATTATGTGACCTAAGCTCCAATATGAGGGAATAACGTCTATGGGTTTTGTAGTGCTTGATATATAGATAGCTCGAAACCATTGAAGCTTTAAACCTGTTTGGGGGATACTATTCTGCTTTTTAGTCGCAGGGAGGAAATTGGAGATTTATCATTTATATATATTTATTATTATTTGATTATACATTTAGTTCATATAAAATTTTATTATAATTATATTTATTATTATATATTATAATTTAATGATGTATTATTTTTTAAAAATATTATATATAAATTATATATTATATTATAAAATATAAAATATAATATGATACAATGTGTAGAATTCATTTTGGTTGATCCAAACAAAGAAATACTTTATGGATGTTAGAATTTTAATTTTTTTATTAAAAGTTCTATGAACCCAAATAATATTTAATATAATATAATTTATATTCTTATATCCTATATTTTATATAATGTAAATTCATTTTAAAAATAATAATATAATATAATAGTACTCTATATAATATTTGGCGGTGAATTGCTGGTGGTGAATTTTCTTAGAGCCATAATATTTGGTATAATATAAATTGTAACATTTTTATAATTATATTTATATAATGTAAATTACTAAATTCATTTTAAAAATAATATTATAGTTATATTTATTAATTAGATTCTCTAATAGAAATTATAAAACAAAAATATAATATAATATATATCTTTTATATGATATAGATTAAATTAATATATAAAAATCTAATAGTTTTATCAATTTTTTGTGAGAGAGAGATATATAGAATGGGGTGAGGGAGAGGGAGAGGGGGAGGGGAGAGAAAAGTGATAAAGAGAGATAGGGGAAATAGAGAATGAGAGAAACATATAGGGGAGAGAGAGAGAGAGAGAGAGAGTCACCTTTAAGACTTTTTCAATGTACTCATTACACACTTGAGGAAAATAAATAGAGAGAGAAGAGAGGAGAATATATAATTCACCTTTAAGACTTCTTCAATGTACCCATTGCACACTTGAGGAAAATAAATAGAGAGAAAAGAGAGAGGAGAGGGAGATACGATATAGAGAGGCAAAGGGAGAGAAAAAAGAAAGGAAGAGAGAAAGAGAGGAGGAACAAAGATAGAAATTGAGAAATTGAGAGAAGAGGAGGGAGATACAAAAAGAGAAAAGAGAGAAACAAAGATATATCTCTATCTCCCCCTCTCCTTATCTCCCCCTATTTCTCTCCATCACTCTCTATCTTTCTCTCTCTCCCTCTATTTTTTTGTCTCTATTTCTCTATGTTTGTGTCTCTTTGTCTATCTCCATCTCCCCTTATCTTTATATCTCCTTATATCTCTATCTCACCATCTATTTCTCCCTCTATCTTCATCTCTCCCTCTACCTCTCTCTATCTCTATATATTTATCTCCCTCTATCTTCATCTCTACCTCTTTTTCTCTCTCCCCCTCTATCTCTAGACATGTCTCCCTCTCTCTACCCATCCATCTCTCTCCCTCTCCCTTTTCCTAGACTTCTATATCTATATATCTTTGCCTTTATCTCTATCTCTCCATATTTCTTCTTCCATCTCTTCCTCTATCTATATCTCATTATCTATCCATTTCTCTCTCCCCCTAGATTTCTCCCTCTCTTGACCTATCTCTCTATATCACTTCTCATCTTACTCTTAATATCTCATTCTCTCCCTCTCTCTCTCCCTCTTTACATATTTATCTCTTCCATTTGTATCTCCGTCTATTTTTATCTCTCCCTATCCTATCCATATACCTCTCCTCCATCTCCATCTTTATCTCTTTCTCTCTCTCTCTCTATCTCCTCACTCCTCTCTCTCTAGATCTTCCCCCTCCTCTCCCTCTTGCTATCCCTATTGCTCCCTCTCTCTCTCTCTCTCTCCCTCGTTTGTTATTGCAAACATAACATGAGCCTATTGGTAATGGAGCTTGATTTAGAGGTTTTGTTTCAATCGTGTTTTGATCTCTATAAGTGGATGCATAGTTGATTTGAAGTTGTCACTTCTCCATTGAGACCTTTGTTGCACAAACATTATTTTCTAAATGGCCTACCAATTGACCTCATGAACTACACAAATGTATGCAAAAAATATACCAATTTTTTTTCTAATTGACCTTCCACACCTCTTTGATGTACACATTGCACAACAAGGTGAAATTGCTAGTTATATTATTGTTTGAATGGTTGATTGGAATAGCACACCCAATGAAATTATTGGGGATGGTGAGGTGAGAAAAAGGTTCTCCAAATTATTTTATTCCATATTGTGTTGATGAGTTGGAGAAAATCAAATTCATTGATCGCTTAATTGATGTGTTGAGTGTTGATGTTATTAGCAGCGTCGGGCTGCTTCTTCCAGATCCGCGATTGGAGACAATTCAAATGTAGCCTAACGGCTATTTGAATTGTATTTATTGTATTCAATATCTTGGCCGACTTGAGATATTTGAAGAGACACGTCTTTTGTTATCATTTAATATTTGTTATATTATGAAGTGGTGCAATTTTCTAAAGGGGTCGACCTCTTGTGTAGAGGCACAATTATTTACTCAAGGCCAACTTATGTTTATTGAGGGGTCATGTCCCTCCATTCAATGTTGTATTTATACTCCTTAGTTGCATCCCATTCCATCATCTATTCAGTTCATTGTTCATCATAAGTTCAAGCCTTATCAAGTGCGAATTATTCCCAAGTGCAGATTGACATTATTGGTGACTCAGTGAATTACATCTGAGTTGTTCTTGTGATAGCATCAGTTTTGTGGTGCACTCTATTAGCCTCATTATCGGCCTTCATTGTAAAATATTTTCTCTTTGAGATTCAATATATAAGTGATATATTGTTACTAGGTTTTTCTCCCTCACGAGGAGGGTTTTCCCAGGGTATATGTTGTGTTCTTGTGTCTGATTTTTGAATTAATTTTTGTACATTAAATCTGATCATAAAACTAACATGGTATCAAAGCGGGTTTGAAGGAGATCGTGATCAGATTTTTTATTGCAGCGATACTCTTCTCTTTTCATATCTTTGTCTATCTCTATTTTAATCAAGATGGTGAATGGTCTTAAAATTGAGGATAGACTCAAGGGAGCATCCAACTACACATTATGGAGGTTCAAAATCATGATCACCTTGGAAGAGAATGATTTGGCTAAGTTTGTGGAGACTAAAAATCTCAAACCTGAGGAGGAAGAAGAGAAGTTGAAGTGGAGGAAGGAAGGCATCAAGGCAAAGAAGATGATGGTTGATTCTGTTAAAGATCATATTGTTCCGATTGTCTCCAAGTTGAAGATGGCAAGGGACATGTTCAAAACATTGGAGGAGATGTACGAAATCAACAACACCAGCCAGGCACTTGCACTGAAGCAACAACTACACCATGTGAAGATGGCGAAAGGAGAAACAGTGATTGCCTATTTCATGAGGATTTCAAAATTGAGAGATCAGCTCTCTACAATTGGTCATGTGATTGATGATAAGGACTTGACCATGCTTTCTCTCAATGGTCTTCCTTTATCATGGGAGTCCTACATTCAAGGAATCAGTGCAAGATCCAAACTTCCTAAGTTTGATCGTTTGAGGACCGACTGCATTCAAGAGGAATCAAGGTTGGTGGCTAGAGGCATTGGTCAAAGTTCAACTAATGAAGATATTCATGTTCTCGCCTCTCACTCTTTGAAGAAGAAAGGAAAAGATGGGAAGAAAGGATTCTTCAAAAGGAATGGAGATAACGAAAATGATGGTGCCCCCCTACATTCAAGAAGAAGAGAGACTTATCTAAAGTCCAATGTTTTAGATGTGACAAGTATGGTCACTTTGCTAAGCATTGTCCATCTAGGCCGAAGCAGCAGGCCACCATTGCAGATATTGATGATGCCTCTCCTTAGAAGGACTTGTGTGAATACTTTTTTTATTCGGCATTGTCAAGCAATGTACCTATAGACACCAACACTTAGTTGATCGACAGTGATGCTTCTCGACACATTACTAGTTTTAAGGAGCATTTATCAAGCTTGGTGGAGAGAGATTCTTCTGAACAAGTCATTATTGGAGATGATGCTAGCCACTCCGTGAAAGGGATTGGGACCTCTACTCTACATTTGGATTTCAGCATTACACTAGAGTTATGTGATGTCCTTTATATTCCAGGAATCAAGCGAAATCTCATCTCCATTTCCGCTTTAGAAGATAAAGGATATCAAGTTGCCTTCTCCAAAGGCAAAGTACTTGTGTGGACGAAGAATTTCAACTTCAAGACTGCTCAAGTAATTGGAGTTAGACACGAGAGCCTCTATAGGCTATGCACTCGTCCACTTTATGCATTAGTTCATGATACTTCAAGCTTATGTGATCTTTGGCATCGAAGATTGGCTCATCTTCACTTTCGGGCTCTACCTATCATGGACAAGATGGTCTTGGGTCTTTTGAAGTTGAACCAAGAGCATGAAGATATTTACAGAGGTTGCGCTATGGGTAAGAATACTAAAGGTCCATTTCATAGTAGAGAAACTAGATCTAAATGTATTCTAGATCTCATTCATTCTTATTTATGTGGTCCAATGTCTATTCCTTGTTCGAGTGGTTTCTTGTATTATATTCTTTTTATTGATGACTGCTCTAGAAAGACTTGGATTTATTTTTTGAAAACTAAAGAGTCTGAGGAAGTGTTAGAAAGGTTCAAGGAGTTCAAAGCTCAAGTAGAGAACCTTTCTAGGAAAAGAATCAAAGTCCTAAGATCTAATAATGGAGGAGAATACACTTTTGGCAGCTTTCAGAATTTCTTTGTTGAAGCAGGGATTAAGAGGGAGTTCTATGTTCCCTATAATTTTTAATAGAACGGTGTTGCAAAGAGAAAGAATAGATCAATCGTGGAAGCAGCAAGAGCCATGATCCATGACTAGGATCTGCAAACTTTCCTATGGGCAGAAGCTTCTAGGACTACAATCTATGTTCAGAATAGAAGTCCTCACAAAATCTTGGAAAGCATGACTTCTGAAGAAGCCTTTACTAGAAAGAAGCTAGAGGTGAGTCATTTGAGGATCTTTGGATGTCCAGTTTATATTCATATTCCAAAGGAAAAGAGAACAAAGTTGGAGCCTTCTAGAAAGAAGGGAATATTTGTGGGCTATAGTGAGACATCAAAAGCCTACAAAATATACATTCCAGGCTAGAAGTTGATCGAGATCAGTAGGGATGTCACATTTGAGGAAGATGTTGCATTCAGGAGATCCAAGGGTACTCATATGGAGATTGATAATGAAGAGTCTCCTCAGGATATAGCAGTTGACCATACTCCTGAGATTCAGGGGGAGATTTTAGATCCAAAGGAAGATATTGATCCAATTGAGCCCTTGGAACCTACTGATGGGCCTATCAATATTGTGATTGGAAGAAAAAGACCTCTTCGAGCTAGGAAAACTATGCAAGAGGCAGAGAAGTTTGCAGCTCCTAGAGGTACCTTTAGAGAAAGCAAAAGGCCACATAATTTTTCCAGTTATGTTGCTTTGATGAGTCTGATTATTGAGTCTGAGCCTTCCAGTGTTGAGGTATCTTCTAGTCAACAAGTTTGGAAAGATGTTATGAACGAGGAGTATTAGTCAAGTCTCAAGAATGATGTTTGGGACATCGTTCCTAGACCTAAAGGAAAATATGTGGTATCTTCAAAATGGCTCTTCAAGATCAAGCATGTGGTTGATGGGATTATTGAGAAGTGCAAGGAAAGATTCGTGGCTAGAGGGTTCTCACAAAAAGAGGGAGTTGACTATGAAGAAACATTTGCTCCTGTTGCTCGCTACACTTCTATCAGAACCATTATTGCCATTGTTGAATCTAGAGGATGGAAATTCATCATATGGATGTGAAGACAACTTTTTTGAATGGTGTGATTGAGGAAGAAGTTTATATCAAGCAACCTGATGGATTTGAGGTACATGGGAAGGAGTCTCATATTTGCAGGCTGAAGAAGGCCTTGTATGGTCTTAAGCAAGCTCCTCATGCATGGTACGAAAGAATTGATCAGTACTTTTCAAGCTTGGGCTTCTCTAAGAATGATGCAAACTCAAATCTATACTTTAAGGTAATTGATGGTGAAGCATTGATTTTGGTTTTGTATGTTGATGATTTGATTCTTACTGGAGAAGATCACCTTATTCTCAAATGTAAGAAGGAGTTCGCTTCTAAGTTTGAAATGAAGGACCTTGGGCTCATGCATTACTTCCTTGACTTAGAATTTTGGCAAAAGCCAAAAGAGATGATTCTAAGCCAAGGGAAGTACACCATTGATATACTTAAGAGGTTTGGTTTGATGGATTGCAAATCCATGTCAACACCCTATGGAGACCAACCTACATAAGTTGAAAGACGTTGCAGCTAGTTTAGACTTGGTGGATCTCACGATGTACAGATAGTTGATTGGGTCCTTGATGTATCTAGTTAACACTAGACCAGATATTTGTTATGTTGTGAGTGCACTTAGTCAGTTCATGTGTGAATTGAGACAGATACATCTTGTTGCAACTAAACATATCTTGAGATACTTGTGTGGCACAGTTGGATATGGGTTGAGATATTCTTCAGATGTTGATTTGGAGCTATATGGTTATACTGATTTTGATTGGGTAGGGAGTGTTACTGATCGAAAGAGCACCTCTGGATGTTGCTTCAGTTTGGGATCTGCTATGATTTCTTGGTGCAACAGGAAAGTCATTTATAGCATTGAGTACAGCAGAGGCAGAGTATCTTGCAGCTTGTGTGGTAGCTCGAGAAGCAGTGTCACTTCATAAGCTCCTTGCAAGATTGTTTGGACAATCAATGAAGCCTACTATCATTCATTGTGATAACCAGAGCTATGTGAAGCTTTTTGTCAATCTTGTGTTTTGTGACAAAACCAAGCATGTTGAGATCAAATACCATTATATCAGAGATATGGTATTGAGGAAAGCTATACAATTGAGGTATTTCAACACTGATGAGCAGACGACAGACATTCTCACCAAGCCTCTCTCTAGGATAAAGTTTGTGTACTTTCGAGATAAGCTTGGTATGGTGGAGAATACAGCCTTAACTAAGGAGTCTGAGTATCAATGATCCTCTCTATGAGAGATGTTCGAGGTGAAATCCCTTGTTAATGAGTTCTCTATAAGAGAAGTTCGAGGTGAAATCCCTTGATTCAACCCTCTGGGAGAGCCATGGTGGATGCCATGTGTGTGACTCCATGACAGCATCATGTGAGAGAGTCCATCATGATTTTTTGTACTTGTGTTTCACCCTCTAGGAGAGCCATGGTGAAAGTTATGTTGAGGTGACATCACACAAGTGATGAACACTTGTACATACCATACATGGTTGTAGCCATTATGGTTGATATCATGTTGAGGTGATATCTGATATCACAATGAGGTGATATCTCTCTTTTCCACATATGGTTGTAGCCATTGTGGTAGACATCACAATGAGGTGATATGTCTTGTGCAACTGGAAGTATCATCCCTAGCAGAGAGGGAGTGTTGATGTTATAATGACAACGTTGGGCTGCTTCTTCCAAATCCACGATTGGAGACAATTCAAATGTAGCCTAACGACTATTTGAATTGTATTTATTATATTCAATATCTTGGCCAACTTGAGAAGTTTGAAGAGACACGTCTTTTGTTATGATTTAATATTTGTTATAGCATGAAGTGGCGTGATTTTCTAAAGGGGTTGACCTCTTATGTAGAGGCGTGATTATTTACTCAAGGCCGACTTATGTTTATTGAGGGGTCACGTCCCTCCATTCAATGTTGTATTTATAGTCCTTGGTTGCATCTCATTCCATCATCTATTCAATTCATTGTTCGTCATAAGTTTGAGCCTTATCAAGTGCAAATTATTCTCAAGTGCAGATTGACATTATTGGTGACTCAGCAAATTACATCTGAGTTGTTATTGTGATAGCTTCAGTTTTTTGGTGCACTCTATTGGCCTCATTATCGGCCTTCATTGTAAAATATTCTCTTTGAGATTCAATATATAAGTGATATATTGTTGGTGGGTTTTTCTCCCTCAAGAGGAGGGTTTTCCGAGGGTATCTATTGTGTTCTTGTGTATGATTTTTGAATTAATTTATGTACTTTAAATCTGATCATAAAACTAACACTATGACATTTTTAATCACAAGAAGTTATTTAATTGGAAATTATATTTTCTCTCAAATCTTGAGAATGAATACTAAGTTCCTACAATTAAACACACTACCTTTAATACCTTGTGTCAAGTTGGTGGCTAGGTGGTTGTACCCCAACTAGTTACAAGCACTCAAAAATTGTAATGTATTTGTTTGTGGAAGATAATGAATGAGCTAAAGCAAGTTGTTTTGAGTCAATTTATGTTGTCTATGTCACTTTCTTTAATAGTCTAATATATGGTATCAAATCCTTCCTATAGAGAGCCCTCCTTCCTATAGAGAGCCCTATAAGATGTTTTTCTAGTTAAAGTGGGTTGTGGAAATTGTTGAAGAAAAGAGGTGGCTTAATGTGTAGCATAGGATGAGGGAGCTTGAAAGAATTTTTCCATTGAACTTGAGTGGGATGTTGTTTTAGGCTATGTTATAAAACTATGTTTCTAGTTCTAGTACGAAACCTAGTCCGAGTTGGTTGATCCAACAAATTTATTTTGGAAGTTTGGGTTCATTTTGGATTTGTTTGTACAAAAAAAATGTAAAAATCAGAAATATTATAAAACATTCAAATTAGAATATCACATAGCATCATATAAACAAAGCCACCATAAAATTGAATGTCATTTAAAATACAAATGATAAAACATTATAAAATATTGATTGCTCAAACTTCAAGTTCACTATTCAATATTAAAATAATAATATCAAGTTCAACATTAGTTTTAATCATCAAATGGTTTTTCTAAACCTTCAATATCATCATCATCATTAACATTAGGTGATGTAGGAACAATAGATGAACCACAAGTAATGCCAGTGCTAATGCCACTTGCACTAAAAGTGTGTTGGCTTTTGAATTCAAGTGAAATATGATAGGAAGTGGAAGCATCTAAGTCAGTATGCTCCAACTCTATATCCTAGAACTTTATGTCCCTTTCATTGTAGTCACATTGTTTGTGTGAAAGGAGACACAAGTTTGAATGCACACATAATAAGTTATCTACTCAAGTTTTGAGTGCAATCTATTGCACTTTACTAAGTGCATGAAAGAATATGTGCTCCAACTCATCTTAGATGTAGATGAACTAGCAATTGATGAAGACAACGTAAATAAAGAGTTATACATTATAAAAATTAAATTAAAAAATATAAATAAAAGTTTGAAACTTTAAAGACTAAAACATAATTTTTTATTAAACTTACTTGTGATAAAAATTTAATTGTGAGGGGTTGTAGGTGTTGGATTTGTTGGCCATGGAAGTACCATCAACTGTGAGCATCCTTATTAAACTTATCACGAAGAGTCTCAATACTTTGATCATTTGAATGTACAAAATCAATGAAGTCATTCGTGGCTACATCTTGCAAATTAGGATAAGGGAAGAGTCTATCAAATGTTGCCTTGTACCCTTCAACAACTTCAAAATCTGTATGTGGGACAACCTTTGTTGGCACAAAAAGAATCTCAACATTGTAATATTTTGGACTCAATGCAAAGGTAAGAAGATGTAATGGAGTGGTCATTGTGTTCCATCTTTCTTAAGCAATGTGTGCACTTGTTTGAAAAATTTCTTCAGGGTCTTCCTCTTTCACATTTATGATGCTCTTCATCTTCTCAACCATTGAGTTGATACCATTATATATCTCTCTCGAGCAAGGCTTGTCTATGCCAATATAATGAATCATGCTCACAATGGGTTTAGTGAAATTAAGGAGATACTCACACAATCCCAACAAGAGTCATCTAAAATCATCCACTTAATATTTGTTGCCCTATTAGTGTCACTTTGCCTCTATATATACCAATTTTGGGGTGATCCCACAATAGTGGTTTACACTTTTTGGGACATTATGATTTTTGTTGAAATCACATATTTTTAGAAATATAATGATTTAAACCTTGAAAAGTTTCATTTAAAGGATTCCAATTGAAGGGGGTTTGATCAAACCACCTTAGATCAAACCCCCTTGGATAGAACCCCACTAGTTTTAAACCATACCTATAACAAAGTCTCTTTTACATCTATCAAAATGATGATTAAAAAACCAGTTTTGATTTTCCTTTTGGGGGATCAAATGAATTCATTTAAAATTTAGTTTTTGTAACTATATAGTCCTTATTATAAGCTTCCCAAAAAGTATAATTTTAAATTATTAATTTGATTATTATATATTTTATTTTTTTTGTGAATGTAGGTTTTTTACTGAAAATCAAGCTCGTTGTCCTGCACATGTGGAAAAATAGCAGATTATCAAAAAAAATTGAAAAATATCAATGCACTAAATATTGATGTCCTTGATCCAACAAAAAATATTGAATTTCGATACATATAAAAAAAGTTATGTTTTAGCCAGTAAATCATGTTTGAATTGTAACTAGTTTGACTTTGAAACTTAATTAAGAAAAAAATATTCAATGAAATGCTATGAAATTGATTCCATGCACTAGATATCGTAGTTACGAATCTAAATTTGAAAAAATAGAATTTTATCCTTCATAGAAAAAAAGTTCTATTAGCCAGTAGTGTCACTCTTTAAAAATGGTGTTTACTGTTAAAAACTAGTTTTCAAAGGAGATGGAAAAAGAAGTGCAATATGATTCCAAAAAAATTGAAAAAAATATATTTAGAATCTACAGATTCAAATTCCTCACGGTTTAGCCACTATAGGCGCCCAAAAGTGAAGATTTAGTTTAAAAAATTTAGTTCAATGTCCAATTTGGCCAAAAAAAGTAAACTCGTGTTGTGGGATCACCCTTTGGCTAATCACCATGTTTGAAAGTGCCTCTCTTTCACAAGTCATCTCAAGATGATTGTGTTAAGAGGCGAAATGGTCTCAACAACCTATTCAAAATAAATGAATTTAGAAACAAAATTTGAAAAGAATTAGAATACACAATCAAATTATGAAAATATAAAAGTTTACACTATTTCACTTATCTTCAATAGCTCCAATTTTGAAATTGATCTAAAAATAACTTATAATAGGTGGTGTTTGGTTATGCATATTTTGACATCCTCGGCCTTTGCATACAACTCTTTCATCCAATCAATTTTATTCCCAATATTTTGTAGCATAAGATTAAGAGAGTGGACTACACAAGGTGTTCAAAACATATGTGAATAGTGTTTCCTCAACCAACAACCCAACTACTCTACAATTCTTTGTGTTCTCTAGTATTACTTAAATTGTAATGCCTCGCCACGCAACCCTAGAGGAAGTTGCAATTAACTACTCAAACCTACTATTTATTTATTTTAAGGCACAAATAACATAAAATTTCACTACTCATTGCCAACAGCCTCTAAGGTTACGAGACTGAGATTACTTAAAACCCCAAACAAGAAACATGAATTGACAACATTACATTTAATTACTTAATAAATTAAGAACACAAACATTCCATACATGTTAAATACATCAAAGCATAAGAGATACTACATGTTTCCAATAAAATAATTTACAATACGATTACAACTCTCATTCCCCGAATGAGGTAAATCCAATAACAAGGTTACAAAATACATCTTCCACCTCGATAACAAATGAGGGGTAATAAAATTACAATAATAACAGGAAAGAATAAAGCATGAAAGAAACTGGTTCCCACGAGCTCTCCAACTAGAAATCTCGTCCACACGAACAAGAAGACGACCCAACGGATTAAGGTGCACGTTCCACCCAACCATGTGATACCCGAAGGCTCATCCCCCGTGCTAGGAAATAGTAACAAGGAATTCTTATACAAGACCATCCACTCCTAGACACAGGCTAACTCACACTAACACAACCAAACACATGAACCAAACATCCATAAAGATAACACAAGTACAACTCCAACATCACTGACAGAGGTCACATTGCTTCCAGAAATAAAATAGATCGAGTATGATAAGAAGACCATACACATAAAACCAAATACCAACTGCTGTCGTAGAAAGAGTGTCATCACATAGCTCATCATGGGATATCCTTTGGAAATCTTCCTAGGCTCCGGCCCCCACTATGGGTTTCCCTAGTGGCCTCTACCAAATCCCGGCACCCATACTCACTCATGCGGAATCAAATACCTTTCATAAGGACAAGATAAATGACCTTGCCATTCCAGGCCTTTCTATCTCATCCCAAGTCTATACAAGCCCTTGCATCCATGAGCAAGGCTCAATTATCTTAATTAATGTGAAAAACTACCTAACCTCCAAATACATTAATTTAGTTATCACTTGATTAAACCACTTCTGAAGGTTTCCCAGTTTACCTCTTTGGGCTCTGGCCCCTAACAGAAGCCACTCTTCTACTTGACAACATACCAAATAAAACCAATCACCAAGGGAATCCTTAGTGCATACCAACAAGATAAAATCACTCCAACTCTAGGAGGAACACATAATGAAAACTCACTCCAAACACTGGAGGCAACAAAAGTCAAAACCCTCTCCAAACACTGGAGACAACAAAAGTCAAAACCCTTTCCAAACACTGGAGACAACAAAAGTCAAAACCCTCTCCAAACACTGAAGGCAACAAAACACATAATCCACTCCTTCCAAAGGAGGCACAAACCACATAAACCGCTTTTAATCCAAGGAGACACAAACCATCCCCATTCGTGAAAACCGAGTTGTACAACAGGATACAACTATATGCCCTTCCCAAGGCAATACAACGGTTGACTAACATAAAACCACAACCCCAAAAGTTAAACCCCTTATGGAAGACTTAACAACCCTTCCAAACAATTCCCCAAAGCGAAAACCAAAGAAGTGCACATTCAAGAAGAGCAATCAAATAGGAATTAAATTTATATTTGGGTTTCCTAAACCCACTTCCTTCATTAACATTTAGTAATTTATTGCCTTAATAACACTAATTTAATAACGTCTATTTCAAACAAAAGATGAAATTTAAACCAAATATTAAATTCCCTAATTACTTTTAAATAATAGTAAGATAAGCATTTACTTCTTCGATTTACAACATATCATTTTAAAATAACTATTTCCTTTAAAAACATTCCCTTATTAAATAACTACTCGCACATTTGAACAGCGATAATGAATTTAAATCTAAAGGTTTACTTTGGTTTCCCATTAACATTTAAATATACTAAAAACCCATTTCCCAATTAAAATCATTTCATTATAAAAATAGCTACCTGGACATAACACAATAGTCATAAAATTGCTCTAAGCAAGGTCGATACATAATTCAACTCTAGATGGATGACAACATTAAGGTGTTAAAAGATGTCGCATAACGTGGTTATCTAGAGTTTATCTCTTCACTATACATAATGATTAAACTCGATTGTGCTACAGTAAAATCATTATAAAATCAATATTTGGACATATACATCTCTACTAATTAAATATTCATTAAAACAAGAACACCTTATCTATACAAATTTAAAATTCATTTCTCACGTTTAAATATGATCTATTTAACCATATGCACATTTTCCAACTTCCTTAATTAAACAAAGGATCAAAATCCATTTTCCAAAAATACCACTCTTTTACAAAATCAATATTTGCATCATTAAATAAATCAACCCTCTTAAAATCAATATATTTAAATATAAATATATATTAAACATATATACAATTATATACTACACGTATATACAATTATATGTATATCTATTTAAATATATATAAATATTATTTAAATATATTTTTATAAAAAAAACAATTTAAATTTCAACTCATTTAAATCAACCCCATTTAATTAAAATAATTAATAACAAAACATTTATTTAATTTACAATATATTATATATATAATAAGTATATAAATATTATATATATAGTATATATATATATATATTATATATATATATATATATATTATATATTATATATTATATAATATAAAATATAATAATAATAACTAAATTAAATAAAAATTAAAAAAAAGAAATAACTTTTGCTTGGCCCGTGGGCCCCCATAAGGGAGGAGGACACAGCCAAGGCTGCACCCAACCTCCCCTGTGGAGGCCAGTGCTCCCTATGGCAGCGCCCTCCCCACAGGCTGTGGGGAAGCGATGCCACAGCAGCACCCCTCCACTGGGGCGTGGGATGTGGCAGCGAGGGCTGCGCCCATCCCACATACCCAAATGAAAACTTGCTTTTATATTTATTTTCAAAATAAAAATTTTAAAAAACCATTACCTCCCCTGCTTCTTCACAAAAAATTTATGTGTAACCCATTTTTCTTTTAAAAAGAACTTTTTCAGAATAACAAAATACAAAACATATTTGTAAAATATGTTTGTATATATATTTATATAAATAATATATATATATATATATATATATATATACAGGCATATGTATGAATATATATACCCAAATTCACATTTAATAGACAAATTGTGCAACCTTTCTACAGAAATTTTGCAATAAAACAATAAATTTGACAACACAACAACAGGGTTTAAATTTCAGTTTGCCAAACAAATTTCTTTTGGTTTTCTTTGTAACACCCCTCCATTTTGGATGTTTGGATCGGCAGTGGTTTCTTTGTAATGATTTGTTTTGTTTATGCTTTGACCTTGGAACTTGGTTACTTTTGATCGCAATTGTTAAAGGATGTGAATGTTATATTTTGATGGGATGTTATTTTACTCTGATGTTATCCTTATGGCATGTTTTGGATTAGCTTAACAAATATTTGATTTAATGATGTTTTATGCTGTTGATCATATCATTGATGTTAGATGTGTCAGTTAGTGATATTGTATTGGTGAAGGGGACGGGATTGTATCACTCGCTTGCGAGTGCCCTACGATTATGAGATTTCCTCTTCACGGTGTGTTTGATTATATTATGTATCTATGCATGTTCGATGTACTCTTTGTTCGCAGGTTGACAAGTACATGACATCGACTCCACCTGGTTCACAGGTTTGAGCGTGTCCATTGACCAACGGAAATTGATTGGGAGATAGTAGCTAGGTTTTCTATGCCAAGTCGTCACCCTAGTCATAGCGTGTCGTCGAGTTGTTGTTGGGTTGGGTGTTTTAATTCGGTCCCTTGCATCTTGAGTATTTATTTAATTGCAAATTATAGAGGTTATCAAGTGGCTTCCGTAGTAAATTGATGTTTATGTGTATTTATTTGCAATGTTGAAATGTCATTTATTTGATTGATTGATTTGAATTAATTAATAAAATTAGATTGAGTTTATTGAGTAATTATATTAATGGTGTTTTATTAAATGTGATAGTGGTTTTGGGCAATTATTGGATATTAAGATTTAATCAAAATATAAATATAAATCATATTTGGATATTTGGAGATAAATTAAAATAAATAAATAAAATAAATGAAATGTGTTTAATTTCACTCCTTCGAAATTATTGAGAAAGTAAATTATTTACAAAGAATGTATTCTTTTGTTTTAAAGAAATTTGGAAAATGCATGTGATTGGAATTAGAAAATAGAAACTGGTTTTAAATTTAAAAGAAATAGAAAATATCCTCCAAATTGTGCAATAAATTTAGTGGGTGGGGATATTTTAGGGGTTTGACCAATTTGGGGAAAACCTCTATTTTAGCAAATGAAAATGGATATAATTTTTAACTTTCAATTTGGGGAAAAATTTCTTGGTTGTGGTTTTGCTTGGATTGGTGAAGAATTGGAGACCCTTGTTTGAGCTGAATCCAAAAGGAGGAGTTGAAAACACCATTGTTGAAGGCTTCAAGCTTGGAGAAAAAAATCAGGTTCCCCTTTTTGTTCTTGCTTTGTTTCATTTTGAAAATGGATTAAATCCTCATTATGCTATTTGGAAATCTTTGAAATGTTGATCAAATCTAATGAATTCCATGAGAAATTGTTTTGAAAGCTTGCAAACTTGTTGAAATTTGGAAATGAAAACCAAACTAGAATCAAACAATGGAAAATAGAATGAAACCAAAAGAATTGACATTTCAAACTGGAATTTTAAACCATGTTGTTTTGTTTCCTTTTTTTGTTGTTAATTTGCCCAATTTGAATTGGGAAATGGATTGTAGTTTATATATATATATATATATATATATATATATATATATATATATATATATATATATATAGGCTTGTAAAGCCATGGAGTTCATCTTTTAAAAATATATGTATTTATTTTGTCCCTGTTTTGAATATTTTGTATTCTGGAAATACATAGGGGTTGTGTTTTTGTTTCTTGTTTTTATATATAAAAAAATAATAATAATAATTTAATTGGTTTTGTGGGTGGGGAAGCCAACCCCCACCACCACCGTCGTCGTCGTCGCCGCCCTGGGGAGGCGGACTGTGTGCAGTGCACACAGGCACCGCTACCCGTGGGAGGCGGGCACTGTGTGTCGAGCACACAGGCCGCGCCATGGGGGGCGGACTGTGTGCGAAGCACACAGGCGCCGCCGCCCATGGGGAGGCAGGGCCTGCATCCCAGTTAGGGTTCGCCCTATAAACTTTATTTTATTTTTTATTTTTTATTTTTTTTTAATTGTTATTTCTCATTATATTATATTTAATATAATATATGTAATATATATATATATTATTATTTATATAATGTAATATTATATGTATATATAATATTTAATATTATTTATATAATAAAATATTGCATATATATAATATTCGATATTATATAATTTGAGTTTTAAATGAATATCTTGTTTTTTACTTTTTAAATATACATATTATTTATATAATTTAAATAATATGGGTTATTGTGAGTTGTAAAATAATCATTAAAATATTATTTAATTATAATAGTTGGAAAATATAACTGTTTTATTTAAAGATTTGTTTTTTTGACAATTTTATATAATCGGAAAATGTTGAGTTTTAGAATGGACTTTAGTGGCACATATTTAAATGATAATTTAGATATCCATTATAGGAATGTTAAAATGATGTTTTCATTATTATAGTTGAAACGAAATTGATGTATGATTAAACGTTTTCTTATTTAAGAAAATATTGATTTTAATTAATTGGTATGATTAAGTAAATGACTTTAATTATAAAGATTGTTTAATCCTTATCTAATTGAGTGATTAGAATTAAAATATTAAATTTAAAGTTCTCAATGGCATCAAGTGATTTGTTTTATTTTGTGTAAGAACGAATAATGCTAATTATTTAAATTGAATTCTTGTACTATGTCATTGCTTGACTTGGGTTTAGGAAACCCGAACGTTAGCTTGTTTAAATTGTCTGAAGTGGTTGCTAGCTATGTTTGACCTTCTCGATGTTGTGCAATGGAGTAGATGTTTTAAGGTCTTCCAGATAGGGGTTCGTTTATGGGTATGAGTTGTCGTTAAGTTGTCAACCTTTGTTTTGCCTTGGGAAGTGTGTATAGTGGTATTTTGTTGTCTTACCCGGTTTTCACGAACGGGGACAGATGGTGCCTCCTTTGGAATAGGAGTGAGTATGAGTTTGTGTCTCCTTTGGTTTAGGAGTGGAGTATGTGTTTAGTTGCCTCCAGTGCTGGAGAGGGTTTGACCTTTGCTGCCTCCAGTGTTTGGAGAGGGTTTTGACCTTGTAGCCTCTAGTGTTTGGAGAGGATTTTGTACTTTTGTTGCCTCCTTGGTTTGGAGAGGTCGTTTTATCCAGTTACCCATTGGTTGTGGTCTTTGTATCATATGTGTTGTCGATAGGAGAGTGGCTCTATGTGGGGGTCCAGCACACAAAGGGGCACCAAAGTAACTCACTTAGGGTTTAAGTAAGTGATAACTTAAAAAGAATTAATGAAAAACTCTCAGACTAATTAAGATAATTAATGCATCTCTCATAGCTCATTCGCTTTTAAGGTTTGAGATGAGACGAGAAGCGCAGTTGGTATGAGGGTCCGGCGGCTGGTATAGTTGAGCCTGGATAGCCAAAGATGTGGGTTCGGTTGCCTTAGACAGTTGAGCCAGGGTAACTCATAGCAAATGTCATGTGACACTCTCACTATGTCAATCTGATGTCAGTTTGTTGTACTGCGTAAATGAACCTTGTACTCTGGAAGCATTGTAATCGTTGTGTTAAGTGATGTTGTTCTTGTATCCTTTCTAGTTCAATTTATGTTGTAGCCTATTTCTAGTGGTAGATGGTCTTGGGTTGGATTCTTGGTTACTATCTCCTAGCACGGGGGGTGAGCCTTTGGGTATCACACGGTTGGGTGGAATGTGCAGCTTAATCCGTTGGTTTTCTTCTTGTTCGTATGGATGAGGTTTCCAGTTGGAGAGCTCGTGGGATCCAGTTCTTGTCATGCTTTATTCATTCTGTTGATCTTGTATTTTATTACCCCTCTTTGTTATCGAGGTGGAATTTGTAATATGTAATCATGATGATTGGATTTATCTCATTCGGGAAATAAGTGTTGTAATCATATTGTAAATGATATCATTGGAATCAAGTGGTACTTCATATTCTTCGATGTAAATTATTATGTATGGAATGTATGTGAACTTTATTTGTTAAGTAATTTAATGTTATGAATTTAATTCATGTTTCTTGTTTGGGTTTAAGTAACTCAGTCTCGTAACCTTAGGGGATTGGTTGGAAATGGTTAGTAAACTTGCATGTTAAATGTTCCTTTAAAAAAAAAATATTAGTTCGTTTGTTTAGTAAATTGCAACTTCCCCTATGGTTGCATGGCGGGGCGTTACATTATTTCTATTTTTCATTGTGTGATTCTTGTTTTGATTTTCTTTCCTAAATCCAACAGAAGTTTGCAAGTTTTGAAACCATTTCACATGGGTTTTCATTGAATATAAAAAAACATTTTAAAGATTTTCAAACAGCATAATCAAAGATTTGAAACTTATTTCAAAATGAAACAAAAATCAAACAGCATAATCAAAGATTTGAAACTTATTTTAAAATGAAACAAAAATCAAAGAAGAACCTGATGTTTTCTCCCAAAGTTTGAAGACTTCACAATGGTGATTCCAAATCTCTTCTTCAAAATCCAAATCCAGCCACAGCCAAACTTTCCACCAAAATTCAAAAAATTAAAAAAAAAAATGAAATTGCATTTCCTTACAAAGAGTTTTCCCCAAATTTTTGGTCAAACCCCTAAAATATCCCACCCACTAAATTTATTGAACATTTGGAGAATATTTCCATTTTTTAAAATTTAAAATCAATTTAATTTCCAAATGGAATATCATGCACTTAAAATAAATTTATTTTTGCAAAAAGAATTCAAAATTTTATAAGGGAATTCTTTTTCAATTTTATTTTTAAAAAGTGAAATTTAAAGCATATCTCTATTTCTCTAATTTAAATCAAAATATCACATTATGCCAAACAACTAATTTGATTTAATTTATCCCCATTACTTAATTAGTCAATAAAATATATCTAATTCAAGATTAGATTAGATTATTAATTAAATTAAATTAATTAATAAATAACTATTTTTCTCACATTACAAATAGATACAATCAATCATCATTTTTAACTTCAAAAGCCATTTAATAACCTTTATAATATGAAATTAAGTAAATAACCAAGGAGGAATGAACCACATCAAAACAACTAAACCCGATGACACACTATGACTAGGGTGATGACTTGGCACGGAAAACCTAGCTACTATCTCCCAATCAATTACCATTGGTTAATGGACACGCTCAGACCTGTGAAACCAAGTGGATTCGATGTCCTGTACCTGTAGTCCTGCAAACAAAACGAGTGTCGAATATGCATATAACATAGTAGACACACCGTGACGGGGAAATCGCGGAATCACAGGCGCTCGCATGCGAGTGATGTAATCTTGTCCCCTTCACCAATACAGTATTACTAACTGACGAATCTAACATCAATAATATAATTAAAAGCATAAAGCATCGTTAATTACAAATATCTTGTAAGCTAATCCAAAGCATGCCTTAATGATAACGTCAGAGTAAAATACCATCACATCGCTTAACAGTTATTGATCAAATAGCAACCAAGCACCTTAATTCAAGTGTTAATAGAAATAAGGCATAACAGAAACACATAACAAATAAAAAAACTGCCAATCAAAAGATCCAAAATGGAGGGGTGTTACATAAACAATGTTACGGGGTCCCACTTCCTAAATGGTTGTGATGAGAATATCAACAATAAATTTGTCATCGTTAACCCACCACTCACAATCTAAGAATCTAAAAAACATTACCCCTTTACGGGACACTAAATGACATTGATCGAGGGTTGATTTTTAGCATCTTTCCACCCATCAAAAATAATGGATTCACTTGTCTCAACTCATGAATCTCTCATGGGCTTCAATGAATCTTCTACAATCTTGACCTCTTTTTCAAAGAAAGTGTCACACACCTCATAATTGGGGCCCATGTACCCTTTTGGACCCTCATTAATTTTTTCACCATCTCTTGGTAGTATAGTGAGCAAAAACATTGAAATCTAGCCCATTTGCATAAACACATCTTGCTACAAGTTGAGCAACAATGTCTCAACGCTCATTTTTAAATGCAATTTTCAAAGGTCCCTTCGGTCTTTTGTTTGTAATGGGTTTTTTTATTTTCAGGAGTGGCCAAAATGGGTGGCTCTCTACCAAAACATTGGGATTAGATGGGGGAATTGAGGCTTCATTCCCTTCAATCTTCTTTTTATTAAGCGGTGATTTGATTTATGACTTGCTATTTCATCTGCTTGTTCTTGCTCTGTAATATATGTTATCACTTTCTCCTTTGGAAAATGTACACCATTCATTCAAAGGTAAGTTTTGATGCCTTGCCTAGGTAATTCCACACAAATGGAATTTCACTCAACTATATGAACTTGAATATCTAACATCATACCCCTAAAAATCTAAAAATAACTCCCGCCACTTGGAATTGGTTGTGTCATATCAACATACTTTCATAGAGAACTAGGATTTATTTTGAATTTAGGTTGAGTTGTGGAGCTAGAACTAGCTACCATTGTGATACATATGGCAATAAATTTTATAAACAACACATTCAAAATAATAAAAAAATAGATATATAAAACCTAATTCCTTTGATACATTCATAGAAGAATTTAAGAAAAATTAAGCAAAGAGTTTGTTCATGTTTGTAAAACAAAAATGGAGGAAATTTTTAAAAAAGCTTAGCTCTTTGCAAAAATATCCATCTATGATCTTCTTGGAAACCAATGGATACTTATAAATATGCAAGAATGACAATGCAATTGTTGTAGAACCTTTATAAATCAATCTTCAATTCTCTTTGATGATTCAACAAGAAACAATGAATGTTCAATGTCTTGGAATGATATTTATTTTTTGCAATAGAAATGAACTAAAATAAACTTGTTTCAGTGTTTGATATGTTTTAGAAGATACTTTTATGATTTAGAATCAATTCAAAGATGCCCAAGTCAAAGTCAAATATTAAAAAAAATTGCCTCTAGGATCGATAAGATTACTTGAGTTCATCCCAATTGAATTAGGTTTCATTTGGTAGGACCTTGTCCAGATCCACAAGTAAACTAGACTCAATTTTGGATTTGATTTGAATTGGACCCAAATCTGGCCTGTTTGGAAGTGGATCCAACAACATAGTTATAAGAGGATCAAAACTTGTGGGTGGTCATAAAAATGAAAGATACCATTATCTGAGTTAAAGTAATTGTACCAAAAAAAATTAAAACAAGATTGTGCAAAGAAGGTATGAGAAAATTACAAATGATGAACTAGTACAAGGTTCTCGAACGTGCATATATAAGTATATAAATTTTTGTATTGATAATAAAATGTTATAAATTTGGAATATACAAAGAAAAATGCTTGTATGAGAAATTTAATAGTAGAAAGTTGTAAAACAAGATTTTTTTATGTTTTGTACAAGAACATGCATTACAAGTACGATAAGAACCTATAAAACACAAAAAATACAAGAATTTTTTCAAAAGAGTTTGAGACCCTAGCTATTTGATAAAGATCTTGTTTGTGTGGGAAAAAATGAGAATTGTTATACAAAAATTAGATGCACCAACCATTTTGCAAAAAATCCAGAAAAAGGGTGTGTTTCTATTGAATATAATTTGTGCTTTTCCCTACATGATTTCATTTTCAAGGAAATGAAAGGATAAAATAAATGATAATTAAGTTGATTCGATATTGTCCCTTTCACATTGTGCATTACAACATCCAATGACCTTATTTAGGTTCCATTCCCAAATAATTGTTGATTGGATGGCTACAACACCCATAACATATCATGTTTTTTGTTGGTAGAGAAGACCAATATAAAGAAGCCTCAAATTGATATGTGAAGTTGTCAATTATAAATAAGCTATCAAAATTTTATCATAAGAAGTGTTTGAAAGAGCATCATTCAAGTGTTAGGAAACAATCCATACATGCAAGCTAACCAGTTAAGTTTATCATAAAAAAAATTATATGTGAAAGAAGACGAGAGAAGTTCTCAAAAGTGGGAAAAAAAGTTTTGAAACACCAAGACAATTACATTAGGAAAGGGAAGATGACTTTGCAAAAAAAAGTTATCCAATAGAACAAGGAAGATGACTTTGCAGAAGAAAAATATCTAATAGAACATCTAGGTAGCATAGAGGTGACATCGTCGAGAAGGGTGCACCATTTATAGAAAATCATAAAACTCTCTTTGTAAACTACATTGTTTTTATCTTCAGGGAACTTTTTATTTTCCTATAGTGTTGTAAAATTGCACCATGTGACAATTTCACACTTGCACATTTAGCTTGCTGCATTTATGGCACCCCGCCACATTAATGACAAAACCTTATAGGTTGGAATTTCACGATTTCAACTCCACAAGGGGGCAACGATGAAGCATTAGCAATCCAACACTTCATTGCTTGTAAATTTTTTAGTAAGATTCCTGCGCAATGCGTGGACATTCGTGTGATGCGCTAGTGTCCCCGAATTTTTGAGTTTGAAATGAGGGAATCTTGCGTCCTTTACCTATGACATGTATCATTGCAGTAGAATCACGAGTGTAATGGCTCCATGTAGCCTCATAAAAATCATCTTTTCACTTTCATTATCATTCATTCTCACTCTCTCTCATCCGATCTTGCTCTCTTTCTCTATTCTCTTCTACATCTTTCATTCCTTGCTCTCCGTAATGAAGCTTTGTTAGATTCCTGCCTCATCAACAACCAAGGATCTCTTGCAAGCAAGCATGTCTCATTTATCAAGCCAAGAGGGAGCCATAAACTATTCGTAACACTCTCTTGTTTACTTTTTCTTTTCTATTTACAAATATCTACTCGTCATGTCTATTTTATTCGCGATAGGGGCTCTCCTCCATAGCGAGGTTGTTTCTATCACACGTCTTGTATATTACATTTTATATCTTGTCTATTTCTATCTAGATGTTTGTGGAGGTGGAAACACCAAAATTAGGGTTTGACTGAGGCAAGCCCCAAATCAGCCCCAACACTTTTCCTCATCCTTTTTGTGTGTAGATTTTCGGATTTGAAGAACTGGTTATTGCAGGTTTCAATTCTTTACTTCTTCATTTGATAGGGACGACAACGTGAGGCGTACACATCCCTATGGCGCACTATTATTTGTTGGCCACGACTCTATCCTATTTTTAACCTTTCTTTGTAATTTATATTTTGTAACTTTATACCATTTTTTTGTTAAATTACAATTTTATCATTCTATCTTAGTATTCCACTTGAGAAAAAAATTTCAATGTTTTCCCTTTCATACTTTGTCACTTGAGTTTGTACTTTGAGATAATCATGGGCTATTCACTCCCTTAGACTCTTCTCTATCATAAAGACTTGAGAGTAGTGAATCCCCTCCTTTACATTTTGGTAAAATCGACATGAAGCAAATCATGTCAAATATTTTTCTTCAAAACTTTAATGCTTTTGATAATACATTCTCTAAAGAATATTTTGATATGTTGGATGATGACTTCTTGGAGGTATCTCCTTCTATCTATAAATATTCCAAACAACCTTCTTCATCACAACCTCCATCTTCACAAGTCAAAGAGTTTGTGAATGTAGTTGTCATCTAAGAGACCCATCATTTACGTGACTCCGGCTAGCCCATCTCCTAAAATAATTCATTCTATTCATGGGATTCACGTGACCAAACCTTTACATGAGATTCATACAATCTAAGGCTCCCTCCTATAAAGCAATAGCCCATACTTACAATACTAGAATGAATCAACAAAATTTAAATCAACCAAATTCTTTACTGCCTTCTCAACCAAGCCTTCCTCTAGCACCTAAACCTATAGCTAAAGCACCTGATGGGTATGATCTTGTCGAGCAACTTCGCATTACTCCTACCAAGATCTCACTATGGGATTTGCTTCAAACTACTCTAGTTTATTAAGGTATGCTTCACGAAGCCTTGCGAAATATTCTCTTGCCTTCTTGGGTAGGATGACCGATGTTAATGCGTTGCTAGCTCATATTTTTGTGCATTCGCTAAATATTACATTCTATCCACATGAGCTCCCGCCTCTACAAGTAAAAAAGAAAGAAGATCCTCTAATGATAATAGTCAACATTAATAACATTGGTATTAGACATGCTCTCATCGACACCGGTTTGGCTCTCAACGTATATATACCTAAAATTAAAATTGATTCATCTTCTCTTGCTACTTTAATATTCGTTTATTCGATAACGTCAATTGACAAGCCTTAGGCACAATAATCTTTCCTTTGAGATTGGAACCCATTATTGTACCCACCCTGGTTTATGTTATGCTAGGTCCTTTACCTTACACCATTCTCTTGGGAAGACCCTGGATTCATGCTTTGGGAGTAGTTACTTCTACTTTGCATCGTTCTATAAATTTTGTTGTTAATAACGAAGTAATTACAATCAAGGCTAACCCCGATGCTATACACCTTTGTGAAATGGAAATTGCTAGTCAGGCCTCAATTGCTTCTACTCTTAAGAATTTCATTCCTTTGTTATCTTCTAACGCATTGACATTTTCTCCAACAGTGCATGTTTCAAAGGCTACTCCTGAGATGGATGTCCCTAAGGAAGATCATCTCAAAATAGAGAATCGTAAATCTACCCCTTCTACTTCTTCTGAATCAAGCACATGCCTTGGTGATGATTGGGGATCCTCTGAATTTACCGAATCTTTTATCGGGGAGTACAAATTTGATCCTATCCACCTAGACATTTTGATGATCTCATACACTTCTACCAAGAAAACTGATTGTCCTCTCACTGAGGAAGACAATCATGCTCCTGTTGAGGATGATTATACCCCTACTAAGGAAGATAGTCATGCTTATATTAATGAGGCTAGTGTTTATATTCTCATTAAGAAGGATGAATGTGATCCTATAAAGGAGTATGATACTCGTAGTTGGAAAGATGCTCTTTACGTTAATCCTCCTCAAGAATTTCAAACACATTACGACCCTAGTTTCAACCTTTTTTCTAAATATGGTTATGGACATAAATTTTGTGGGTGTAATGAGAAAGGTATTCAAGTCCCTATAGAGTTTTATCCTTGTGAGCACAACATGGGACTTGGATACTATCATATGAAATCTAAGAGGAAACCATGGTTAAATGTCAACATGATTCCCACCGAACCTCCTCTAGAATTAGTTGATTTTGAATTTATTGAAAACAAGATAGACTCTAACAAAGTTCCTCTAGATGTTTTCTCTTTGGAGGAAGTGCTGGAAGAATTATTAGGTTCCTACTCTCATTTACCTTCTTATCACCATAAATAGTGATTCCTATATCGCTTGAATAAATAGGTATACTTTAGAGAATATGTTATGAGCATTGATGAGAAGGCCTCTTTATCTAATGCAGATGATGATATTCTTATATCTCATCCTGAAGACCATACTACCCTCCTTAAGGAAGATACTTCCAATTTTTTTGTAAGACCCAACTAATGCTCAATAAACTTGGTGATGGACACACAATTCAGAGGTGGTTCCTAACTGAACAATCTACCAAACCCTTGTAAACACTCCATTTAGTTATCAACCAAGGCTAATGTAATCATTTGATAATGTTGATATTGTATCTACATCCAAAGATTCTATACTACCTATATCATCTTAGTATAGGTGTTTACACATGTGGGAAAACATAAACTGCAAAATAGTAAAAGAATTAAACCTAGAACTATTGCTATGGGTAGTTACAACTTAAGAATGTGACTAGTTCATTGTTAAAACTAAACTCTACAACTAATGCTATTAACTTGAATCACTCTAGAGGATAATTTATTGAGACAAACAAAACATAAAACATAAGACAAGATCTTATTCATGATTTTATTCATATACAAAACATGAAGAATCTGATTAAGATAAATACAATAATATAAGTATCTACTGTAATGATAAAAAATAATGTGCAGAAATTAAAGTGGGGAACAATTACCTTGAGTGGCCCTTTCTCAAGTTACTATATCCACAGAATAATCTCAAATCAACTAATCATAACAACAAGATAAAAACCTCTTCATTGCATAAAACAAGATTTCACAATCTAACAAGAATCTTCAGAGATATTGTATTCATGAAAGCATAACTAAAAAATAGAGTATTGTTCGTGTACTAAAAAACTATCTATTTGAATAAATCTATATGCTATATCTACTCCACTTCTTGAGCACCGAGCCAATGATATAGGTTCAGGGGAGGCTTATTGAAACAAGGAGTCAAAACATAAAACTAAATGCAAATCACCACTCCCCTATGAAATAAAGAGTGAAAAAAATTGCATAACTGAAAACATAATTGAAAAGATGGAAGAAGTCGATTAGGACTTGAACTCTACCTCAACAGAAAACATAAATGTGGACTATGAAAATAGTCACGTTAGATTCCCAATCATAGAGGACTCTTTCTCTCTTCAATGGCATTATTAAATAGCATGGTGATTCACAATCATCCTCATTAATGAATGCCTCCAATTCTACAACTATTGTGTTCTTGTTATGGAATCTCCCCTACATCGCTATCTGAAATCCTTTAGTTGTGGGTTGTGCTTCCTAATGGTTGCAAGCTACAACCTACTTGCTCTAGCTTCTCAAGTGCAAGGGGTTTGTTCACCCAACATATATACACAATACTAATAACCATAAATTAAACACAGATCCATATTGCATTTCATACACACTCACATATTTCAATCATGCAATTAGCAACATATCATGATCTAGATGAAAGATATGAAAAGAAAAATATGTTTAGGAATGTATATGAAATGAGCATCTGGAAATGTCTAAAAGCATGAACTAAACAACAAAAAACCAGCTAATATTTGGTCTCATCATTCCCCCCAACTAACCATTTGCTTGTCCTCAAGCAACAAGTTAAGACCGGAGGTTGTACTACAAGGTCATTGCCCTAAAATTTGTAACCACATTCACTCATGTTCCTTGTTTCAAGTAGTAACCTCCATAACATAAAATTCTTTTCCATTTAATATTTTCAGCCTCTTCTTGGTCTACATGTTGTTCCCCTGTCTAATGTGGCACCATATAAAGAAGCATTGGTGGATGGAAGGTAAGAGGTACCCATTTAAGTCCAATTTCTATGGAAATCTCTATGCACCTGTGAGACCTTTCAAGCATGGCTGCAAAATTGTATAAGGAGTGAGTTTCCTTTTTTTTCAATTCAAGGGTTAGTTTTTCCCATCTTCCTTGTACATATTTAAAATAATGATGGATAAGACCTACAACTAGTTGTTGCATTTTGGAATAATCATTTTCTCTTATATGCATTATTCTCCTACCCAAACCTTTGTGCTTCAGGAGAGTTTTCCATTCTTCTATGACTGTGTTGGTGTCTTTTGATTCTTTCTTGATCTAGAGAGCAATAGATTTCTCCTTCTCAACATATTCCTACATTGTTTCCCCTCTCTACCGCTCATTCCTGAAGTATGAATCCAATGCTCCAACCTATAAATCTCCCACAAATATCAAGGGGTTCCATTATGTTTCATCAAGTAAGACAAGATTATGCAAGTAGAATTCACACAATTGATCTTGCATCTCTAGTGTGGAGTCAACAAAAGTGTTTTAAAACTCAAATTTTCTACTCAGGGCAACTGGTAAGTTAGTGATCAACTATCTGAATTGAAAACACAAAAAAATATCTTGTAAAAACAAAGCATACACCCTAGTGGGTGGCCTACATTTGAGGATTTGTGTAGCTTTTTTTGCAATTTCTTTGATCCTTGATGTCATCTTTTTCAATAGTCCTAGCATGGCTAGATTTCATTTCTGCTTTTTCCTTCTCCCATGCTTCTTTTTGCTCAAAGAATTCATTAGTTCTTTTCCATAGTTCATTGCCTAGGGACACAATAGTAGGGCCATTCAGGGTTCTAACCATAGGAGGTCTACCTTTAGCTAAAATTTATTTATTCCCTATTTATACAAGAGAAAGTTGTGCAAGAACATCCAACTTGGACCCATGTTCAAATTTATGCAATTTCTCCTCTAATTCTTTAATTTTCATGTCCCTTTCATTATCCTTGGACTAATAATTTACTAGCAATTCCTCCAACTGCTTTATTATGCCAAGTGCCTCTTGCAATTATTTATTAACATTCCTCTCCTCTATAAACAAATATTCATCTTTCTCCAAAAATTGGTCATCATCACCAATGGTATAATCGCAACCCTCACTACTAGGGCTTTGTGTATTTTTCCTTCTCATATTCCTATCAATAAAGACATCCTATGAATCAAATTCAAAGGTTCTTGTGACATACCACTGTTGTTTGACTGGAGTATGCACATTCCTAGAAACATATTCAATTTTGAATCTATTTCTACTCTCACAACATTTTATTTTTCCTACTTCTTGATTGATCCGCTCATAACACCTTTTTGTTGCAAGGTGTGCACCCTTGGTCTCCTTGTGTTGTGCAAAAAAACGCTCAAGTTCATGACATGGCTTAACCACCTCTCGTGGATTCATTAACTCTGGTGTTTGTATCAGGCATTAATAGGTCAATATTTTGGTGCAATGAAAACCATTTGTGCAACAATTGGTATCAAAGCCCAAGTCACAGGTTCAAATCCCTCGCTTGAGCTGGGGGGGATTGTTGCATGGTGTGTTCCCTTGGTCTCCTTTTGTTGTGCAGTGCAATGCTTGGGTTAGTGACATGGCTTAATTGTCTCTCATGAATTCATTAACTCTGACAATTGTATCGAGCATTAACAAGTTGATTTTTGGTGCAATGACATTCGTTTGTGCAACACTTTCTTTTTCAGGTGGTGTGAACACCTTGGCTAGGTGGATTTCTTCTTCCCTCTTGTAGGTGCAAAAGAAGATTTGCCTTTTCTTTTTCTGGTTCTTGGTGTTTTGGAAGAAGTAGGGGTTTCTTGGATATCCTCTATTGTAGGTTGTTCAAAGGCTGCAGGTGGTGAATTTTGCGAACTCTGCTCCTTTGGCTCCCCTCTGCTATGGGTAGGTGAAGCAACAAGTGAGCGAGAGGGCATTTCCCTCACTATTACAATAGGTGATTCTAAATTTTTTGGGACAACTAGTTCTTCAATAATGTTATTGATGTGACTACAATTTAAGAATCTCTCCCATGAAACATGTGGAAATCGTACCCTCAAACTTCTTTTTACCAATAGGGTGACTAAGCAGTAATGTGAGAATGTTGTATTGTTTCTTTGTTTTATATTTAGAACCCATTATTTTCAATAGATTATAAAGAAAATTGGGAACATTAACCCTTCTATTATGGAAAAGATGGCTCAAAAGCTTGAAATGAACTATATATAGTAGAGACTTCCTACCATCACATGTAAGATACTTAACTATATATGAAGCAACAGAAGCCCAAACCCATGGAAAGGATAATATTTTAGTACCTTGGGAAGATGAGTCCAAGTTCTCTCCATGTTCTTTGAATTCATTCTTGGCAGCTACAAAATCTGCCATGACTAGAAATTCTTCCCCTTCTCTTGGAAACCCTAAAACTTCAGCAATGGTGGCCTCTGAAGCATCTAATTTCGACCCTCTTACAATCGCTTCATCATTTTTCAAGGTAGTAGAAAATTGTTGGGTAATCACTTTGTTGAATTTTGTGTCTCAAGAAGTAGTCCATCCATCTAACATGCTAAAAAATATGAAACATTAATTTGTCCTCCAACAATTGATTGTGTGCAGATGGTTCCCTTCGAATTATATCACCTCCCATGATGAAAATATGTTTTTCCATACTCAAATTCCCTCATATTTTTGGTTTATCACTTTGCCTATGTGCTTGTGTTTTTCCAAATGTAGTTTCTCTACCCCTTCCTCTTTCCTTTTGAATTTGAATTATAGTTGAGTTGTATACAAGATGGGGAAAAATAGAATGACGAAGGATTTTTCATAAAGTGTTTGAAAAGAAAAAAAATGAAAATGAAAGGTATTGCTTCCCCCCAACTAAAGGTATTAAGTGTCTTGACTTAATTGCAATTGTTTTAGCATAGGGTGAAATGATGTATTGGAAATAATAATAATGATACGAAGCATGTAAAATTTCATATGAAAATGTGTAAAAACATAAGTGTAATATATGATAATTATGGAAAATTAATGCATGTACCAATAGAAGTGAAATTAACCAAAAATTAGCTCATGTGAAGTTGATTTGAATTGCTTGCAGTGAGATATGATGTGACTGCTCTTTAATTGCAATTGGTGATAAATGATGTAACTACATGGTGTGTGGTAAATGATGGCTTTGAAAGGTTGTGGGATGTACGATGATGTGATATGAAATGAATTGCATAATGCATGGAAATTGAGAAAATTGATATGAAGGCTATGTGGGATGAGTTGGATGAGGTTGCATGTAATGAAATCATAGCTATGTGGCTACATGTATGGAAGAATAAAGTGTATGTGAATGGTAGTGCAATTAATGTTGGGATAATGTGTCTCAACCTTGCAATTGCATAAAGTACTATTGATACATAAGGTATTGTTGATACATCGATGAGAGGGGGCGTGGGGGGATCATTCCCTTGGCTGGGGGTCCAAGGGTAGTACCCCCAAAAGGAAAATTTTATTTCTATTTTATTATTGTAAATCTGAACCATTCATCATTAGGTCTTAGATCTGACGACCGATATTTTATTAGCTTGACTTTCCTTAGAAGGCAACCCTATTTTATTAGGGAATTTTCTTAAAGTTGTGTAGTGTGATGTATTCTGAGAGTCTGATAGCAGTCATGTTTCCTTTGGATCTCTGGTTGGTGATACTCCTATGAAAAGCTTGCTCTGCAAGTATATTGTAATCTTTGTGATTTTTGAAAAATATATTGGGCGGCTTTTGGAGTGTAAGGTTTTTCTCCCGAAAGGGTTTTTCCCACGTAAATCATTGTGTTGTGGTATGCATGATATTTATGTTTATTTGTGTTTAAGTTTTTGTAAATGTTAAAGATATGTAAATTTTTTGTCTTATTCTCCTCTCAAGATTAGTGTAGGAAGTTGTTCTGCTACCTTAGCTTCCTTACAATTAATTTGGCTAAAATTTTGAATTTTTTGACAGGCAAGTGCTATGGGTACCTTCATCAATAGGTCCCTTCTGAATCTTTCCACCTATAGGCATGAAGCTACAGGTCCCTACTACATAATAGACTATACTTGAAAATGATTGTTGATTGTTGTCACCTATGTTGTGTGTGCATGTGATATTTGGTAGGAAATTATCCTTGAGTAATTTTAGTAGGTGAGTTGCGTAACTCATCTGTTGAGTCATTTGGAGGACCTATAATATCTATTGCTAAATATTCATTGTCTGGTACAATATCTTTATCAGAATCAATGTTTGTTCCATATTGGTGCATTAAGGAAAGAATAAATTCATCCTTCTATACTGGCGTTCTATAAAGTTTCAATCTATGGCCATTAATCAGTAGCAAAAATATGATTGCATCAATTATTTGCAACTGTACTACCCCATTTGGGAATACTTGTTGTATTTCATATGAACCTAATCATCTTGTTTTTAACTTCCCTTTATAGTACTTATACCTTGATTCATATAGCAAAGCCCAATCATCCACACTAAACTCCTTTGTTCTGATAAACTGATCATGCCATTTGACTCTTTGTTTCTGAAAAACCTTAGTGTGGTGCATAGCTTCCATCCTTATTTCATCTAATCCATTCAAATTGTGTAACCTATAGCTTCCATCCTTATTTCATCTAATCCATTCAAATTGTGTAACCTATCTTTTTGTGATGTTGCCAAGTCCATATCCAATGCAACTATTGTCTCCATTACTTTTTATTCAAATTCAATAGCAAGTAATGTTGTTTTTCCATACACCAACTCATATGGTGTAAACCCTATTGCAATCTTCCAAGTTGTCCTATAGGCCCATACGGCCTCAAGCAACCTAGCTTCCCAATCCTTCTTGTGAATTTGTACTATTTTGGTCATAATATTTTCAATCTCCCTATTTTTTACTTTCGCCTTCCCATTGGCTTGATGGTGGTAGGTTGTTGACTTCCTATGCCTTATCTCATATTCCTGGACCAATTTGGTAATTAACTTAGATGTAAACATGGGACCTTGATCTATGACAATCTCTTTAGGCACTCCATACCTTATAAATATGTCTTCATATAGAAATTTGGCCACATTTCCATCTCTGGGAAATTATAATGCTTTAACTTCTACACACTTTGTTAGATATTATGTGAAGACTAAGATATACTCCTTATTGTTTGATGTTGGTGATATTGGGCCAATAAAGTCTAGCCCCCATTTATCAAAGGGTGTCAGTGCCAACTATGGTTGCAAATGAATCTCATATGTTTTAGTTGTCTTGTCCATCCTTTGACACTTGTCACATCTCCTTGTGTATTTCATTGCATCCTTATCAAGAGTTGGTTAGTAATAGCTAGCGGTGAGAATCTTGAGTGTTGTCCTCTTTGTTGCAACGTGTACCCCACAAGGTTCATCATGGTAGGATTTGAGGATGTCATAGACCTC
Source organism: Sequoia sempervirens (assembly GCA_007258455.2). Taxonomy (NCBI): domain Eukaryota; kingdom Viridiplantae; phylum Streptophyta; class Pinopsida; order Cupressales; family Cupressaceae; genus Sequoia; species Sequoia sempervirens. Next base: position 50,724,678 of record VDFB02193867.1, on the reverse strand, counting down.
ATCTTCTCTTATGAATCTCCTCATAATATTTTCAGGACCTATGTAGAATAAATAACCAACTATCCAAGAGTAGGAAAAACTTTTGCGTACCAATTGTCTCTTTTCTCTAGGGAAAAATGAGGCAGTATATGTCCTAGTACTAAATAATTAGCAATATCGACAAACCAAGGTGTGTGCAAAGACAAAGAAAATAAATGCTCATATGGAAAAGAATCATTAACAAAATCTTTTGCTAATTGATTTGGTAATCTAGATAGAAAATGTGCCACTACATTTTATTTTCCAAGCTTATCCACCATAGTGATGTCAAACTCCTACAGTAATAACAATCATTTGACAAGCCTACCACCAGCCACTGGCTTATTCATTAGATACCTTATTGTAGTGTGATCAATGTGGATGAAGACTGGATACCCTTTGATGTAGTGTCTGAACTTGTTGATTGCATAGACAACTACTCAATCTCCTTTTATGTTACTGTGTAATTGAGTTTTCCCCTTGTAAGTTCTTGCTAATGTAATAAATGGCACTCTTTAGTACCTTTCTTTTTTCCAAGTACTACTGTTATAGAAAAATCAAAAGCATTTGTGTGTATATGGAAAGGCAAGGTCCAATTTGGTCCTCTCAAGATAAGTGCTTTGGCTAATGCTATCTTAAGTGCTTCAAAAGATTGTTGACATTTTTTGGCCACCCAAATTCTACATCCTTTGCGAGTGAAACAAATAAAGGGGCTGCAATTTTTCTAAAGTCCTGAATAAATATTTTGTAGTAGCTAGCATGTCTTAGAAAACTCCTAACATCTCTTTGTTTTTGTGGCATAAGGAGTGTGGAGATTAACTCAATTTTATTTAGATCCACTTGAATCCCTTCACTTGATACAAAATATCCTATCACAATCCCTTGGGTCATCATCATGAAACATTTCTCATGAATCAGGGATAGATTGTGTTCTTGACACATTTTTAAGACCTTTTCTAGGTTATTAAGTGCTTCATCATTTGTTTATCCATAAGTTGTGAAATCATCCATGTAGATTTACATGGATTCATGTGAAAAATCTAAGAATATACTCATCACTGTGTTGGAAATTGTGCCTCTACTTGTTAGCTTGTATCTCTTCATTATCAGTCGATCACAAGTTTTCGTAACTCTATAACCTTGCCGCGATGTTTGGAAGTTCTGAAACTTCTTGATTGGCTGATTTCCTTCATTGTTGTGGCATTGGTGGTTTATATAACCTTGTCGCGGAGTTTGGAGGTTACGTAACTTCCCCACTAGGCAACCTTCTTTGTTGTCACGGCATTAGTGGTTATGGTAACTTAAGAACCTTGTTGCGAAGTTATGAAGTTTGTGTTTTCTCCGACTAGGCGACAGTGGTATTGGCTTGTCACAAGGATTAGTAAATCTATAACTTGTTTGCAGTGGTTATGAAGTTATCTTTTTTAAAGACATGCCAACGGGTGTTCACTTTGGTGGGGCCATGCTTGACCGCGGGTGTACGAGTGAGTTGGTAATCAAAAAGGATAACTCGTGGATACCTAAAGTCTTTGGTTTTTTGTTTATAAAATAATGACTATTAATATTCCACGCCAATGTGGGATAATGTCGACGGTTGAGCTTCTTGGTGGTTGAGTGAACTGAATCGGTTTTGGACAGTAGGTTCCTAGAAACCGAATATGTATGTTTTTCACACATGGTATCTGAGAGAGACGAGGATAGTTGAGCCATGAGGTTGGTTGGTAAGGCCGTAGGGCTGGCCATGAGGCTGGCTGGTAAAGCCGAAGTGGCCATGAGGCTGAGCTAGGAGAGAGAGAACCGAGGGCTAGAGCAGGAGTGAGGAAGATTAGAAGCAGGGTTATACTACCATTTTGTCTCCATAATGAAACAATATGTAATCTTTGTAAAGGCTTAGTGCCTAATATTTTATTATTAATGTTTTGTTGTTGAATAATAATGGTGATTCGAGTCTTTGGAGTATGGGGTTTTTTACTCAAAAGGGTTTTCCCCACGTAAATCTATGTGTTTTGTCTCATCTTTCATGTTTCATGTTCTTGGTTAGAATCTGTTAATGTTTGTTGTTGAAACTGGATTTACATGTGCTTCTCTTAGAAGGGTTAATGTGGAAATGCACCATGTCTGATTCCACCTTGTGGCACAATTGTACGTGTCTTTGAGGAAATTTAATGAAATTAAAAGTTACCGAAGGCACTATTGTTCTTGGATATTTCTCCAAGATGATCAAAATTTCCTAACAAGTGATATCAGAGCCTTCTTTTGGTTGTTGGTTCTGGGTGCTTCTCCTATGAATATTTCTTAGTCTGTCAGGCTTGAGGAAATCTGGAGGAATCAACTGATGTATTGATCCTTTGGTGAGTGGAAGTCTTGTAGTATTCAAATATAGCACGTAGCTTGAAGGATGCTGAAGATGGAGAAAAAGGAGTTGGTCATGTTCAATTGATGTGATATGTGTCTCCTAGTTGGCAGCGATATAACCTTAATGTATGAGGTGGAATTTTTCTTTGCTTCGTGGTTGTGTGAGAGACTCCTTGGTGATACGGAGAAGCTTGGTTTGTTTCTCAGCCATGGAAGAGAGTGCTTATGTTGGGTGCAACTTCCTAGTGTTGGAAGGCATTATTTTATGTTAACCTCAAATGCATGAAGGCTATGGAGTTAATTATTGAATGATTTGAAAGCTTCTAAAATAGCCTATCTCTTTCTCAGATAAATGTGCATATTGGTGGTTTTGGAGTTGGTTTGAAATAGGTCTGGAGTTCATGAACTGATGTTCCTTTTAAGGATGTGTTGTACTTGCATGTTCTATGATTTTTTGTAGGTTTTACATGGTCAAGAAAACTTGTTGATTGCTTGATGGATTCCTAGACTATGGTGCTTGTTGTGGACATGTTTGGAAAATCGGATTTGGTCATGATCTGGTGTTGGAGTCTTGGTGTCTACATGGTTATCTTCTTTGATATCTCAGTTTATGATTACTAATGTGATGATGGGTTTGCACATTCAATGGAATTGATCTTCAAGTTATGTGGTTGGTGGTTTAGCTACCCATTGGTTGCAGTGAGATAACTCGGATGTGGACTGTCTATATCCACGAGGTTGATGGAATGTTGGTGCAAATCCGTTAGTTGACCTTGTCTGTGATCACTTGTGCATTGGTGTGGTTGCTTTGGGATGAGAAGATGGATGGTGTTGAGTACCTGAATAGTCGGTTATAGGGACCTATAGCATGTTGTATCATGATGTCATGGATAGCTTGGATACACTGCTTTGTGTAAGCTTTTGACAGTGATGGTAATATCTGCTTGTTTTGGAGATCTTGTTGCTACTTGATGGACATGTTGTTGTGTGGACCTGAAAGGATTTTCAGTTTAGCAAATGTTGTGTCATGATGCTTGAGAAGCTCGGTTGTCACGAATCAATGGGATCTTTAGCAATGAATGTGGATTCATCACTTGGTGGTGAATGATTTTCTTTAGTGTTGCAGATGTTACTAGGAGGAGCCCTTAGATCCTGTTGTTGCAGAAGGGTTCTTTCATATTTGCATGGACACTATTTGAGGATGTGTAACATCTTGAACCATGGAGGACAACTGGAATCTTTGGCTAAGTTGTTGGTGGTGCTTGACAGGTGATGTCGGTTTTGAGTTTGTTTGCTTTATTTCATGGTATACTCTTGCTTATGGACTCGAGTTTTGACATTATGCATGGCACTTGAGAGGTATGTGCAGGATCATCATGGAAAAAATAGGCCCTTAAGTGGCAAAAAATTTAGAAAAATCAAAGTTAGGCAACTTGACGTAAAAATTTGAATAATTTATCTATATTATTTCAAAACTATGTAAGAATATAATCTATAGCAAATTGAATGTAGTTCCTAAACTACTAGGTTTATTTTATTTATTTTTTAACTATTTGGTGAAAATTTGAAATTTCAATGCAGTAGTACTTAAATGTCAGGGAAAAAATAAGAAGTAGGTGTGTGTCTGACCACCCTAACCACAATAAAATGATAATATTTTTTTTATAAGATTTTATAAATAAGTAGAGGACTCATGTCTAGATGTGATGCATATTTTTTTGTAATTTTTTTCCATGTAAATAATTAATTATGAATTTTTTATTACAACTTTTAAAAATATAAAAACTCGTATGTCTAACCACCTTAACTTAGTCAAAAATTCATGAAATTCATTTTTTCTTTTTTAATCTTATAGTATGCAAAGCATAGAATGTGATGCATGTTTTGGATTCTAAAAATTTGATACCATTTGAAAGCTATAGATATTTTTCAATCAGCCTATCAATCTGGACTTTAGTCGTAATTCCAATAGAAAATGAATAATAATTATTTATTAAATTCAAATTAAAGCATAATTTATATTGGTGGAAAGCTGAGAATCTCCTTTAAAAACCCTTTTTATTTCATCAATTTTTGGTTAAAAGAAAGTCATCAGCCACATACCCTACAAATACCCATCATATCGCCACTTTTTGGCCCATCATGATCTTGCACATACCCTGAGACCATGGTGAAGTCACTAAGAGCATGGTATCTCCTAAGGGGATGTGTAGATCATGGTGTCATGATATGTTCCTGTTTTAGATGTGTGGAGCTTTGACAGTGGTCTGGAGTTTCTATATGTTTTGAGTACATTGGTTATATGCTTGAGAACTTCATGTTAAGTGCAGTAATGCAATTTGGAGTTTAGCATGGGATGATTGTTTGCAAGTGCTCATAGATACATGGAGAATAAGGTGAGGCTATAACTCTTTTGAGATGAGAAAGGTACTGATTACAGTTGAAATTCTAAGTAGCCTACACCTTGGTTGGACGTGAGTTCAATAGAGACCAATGATGAGATTTCTCTTAGAGTCATGGTGGCTTGTATATCTTGGAGGAGCATTCTCTTTTCCCACTCTTAGTCTACTTAGCAGTTTATCTAAGAGGTATTTTCCCATTTTATCTTTCAGGTGTGTTTTATGCTTTCTTTCATGATATGGATCTTGAATTGTTGTTAAATAGTTATGGAGGATTCATAGTGGAAGGTGGACATCTCCTTGAGATTTTGTGTTATATCATTTATTGATAAGAACTGGTAGGAGATAGTTATATGGGCTGATTTCCTGAGATGGGAAATGAAGTAGTTTGATCTTCTTTAAGAGGCTTACATCCATGGTTGATTACATGTTACATATGTTAAGTTTGATCTTGGTGATTGAACGGTGGGTGTTGTTATGGATTTTTCTTTGGGATATGAAGGAGATCATACTTGAAATAGTTGGCTTTTAGAGGTATATGTAGGAGGACTTTCTACATGCTTATGATGTTGCAGGCTATGCATATCATTGTGGATATTTCCTTGGATATTTCCTTGGTACTACATGGTTACATTTTCTATGTGCTATCATTGGTAGACTTGTTATGCCTTTGATCTTTCAGATTTGGCGTTACCCATGTAGTGGGAGTTCTTGAATGTGTTTTGTCTTCTTCAACTAGTTGGCATATGGAGCTTTCTTTTGGATTACATGGGTTGTTTATGTTGGTGGCATAAGTTTACTAATGTTCGATACCTTTAAGGTGTGGGTGATTGGATGTTCTAGCATTTGTTGTGGGTGCTATTTTCAGTCACGACTGATTGTTGTTCTAGCTAATGTTTTTTATCTTGTTTTCTAGAGTGGTGGCAGTATCTTGTTGTTGATATCACTATGATCTTTTGCTTGTGTTTGTTGGACTGGTGCATATTCACCCTGGATTGTACCTTTCTTCCATAGGTGGCATGTTGGAAGATGATAGGGATTATTTTCTGAATGGTGGACATCTTAGATGTTGTTGTAGAAGTCTTGATGGAGCATGAGAGCATGTTTGAGATCTATGTGGTTTCATGGAAGACTGTGATTGGTTGCAATGTTGGATAGTTAGTTGCAGTTGGATACTTGATTTTGTTGCAGATTGTCTAGTAGACTATTATATGTGGAAACTTGTTGATTGGGTGTCCTAAATGTTGTTGATTAGAGACTTGAACAGAACAAGGTCTGAACTGGTGGTGTCATTGTAATCTTAGTAGTTCCTAAGTGCTTTGGAGGAAGCTAGTAATTCTTCGTCAAGTGGGAGATTGTAGGAAATTGTGCCTCTACTTGTTGGCTTGTATCTCTTCATTTTCGGCCAATTGCGGGTTTCTGTAACTCTGTAACCTTGTCGCGGTGTTTGGAAGTTTCGTAACTTCTTGATTGGCCAATCTCCTTCGTTGTCGCGACATTAGTGGTTTTTGTAACCTTGTCGCAGAGTTTGGAGGTTACGTAACTTCCCCACTGGGTGACCTCGTTTGTTGTCACGACATCAATGGTTATGGTAACTTAAGAACCTTGTTGCGAAGTTATGAAATTTGTGTTTTCTTCGACTGGGCGACAGTGGTATTGGCTTGTCGCGGGGATCAGTAAATCTGTAACTTGTTTGCAGTGGTTATGAAGTTATCTTTTTTAAAGACACGCTGATGGGTGTTCACTTTGGCGGGGCCATGCTTGACCACGGGTGTACGAGTGAGTTGGTAATCAAAAAGGCTAACTCGTGGATACCTAAAGTCTTCGGCCTTTTGTTTATAAACTAATGATAGTTAATATTTCGTGCCAATGTGGGATAATGTCGACGGTTGAGCTTCTTGGTGATTGAGCGAACTAAATCAGATTTGGACAGTAGATTCCTGGAAACCGAATATGTATGTTTTTCACGCATGGTATTTGAGAAAGACGAGGACGGTTGAGCTGTGAGGTTGGCTGGTAAGGTCGTAGCGCTAGCCGTGAGGCTGGCTGGTAAAGCCGAGGCCATGAGGCCGAGTTGGGAGAGAGAGTCTCGAGGGCTGGAGCAGGAGTGAGGAAGACTAGAAGCAAGGTTATATTGCTATTTTGTCTCCAGAATGAAACAAGATGTAATCTTTGTAAAGGCTTAGTGCCTGATATTGTATTGTAACTATTTTGTTGTTGAATAATACAATGGTGATCTAAGTATTTGGAGTGTGGGATTTTTTACCCGAAAGGGTTTTCCCCATGTAAATCTATGTTTTGTCTCATCTTTCATGTTTCATGTTGTTGGTTAGAATTTGTTAATGTTTGTTGTTGAAACTGGATTTACATGTGCTTCTCTTAGAAGGGTTAATGTGGAAATGCACTGTGTCTAATTTTTCCTTGTGGCACAGTTGTACCTATCTTTGAGGAAATTTAATGAAATTAAAAGTTATCGAAGGCACTATTGTTCTTGGAGATTTCTCCGAGATGATCAAAATTTCCTAACACACTGCCCTTTGGAAAGGGGTGATCCCACAATACTAGTTTACAATTTCTAAGAGATCCTGATTTTTGTTGAAATCACATATTTTTAGAAAATATAATGATTTAAGCCTTGAAAAGTTCCATTTAAAGGGTTCCAATTTAAGAGGGTTTGATTGAACCACCTTATATCAAACTCCCTTGGTTAGAACCCCGCTAGTTTTAAACCATGCCTATAACGGAATCTCATTTACACCTACCAAAATGCTGATAAAAAATCACTTTTGATTTAACTTTTGGGGGATCAATTTAAATCTTATTTTTGTAAAGTATGTAGTCCTTATTATAAGCCTCCCAAAAAGTATAATTTTAAATAAATTTAATTTAATTATTATATTTATTTTTTATTTCTTGTGAATTTAGGTTTTTCACTAAAAATAAAACTCTCTATTATACACATGTGGAAAAATGGCAGATTATCAAAAAAAATTCAAAAATATCAGTGCACTAGATATTGAAGTCCTTGATCCAACAAAAAAAAATGAATTTTGATACATAGAAAAAATGTTATGTTGTATACAATCTGGCTATGTCTGAATTGTAATTAGTTTGACTTCAAAACTTTGATTAAGGTAAAAGTATTCAATAAAATGCTATGAAACCAAATGAAAGCACTAGATATTGTAGTTACAAATCTAAATTCGAAAAAATTATATTTTTATTCTTCATGGAAAAAAACTTATGTTGTATACGGTGAGCATCACTCCTTAAAAATGGTGTTTACTGAAAAAAAATAGTTTTTAAAGAAGATGAAAAAAGAAGTGCAATTTGATTCCAAAAATTTTGAAAAAAACATATTTAGAATCTACAGACAAATTGTCACAAATCACTAGTTTGCATCATCTTCAAATTCCTCATAGTTTAGCCGCTATAGGTGCTCAAAAGTGAAGATTTAGTTAGAAAAAATCAATTCAGTGTCCAATTTGGCCAAAAATTGTAAACCAGTATTGTGGATCACCCAAAGTGGATGGAGCATTACATATCCCAAAGGGAAGGACAAAGTAAGCATATGCACCCCAAGGGCATGTGAAAGTTGTTTTATTTTGGCCCTTTGGAGCTATTCTAATCTGGTTATAGCCACTGAATCCATCTAGAATGGAGAAGTAGTTTTTACCTACTAAGGAGTCAAGCACTTGATCAACGAAAGGTAGTGAAAAGTGGTATTTTCTAGTGGTTGCATTTAATTCTCTATAATCAACACACAAACTTCATTTCCCTCCTTTCTTTGGGACAATAACTATAGGTGACACCCATTGACTATCAAATAGGGTAAATGAAACCTACAACAAGAAATTTTTGTAATTTAGTTTTGACTATGTCTCTTAGTGCATGCTTCATTCTCCTTTGGGGTTGCCTAATTGATTTGAAACCATCATTAATGTATATTCTATGCATACACAATTTTGGGTCAATCCCCTTCATTTCATGGTAATCCTATGCAAATTCCCATGTGCATTCCTTCAACACAGTGGTCAGGGTAGTCTGTTGTTCAACAGTTAATTCACCACTAGCATTTAACATTTTACTTGGCATGATTTCCAAAGTCTTGGATGTTGTTTGTATAGATGAAAGGTCAAGTCCTACCATGTCGGAGACACATTGTTGTGGGAGAAAAGAATGGAAAATTTGGGCTATTGATGTAACTAAGGAAAAATTCAGGTTAGCAATAAATAGCATAAACAAACTAAACCCTAGCTAACAATGAAGCACAATGAAACATAAAAAGCATAAACAAATGAACAATCTCACCAAAACCTTCATGCACTCCATGATTCACCTTCATTTCCCCTCTCCTTTTTGATGTAAATAGTATTTGCTCTCATATTTTTATGAGCAACTATGAACTATGACAAAGACCTAGCAAAATATTGAAGGATTTGACTAAGAAATTGCAATTGTACTCAGAAATCTGCAAGCATGAAGTGACAAAATGGGGTTGACCTTTCCTTTTTATAGAAAGTCAATTTTTGGATGAATGGCTAGGATTGACAGTTGGAAAATGCCCTAAGATGGAAGAATGAGATTGAATGTAACGACTAGAAATTAGGGTTAGGGTAGAATTAGGGTAAATTTTGAAATGGAGGGCTATGATTTAATTTTAGGAAAATTAAATCAATGGACAAGAATGCATATGACAAGAGGATATTGGGCACGAAAAAAGAGATTGTTGGAGAATCAAATAAGAATTTAAAATTATTTGATTTTAAGAGGCTAAGTTGACTTTTTGAATTAAAAATTAATTTAATTCAAAAGAGGTGAGGCCAGGACAGTAAATAATGATTTTTAATTATTTATTTGGTGGGAAAGTGGGAATGGAAATTTAAATGAATGATTTTATTTAAATTTGGAGGAAAAGACAAAAGGACAATTAAATAATTAATGAAAATTATTTAATTGTAAAGGAAGAGGATAAAGTGAATAATAATTAAATAAAATTTAGGAATTTATTTAATTATAGAGAGACAGGAAATTAGTGACGTAAATAAATAAATGTAATTTATTTATTTAAATAATCAAGAGGAATAAAAGATAAAGTAAATAATAATTAAATAAATTTAGGAATTTATTTAATTAAAGAGAGGCATAGGAGATTAGTAACGTATTTAAATACTTAGGAGGAATAGAAGATATGAATTAATTAAATAATTAAGAATTATTTAATTAATAGTTGAATTTGGACCATAAGACATAATTAAATATTTTAATTATGTTGAGAAGAAATATGGTAGGACATAGAAAAATAAAGCTCGCTGGCCTAGGTTATTTTTATGTGTCTACATTTTACCCCTCTTTGTCACGATGCAGTTTATCGCATTATAACAAAGAAAATTTGAGTTGAATGTGTCCCAATGTAAACAAAGTAAACCCATGCCCCCTTGGAAAAATCTTGCAAATTTTTGAAAATTTTCAAAAAAAATTGATTTTTTTTCTGAAAAGTCAAATTAATAGCCACAAATGCCTCAGTGATGGAAAAAAATGATTTTTAAAACTCTCAAGGAAGACAGGACGCAATTTGAAGGCTTAGGCAGAGTGCAACCAACACAAACCCTAGTAAAACCCTAATTTTGGGGGGTATAAATAGGAAATTTGCAAATCTAGGGCTCATTTTGCACATTTGAGGTTTACAGATTACGATCTTTGAGTGAAGATGGAGTGCGTTCCTCATAGTGAGCACAAAGCCTACTGAGTGCAGACATTCAGACGGTCGAAGAGCACAGGAGATCCAGTGAGTGCCTATAAGCTCACTTTGTCAAATTTTGATTTCACACATTTTTAGGTAGGGTAAAATTTTAGCAGTCAATCCGTTATTCAGGGATAGCCACAAATGCTATCGCATTCGACAAAATTTCTTGCGATTCAATGCAATTGATATGAACATGCCTAGGGTAGGGTAGGTTTTTGAATTTTTGTGACGCAAGTGCTAGGGTTAACCGCATTTGTGCATGCACGATGCAATTGACTGTAGTGATGCACAACTGCTAGGGTTTTAGCCATAACTGCATGAGGAATGACACAACTATAGGTGTAGGTCACAATTTATTTAGGGGTTCGACGCAATCGAGTTCCTGCGATGCATCTACAAAAGCATGCAACACATTCACTATTGCACGACACAATTGAAAATTGTGCGACGTAATTGACTAGTAACAAAGTTTCCCTAGGTTAGGATTAACTTGCTTTTATGACATGTGCAAAATAGGTTGAGGTAAATTTTTGAACTAACGCATTGTTTGTCATGTTGGCTATAGGTTCATCTAGATATGATATACACACGAGAGTCATGACCACCAAATACTTATCGATTGTGAGACCAGTTGACCAGCACTGAAAAGCGTAGGTTATGGCGGCTTGGATTATTTCACGTTATGTTCATGCCCATCATTAGGGAAAATAGGGGGATGTTGACTACACTTAATGAGAGGTGGCATTCAGAGACATGTTTGTTTCATCTTCCTACAAGAGATGAAACTATCACATTGGAGGATGTCTACAGGATCCTTCGACTATCGATTTGAGGTGAGCGGGTCAGATACGTTCCAGGTCAAGGATATCAAGAATTGACCACCTACTATGTATATGATGATGTGGTACAATTGGGGATTGACCGATATGAGATCAGATAGGAGACACTAGCAACGTGATCTCAGTGATTTGACTGTATATTGTGCACTCTAAAAGCTAGGGTAGTGATTCTAGACTATTGAGGACGTGGATTTTGGTCGGATGGGAAGAGATGTTTGTCAAGATGATGGCGAGTGAGACCATCTATGCATGGGGGCCATGTTTTCTAGCGATGGTGTACTTTCAATTGCATGATATAGTATATAGGCGAGGATAGTCCATGAGCTCTAGGGTCACTCTTTTGATGGTCTAGGCTTAGGAGCACATTGCGGTGTTTCATCCACTGGTTGCTTGCTAGTTGGGGGCCAACATACCATATACATACATGTATAGAGGAGCAATCACGCAAACACATGTCGAAGATATTGGTTACTGGCGACATGGGTTGGATACCCTAGTAAGCTTCATATGGAGGCCTTGGATGGATTGTGCATAGTGGTCGGATGAGGATCAACATCTACAGTGGTGCCAACATGAGAGATATTTGATTGGACGGACTATCCAATCACAACATATTATTGGCAGGCACTTACCAGCCAGGTAGTGAGACAATTCAGAGAGCAACAAGGAGTGTCATAGGGTCTAGCAGTGTTTGCTTTGTCATCCAGAAAGGTGACACCATGGGGCCTAGTGATTGTGGTGATGATAGTTGAGCAGCAGATAGATGGACTACAGGAACAACAGTGGGGATGGAGAGGGGGACCAATAGATGCAGGTACCATGCCCAAGTATGATGCATGGTGGCTTGTGCATAGGCTCATTCCATTGACAGATCTAGATCAACCAACTCTAGTGGTTTGACAATGATGAGGTCCTCAGGTAGGAGAGGTAGAGGGAGAGGGAGAGGAGATGGAGGGAGATGCGATGGTGGTCAAGGGGATGATGGAGGAAATGGAGGAGATGGCGGAGATGGTGGTAGGGGGAGGAGAGGAGGGGATGGTGGGAGGAGATAGCAACAGAGACTATAAAGGAGAAGTGGATCACTTTATCCTATCCAAGAGGAGGGAGAGGAGGAGAGAGAGGAGGAGGGAAGATAGGAGGAGGTTATGCCAGATGTAGAGGTGGAGGGAGAGCATCCTGAGGAAGAGTAGCTGGATGTGCTAACAGGTGCGACCGCAATGGATGTAGAGGTGGCAAGGCATGAGGAGTAGCCCAAGGAGGAGGAGATTGGTGAGGAGTAGATCTTTTGCAAGAGGATTCTGCATGGAGACAAGGGGTTTGAGGATGTACCCATTAGAGGTGATACTAGAGATAGAGATCAGGAGTTGGCGAGTCTACAGGCCAAAGTGCAAGCATTAGAGGCCAAGTTGCAGGCTCTATGGGTGGAGAGAGATGGTTTATAGGTGGAGAGAGACATAGCTGTGATCAGGGCACAACAGGAAAAGTAGAGGATTTTGGACTTTATTGCTACCTACAGTGGATCCTCAGCTGATATGATCAGAGTAGTTGCCACTATTGGGCGTAGAGAGTAGTATCATAGGTAGCTCTATGAGGAGGTATTTCCACCAGAGCCGAAAGCACCTAGTGCTTCAAAGGTTGTTAGCAGTGGTCGTTCTCACAACAAGTGGTCTCATAGCAGATCTAGCTAGGGGGAGAGCAACAACATGGGCTTTGGGGAGCATGGCAGTACTGGGTAGACACCTTTTGATCCATGTATTTTGACACTTATATTTTTGTATCCATCGATCCTGCAAGCTCTATTTTTGGGATTTAAGACTCTATCCTATGACATCATTTTGAGATTATATATATGATGCATTTTTGGCACGGACTATATGTGTTGTGTTATTATGCATGATGATTTATGATGTTTATGCGATGTTTCTTATGTTATGATTCCTATGATTATGCATTGTATATTATGTGATGTATGGATGCATGATGTATGCTTTGTGATTTTTATGTAGCATATGATGATGTCATAATTCTATATGATAATGTATGCATTTACTTTTATGATGCTATGGATGTCATGTATCAATGGTATGCTTATGATTATAAGATGCAATGTTATTGATAACACTATGATAATGCTCTATATATGCATGATGATGTCATGATTATGATGATGAATGTAATGTTCTATGACTATGGATGACGTGATTATTCTATCGATTATGCTTTATGTTATGATATATGAAATGGAAATGTGCCTATATGTTACGTTAATGCAAATGGAATTATGCAAATGATGTGTAAATGTACTTATGCAAATGATCTATAAATGGATCTATGTAAATATGGGATGTACGACCTATGTGAAATGTACTAATGCAAATGCCTACATGGTCATGTATACAGCTTTGTTTTTATGTGTCACGGGACATTGTTAGAGAGTGGAAGAAGAGAGACTATTAGATGGAAGCGGATGGATGTTAGTGTGGAGAAAGAAACCTTCAATATTTTTCCAAAGTACAAATGGGTGTTGCATTAATCATCATTGGGAAAATTATTGCAATGGGAAACAAAAACCATGATATGACATAAATCAATGGTGTGTAAGGTCATGCCATTGCATAAAACAAACAGTCACAGAAAAGGAAGATCGTGACTCATACAAGGAGCCCAATTGCCCCAGTATTTTTGTCACAACCAACCACAGACAGTCATAAAAAAGAAAGACAATTCATGAAACGGTGTTGCTCCTCTAAATCTTATACAAGACATCCTCGAGATGGCTAGTATCATGATGAAAATCAAATGACAGATGTGACCATATTTAGAGACAATGTTTGTCAAAGTGTGTGCGAAGAGTGTTTTTGGATGTCAAGAATATTAATGTTGAGATGTCCATTTTGACGAAGCCTAGTTATGTGTCAAGTAAGCTAGTGTGTGATAAATTTTGAGGAGTCAAATTCAGGAAGGACACATCCTAAATAGTCTCGATGTCGATAGTGTCGATCCCCATGTTGATAGGATGCCTCAAAATGCCAGGTGATAGTGTCGATGCTCAAGAAAGACATATCCTGAAGCAAAGATAAATGACAAGGGTCATTCCCTAGAAAGACATATCTGAAGAATGTCCAAGAATTGATAGTTTGATGTTATGAGAGTTTGACCAAGTTTGACTAGATGACCGAATTGACCATTGCCACATTTGAAGTGTCAATTTGGTTGAATTGTTTGATGAATAGTTGCCTAGATTTGTTTAAGAGTTGTCTGATTTAGGATATTGTGATGAGACAAAGGACGACTCGATAGACCCTAAGGGATTGGACCTAGGGGGCCTCGGGGGCTCATCAATGATGGCCTTGCCTACGCCATACACTCAGAGACCACGTAGTTCAATAGAGACGAAACTGACATGATTTTTTATTGAAAACTAACCAATGTATTTTAACTTGACCTAAAGGACCCTAAAATATTGACCTAGGGGGCCTCGAGGGTTCATCGGAAAATGGACTTTCCTACATAGAAAATGTGCAGAGACCTCATAGTTCGACTGGCGTCATGATCAAAGACAATAGATTTTATTGACTAACATGATAGACATGAAAAAGGCCAGGTAACTTGTTTATTGGACTCAAATGACCAACTAACATTAAAGACCTAAAAGATTGGCTTAGGTGGTCTCGGGGGTACATCAAATGATGCCCTTGCCTATGTAGCAAATGCGCAGAGATTGCGTAGTTTGACTATTCTAACTATGACTCGACTTTGACTAATTTTGACTCTGTTTTTGGGATCTTTGAGAGTTATTTGGATGTTTTTGTGTTTTTTGAGAATATTTGATTTTATTTTTTTGGATTTTTTGATTTTTTTGGATTTTTGACGTGTTTTTTTTTTATTTTGGGTTTTGTGATATTTTGATTTTTTTGGAGTTTTGACATGTTTTGATTTTTTTTGGATTTTTGACATGTTTTGATTTTTTTGGATTTTTGACATGTTTTGATTTTTTTGGGTTTTTTGTGATATATGCGACCATGTGCAAGACCCACTACAATCAAGTGTTAAGGGTGTTTCCCCTAGTCAGGTCTAGGACTAACCAAGATGAACGAGACAGAATGGGACATGTTCGGGATGAAAAGTGGAGGATGTGCGAGACATGATGTCAACCGTTGTCAGCCATGGAAAGAAATAGCAAGACTTTCTGATGGATGTTGTGAGGGTGTCGAAAGACTAGATATTTATTATGGACAAAGGTAGATGGAGTGATAGTAGATGATGGCGAAGCAAAGACTGCCTATGCATGGCACCTATTTGCGAAGTTTTCACCATGGTACTTATCCAAAGCACCACCAAAGTGGTTTTCACTATTGGACAGATTATTTCTTTTTACTTTTTTTGACATTTTCTAATTTTTTTGGTGTCACCAAGACGCCTGTTTGCCAGGTTTTCATCAAGGTAATGATTTTTTATTTTATTTTTGCATTTTTATGGTTTTGTCCAAGCTCTCAGAAGTTATGTTTGGAACTTGCATAGATGCAGACTATTGATAGGCTCTGGAAATTTTTCGCCTTCAGGAGTAGATAACTGGTACGCACCGGAACCAAAGGATGCAATGATGAAGTATGGACCCAACCAATTAGGCTCGAACTTGTCAGGATTTTCATGTTTAGCTTGATTCTTCGAGTTTTGCATGAAGATTAAGTTGCCAATGTCAAATCTTTGAACCATAACTCTTTTGTTGTAACTTCGGAAAAGGCGATTTTGATATGCCTGTAGGTGATTCAAGGCATTTTGTATGCATTCTTCTAATAGTTCTAGCACATGTGACCAGGACTGTTGCTATTCCCTATCATCAACCAATCCCTTCATGGAGAACCTTAAGGAGAGGACTTTGACCTCAATGGGCAGGATAACTTTGGATCCAAAGACCAAGGCAAATGGAGTGGCGCCTGTAGGCATGCGGATGTTGGTGCGGTAAGTCCATAGAGCGAGGTTAAGTTAGAGGTCTGAGTCACAACCAATGTCATTGACAGTCTTCTTAAGAATTTTGATTATTGTCTTGTTGGATGCCTCAACTTGGCCATTACCTTGTGGGTAATATGGCTTGGAGAAATGATGTTGAATATGGAATCGCTCACAAAACTCGCGGACATCCTAGTTTTTAAAAGGATGACCGTTGTCTGTGATGATGGATTGGAGAACACCATACCAGCATATGATGTAGTTAAGGATGAATTTAGAAATTTGTTTACCGGTTATGTAGGTGAGGGGAATGGCCTCAATCCATTTTGTGAAATATTTGGTTGCAATAATAATGAATTTGTGGCCATTGGATGAAGTGGGATGAATCTTACCCATGAGGTCAAGTCCCCATTGTGCAAAGGGCCAAGGCGAAGTGATTGGTTGTAGTTCCTATGCGGGTGCATGAATGATATCATTGTGTACCTGACATTGACGACACTTTCTCACAAACTAAAGAGCATTGTTCTCCATGGTTGGCCAGTAGTACCCAAGTCTCATGAATTTCTTGGTTAAGGTTGGGCCACTCGAATGGGATCCACATATACCCTCATGTACCTCACGTAAGGTTGTTTATGCTTCATCCATGTCGAGACATCGGAGGAGGGTATTGTCAAAGTTGTGTCTATATAGGGTGTCACT
The DNA here is from genome assembly GCA_007258455.2 of Sequoia sempervirens. Lineage (NCBI taxonomy): Eukaryota > Viridiplantae > Streptophyta > Pinopsida > Cupressales > Cupressaceae > Sequoia > Sequoia sempervirens. Next base: position 50,707,672 of record VDFB02193867.1, on the reverse strand, counting down.
AATGATGGTATAGCGGGCGGCTTTCCGAATGAAGGACTTATGTTGGTTATTGGAAAGGGCTAGTGGTAAAAGTTGGGAATGTAAGTAATTATATATGTTTTGGTACCAAGGGGAATTAGGAACAACAAGTTTGCAAACCATTTTGGACTCAGGAATGTCATAGGCAGGAACCAATAGTTGTTCTACTAAGAACTCAAATTGCAACACATTATTAGGGATATCCAAGAGAGAGCCAATTGTGGCCATAGTGTCAACTGCTTTGTTTTGTGCTTGAGAAATCTGCTCAAAAGCAATCATGTGGAAATATGACAGGAAACTATCCACCATGCATTTGTAAGGCATCAAATTCTCATCCTTGGTGTTGTAATCGTCATTGACTTGGTTGATAACTAACTGAGAATCACAAAAGACTAGGAGTTCCTTGATTTTTCACTGAACTGTCATTCAAAGTCCTGTCAATAATGCTTCATATTCGGTGACATTGTTAGTGCATGGAAATGAAATGCAAAATGATTTAGTAATTGAATCTCCTTGAGGTGCGATGAATAATATGCCAGCTCCTAAACCATGACCTATATGGGACCCATCAAAATAAAGTTTCCAAGGTAATCTCAGTTGTACATGAAAGATGGATTCATCGAGAAAATTAGCTACCAACAAGTGATCATTGTTTATAGGCACATTAGTGAGTTGATCTGCTATGACCTGTCCTTTTATTGCTTTACGTTATATATACTATATGTCATACTTGCTAAGTATCATGACCCATTTTTCCAATCATCCTATTAATGTTACCTGACTGAGAAGATACTTCAATGAATCTATCTTAGCCACTAATTTTTTTTTATGATTCAACATATAATGTCTCAATTTTTGAGTGGAAAAGACTATTGTGAGGCATGCATGTTCAATGGGAGTATAGTTGAGTTCATACCCAACCAAAGTGTGACCAATGTAATATATTGCTCTTTCCTTTTCCTCATGGTCGTTCTGTGCGAGTAATGCCCCTAGTGCGGAAGTGGTTGCAGAAATATACAATATCAAAGGTTTCCCATCAATAGGTGACATTAAGACTGGTAGTGTCAGAAGATAGTATTTGATTTGTTGAAAAGTAGCTTGACACTTGTTGATCCAAACAAAGAGGATTCCCTTGTGTAACAAGTATTAGAATGGTTGACATTTATTGATCAATTATGTAATCAAACATTTGAAGGACTACAATCTTCCCTGTAATGTTTGGAGCTCATTGATTCCTTTTGGTGGATGCATATCCAAGATTTCTTTTACATTAGCTGGGTCGACCTCAATGCCCCAACGAGAAACTATGTACCCCAAGATTTTACCCAAAGTTACACCAAAGATGCACTTCTTAGGGTTGAGACAAACCTTATACTCTTCCAACCTTTTGAAGATCTTGTCTAAAACTTTTAGGTGATCGCCTCGAGTTAGGTATTTTCCTAGGATATCATCAACGTAGTCCTCCATTAATGTGTGCATAAGTTCATGAAATATCATGGTCATAGCCCTTTGGTAAGTCGCACCTGCGTTCTTCAGTCTAAAAGGCATGACATTCTAGTAATATGTACCCCAGGGACAAGTGAATGTCGTTTTATGTTGATCTTCTAGGGTGATGCAAATCTGATTGTATCCCAAGAAACCATCCATAAGAGACATCTCATATCCTACTGTGAGATCCACCATGATGTCTATGTTTGCAAGTGGAAAATCATCCTTTGGACAAGCTTTGTTCAAATCTCGGAAGTCTATGCAGATGCAAAATTTGACCATTTGGTTTGGTGACATGTACGAGGTTTGATATCCAGTTGGCATAATCTATAGATCTTATGAATCCAACATCTAACAACTTTTTGAGCTAAAATTTTTGAGCAAGGTGATCCGCGGATGCATCTTCTAGATTTTTTGCTTGACTGGTTTTGCATCTAGAAGTAAGGGCAGATGATGTAAGACTAAAGTAGGATCTAGTCCTAGCATATCTACATATGACCAAGCGAAGTTGACCTGGTGTGCTGTGAAGAAATCTTGAAATTTAGGCCTTTCCTTTTCTGTCAACGATGCTACAAGGAGAATCATTTATGGATTTTCAGGTGTGCCTGTATTGACTTCTATGGTATCTTCAATTAGCATGGCCTATTTTTCTTGAGTAACGAGGAGATAGTCCAACCCTCCATCCTTAGCCTTCTCAAAGAGGTTCTCACCCTTGGATACGTCCTTTCTTTTTACTTTTGTCTCTTCAGAAGGTGCCTTGTGGTTTTCACCTAAAGGTGCATCTTTTCTTGTTTTATTTTTATTACTTTTACGACTAGAGGATTGAATAGTCTCTCCAAAATATGTCACAAAATCGAGATCTATAGTAAATCTAGCTTTATGGTCCCCACCTAGTATTCCTTCATGTAGTCCCATGAATTCAATGATGGCTTCATCATTTGCAAAAGTGTCCATGGCAAGCAGGTCTTGTTGATCCCAATCAATGAGTTGCAGATATATGAGGGAAAAACCATCATTTGTATTAATGAAAGGCAGAGATGACGTTGAGAGCATGCAAATGGAGGCCGAAAGGGTAAAGACAAAAGTGTCATCAAGATCCTAGGAAGATTCTATCCAATCTTTTTCCTCAAGGATCTCAAGTAAATTGGACTCATAAGGGGTTCAAGATTGGGGAAGGGAAAGTCAGAAGTGCCAGGTGATAGATTAGGTTTGTCATTGTCATTAGAAGGATCTTGTGGTGGACTAATTTTAATTTTTTTTTTGAATATTTCCTCAAAAGAAGGCTCACCTAGTTCTCAAAAAGGTTTCTTCAAGATCATAGTCACTAAAGGGTTTATCGAAACCGTATTCCCATTCATGAGAGTCAGTCTTAGTATAGGATTCATCGGATGTCTCGACATTTTTAGAAGCACATACACCCTCACTTGAAATCACAAGGGTACATGGAGCATCAATCGTGATTGGCTTAAACCATAACCCTATATTCTTTGGTCTTTTTGGCAGTATTAAGGGTTCTCTCATCCCATTTTTGTTTATACCAAGACCGCTGATTCCATCATAGCCTTTTTCCTTCATTATCTCATAGCCTTTTCCATATTGTTATACTAGTAGCGGTGGAATATCTTCCTCGTCTTTGTAGATCCAAGCTGAAATATCATCAATGTCTTCTTTGTTTACCTTGCCCCATTTTGTGAGGGTAACTGTGAGATGTAGTAAGAAGTGTTTAGTTTGTACTCTCCACATCTTGTGTCTTGGATCTTTCTATTTGGATCGGCAGTTGGAATGGTGGAAGTGGATGGTGTGATGGAGGTCGAAGTAATGGAAGTGGATGACTTGGTAAGTGTAGATGGATAGATGTACTGGGATGAGGTGGATGTTGAAGCTTCATGATTAATAGGCACTTGATGTTCCGAAATTCCCCTTAAATTGGTACAATATTGAAAGGGGTCAAGATCACCAGTTATGGTAATCTTAGTGTCGTTATAGGGGAACTTCAAACATTGGTGATATGTGGATGGTACGACCTTCAATTTGTGAATCCAAGGTCGACCAAGGAGGATGTTGTAGGGAAATTCAAGATCTGGGACTTGGCATGTGGCATCTATGATTGTTGGCCCAACACGAATAGGGAGTGTGATAATTCCCTTAGAAGAATGCTCCTAATCATCATACACTTTGATTACAATGATTTTAGTGGCATCTACACATGCATCAGAGAAGCCTAATTCCTTGACCAATTTTAAGGAGCATATGTTCAATCCAACTCCGTCATCTACTAGGACTTGTCTGACCTTGTGTTTGTGAATGAAAACTTCAATGTGTAATGCATCATTGTGGTATGGCTTAGGCATGGAGTGATCTTGGTCCGAGAAAGTGACCTGGTGGGAATTGGCTAAATATCCAACCATAGCTTCAAAGCGGTTGACATCAATGTCAGTGGGGATTGAATTCTCTTTTAAAGCCTTGTCAAGGATATCTTTGTGTGGGGAGATGCGCAAAAGTTTGAGTATGGAAATTTGGGCAGGGGTTTTACCCAATTGATTGATAAGGTTAAATTGTCCTTTAGGCTACGGCGGCTTAGTAGAAGGGCCAAGTATCATGATTTTGGCTCAGCGAGTAGTGATGTTGCATTTAGGAGTCTTTTTCATGGTGATAGTATTGACATATTCATTGGCAGCTTGAAGGTGATTGATTATAGGCCCACTCGAGTAATCGAAGGTAGCACAAGTGTAGTTAGCTTGGTTATTAGTCTTTTGACCTAACGAGGAGGGATTTCCTAAACCATGATCTTGCATTGGATTCTTATGAATGGTATGGTCAGTATTGGAAGATTATTATTGACCCTTAAGTTCGATGTCTTTGTTCTCAATTAGATCTTTTATGTTGTTACTCAATTGTCTACAAGATGATGTTTTGTGTCCTTTTTCTCTATGGTAATCACAAAAGGAATTTTCATCCCACCATGATGGTTTAAATTGTCCTAAATCATATGTTTTAGGTTCTTGCAATGTTATGACGTTATTTTACACTAGCTTCTTAAGGACAACTTCAATAGGTTCTCCAAAGGGTGTGTATGTGTTTCGTTTTGGGAATTGTCTAGTTTGTCTTTGTTGACCTTGGGATTGGTTGCTTTGAACAATATTTGTGGTAGGTGTCAGGATAGGTGGGAGATTTTTTTGTGGTTGAGATCCCCTAAGTGTGATTGCAGGGATAGTTTTAGTCACTACTTTAGCATCGACAACACCATCATTGGTAACATGTTTTTTCTTGGCCCAATACTTATTCTTATCATAGGTCGTGTTCATGTTTGTGTTCTTACTAGGGTACTTAAGCTCACCATTTTTGATGAGGGCCTTTTCAAGTTCAACACCCTTTTCAACAAGGTTTGTGAAGGTTGTACAACAATAGACTTGCAAGCCATATATTCAAAGGTCCAATGAGGTTTTGAGAAAACATGTGTACCTTCTCTTTTCAAGGATTTCAACTGGACATCGGCTTGCCAAACCTCACTATTTTTGAAAGAAAGGAATGAATGTTTCACCATATTCTTCTTGTGTTGTCTTACATAGTGTGGCGATTGTAACATCAGTGTCAATGTTATACACATAGTTCTCTACAAATTTGTTGGCATGCTCATCCCATGATCTTATCCCTTTAGGAAAAAGTGTGAACCAATTGAGTGTAGGACCTGCGAGACTCCTAGGAAAAAGTCTCATCAAATAAGTGTGTTCATATGCCACGTCTACACAATTGGTTGTGAATTCTCTTATGTGCTCAATAGGGTTTGTCTTTCCTTTGTATTTAGAGAAATTTTGGACCACATATCCTACAGGAATGGTGGCATGTATAAGCTTGTGTCAAATGGATATGGATGCAAGTCAAAGGATGTATGAGTCTTCTTGTTTGATAGTTGCATGTTCTCTACTTGCTTTTGTAAGGCAGCTAGTTGAGTAGTTAATGCATCTACTATTGGATTGTTGGTGGAATCACACATGTTGATGATAGGTATCCCATTCGTTCCCATTTGTTGTGATGAAATATTTTGAGTTGGGATTTGATGTGTGTGTTGAGCATGTGTATAAACATGGGAAGTGTATGTTGGGATATGTGATCCAGTATTGTTGAATTGTATTTGTGGAATTTTTTGTCCATTTTTGTTTTGATGACCAAGCGGGATGTGACCTATTTGTGACATGCCCATGTGTTGTGATGCTTGATTTCCTTGTCCCAATTGATAGATATGACCATGTGGGAAGTTCATATTTTGTCTTTGAGGGCCACTAGTGTTTGTGTTGATTTGAGGACCTTGTGATGTGGTATTGGTGTTATGTTGAGGTTCTTGAGTGGAAAATTTTCTTGTTTTGTTTCTTGCAAAAGGATTAAATGAGGATGTCTCCATAGCGTTGGATGATGATCCAAAGGCAAAAATTTTGATCCAAAAATTTTTGACACAATTTGGGACACTTGTGGCATTGGTTGTGACATGGTTTGTAATATAGTTGGTGTCCCAAAAGAAGATGTTGTATTGATTGTGTTTGTTGCACTTTGAGTTGTCATGCTAGTAGAAGTAGTGGCAGTGCTATGTTGTGGTGTTGAGGGAGCTTGACTAGTTTGTGTGTCATGAATAGGTGATGTTGCTCTCAAATTTTTTACATCAAATCCATGTGGTAATTTAGCTCCTTCATGTAATATTTTGGCTAAATATCGTTGTGGGTCTAGCATGAGTAATTCGTCTACAAAAGAAGCTACTTCTAGATTTTGGGTAGGACCCTCTAGATCTTCTACAAACACATTTCCATTTGCATCTCTTTGAACGAATTCCTCAAAAGGATTGTTGTATGATGGATGTCTAATGTTTGTGTCATTGAAAGGGTTGTTGGAGGTATATCCCATGTTGGTATTGTTGTGAGTTGTGTGTGAAGTAGCATTTAGGTTTATGTCACTAGTATGGTTATAAAGGTCATCTTTGTTTCAAAAAAAAATCATGTATCTTCTCCTTTTTTGTAACCTAGTCTCAACCATGTAATATTTTCTCAAACAAAAGGGGTAAATGCAAATGATATGAAACTAGTTATATGGATGAAAATTATATGGCACTAAGTCTATGTTTTTGGATTTTTGGGATATAAGAAATGATGAGTGTCCTAATGCAATGTGTCAATAATGTCTAAAGGGGATGTTGGATGTTCAATGTGAGGTGACAATGATGTTTATGAGGGATGCAAAGTGGTAATAATGTATAAGAGGAAGGTATAGTGTAAGGTGATAATGATGTCTAAGAGGAATGCCTAATGCAAGGTAACAAATGATGTCTAAGAGGAATGTCTAATGCAAGGTGGCAATTGATGTTTAAGAGGGATGTCTAATATAAGGTGACAAATGATGTCCAAGAGGGATGTCTAATATAAGGTAATAAATGATGGTGTCTTAAAATGAGAGAGTTTTGATATGTTATGGCAATGTCTAAGTATGCTATGAGGTGTTATAAATGCAAGGGGTAAGCAAGCTCTAAAACTAATTAGCTTTGGGAGATTTGAGAAGAGGTTACTAATCATCCAAAGTTTAGCCAATGCTTCAAGTTGAATTGTCAAAGGACCTTTTGTGAGACCAAGTGAAATGAAAAGAGCCAATGTGAGTTTCCCAAACTAGACTTATGAGTTAGAAAAGCCTCAACCAAAATGATAAAGACTATAAGTGTGACAAGTGACTTGGTCCAATGAAAATATTTTCTTGAAGCAAAGGTTTGTACAAAGTATGGAAAGTTGGCCTATTCTGAAATCTACAAATAATAACCTAAGAGTTTGACTATGCTGAAGGTGATTAGGAATCCTAAATGCAACTAAATTTTGCAATGGTATGCCTATTGTTTAAGACTAAATGACAAACCTAAAGGTGAAATGGTGGATAGTTTGAGCAAATATTTCTAGATTTTTTGTACATAGATCATTGTAAAAATGAGGGTAGAGACAGATATTGAATGTTTGATTTCAAATTGTGATAGTGACAGTTGTTTTTCTGAGTGATAGGTAGTTGCAATGCTTCAATTTACAGTTGTGTTGCAGGGGACAGATGCAGTGTTTCAGAGATCAATTGTGTTGTAGGTTTAATAGATGCATTTTTTATCAGTAGTTGTGTTTCAAGTTTGACAATTGCGTTGTTTAACAGTTAGTTGCATGTCATAATATTAGTTGTGGTTCACAATGAACAAAGTTTGGCTTTTCTGCAATTCTGATAAGGTTGTAAATTTGTTTTTCATTTTGATTGTGATTTTCCAGATTGCAGAGGTGTTTATTTGTTCATTAATTCAACAAATACTTTGGAAAACACTTTTTTTTTCTTGGTTTGTTTGATACAAGCACTTTGAAAACAATCACAAATCTTATGGTTAGCAACGACAATATCCATTGGGTTCCCACTTAGATTGCTCTATCCACGCCTATTCAGAGCGGATAGCCTAGGAACTTGGTAGCACAGGCTCCCCCTTATAGTGCACTCACTTCTCAGGCATACCAAGTTCTGAATTCCCTAAGACCAAAAGGATCTCAAGAAATTTTCCATCTCTACAATGAACTGCGAAAGTGTGGGACGACTTCAGAGGTTCGACCTCCTACGCCAACAGATAGAAGGATTTTGGCTTTCTACACAAAGGTTTTTAGTAAGGGCATCTGGTTTAGGGGATACCAGGTGATAAACTCCCTCAAGAGGTCTCCCCCCTTAGAACAAGGGATTTAAACGTCATAAAGATACTAGGGGAGAGCTATCATGTACCACTTCTCGTTGATTGCAAACTTTCCTTGCAATCACAAATTTATATAGCGGTTCGGAAGGACTTGCCTTTAGTTTATTACTGCTTGAGGTTGTTCCCTTGGGGTGAATACTTTTTCCCACCAAGGCAGGCCTCTCTAATGAGGGGGAAACAAAAGCGAAATGAAAACTTTGTTTTTGGTCATCCAAGATCGCACAAAGGTGTGAGAGTGCATACATAAAGCTTTCACTTCACACTCACAAGATTTTTTATTTTAATGCCCAAATCCAAAATATGTGGGTGGAAAAACAATAATCCCTAACTACTTTTGATTCTCCAAATCGTTGTGAGGTGCAAGAGAAGTGCATAGACACTAAGAAATCATTACCATACCACAAGAAATGCCATATACTTGTAAATTTTAACCCAGCTTATTATGAAACAAACAAGGTTCTTTGTAGCCCAATGCTATGAAGAATACAAGTACATTTTAACCTTGATGAGTGTAGATCCAGATTGTGTTATTTTTAAACCCAATGAATGTAAATGCAACTCACTTTAACCCATGAATGTGCAATGTAGGTTGTAGTTGTTGTTTATTTGTTGCTTAAAAACAAGGTTCTTTTTAGCCCAATGCTATGAAAAATGCAAGTACATTTTAACCTTGATGAGTGTAGATGCAAGTTGTGTTCTTTTTAAACCCAATTAGTGTAAATGCAGTTCATTTTAGCCCATGAATGTGAAATGCAAGTTGTAGTTGTTTGTGTGTTGCTTAAAAGTGAAGGGTATTATAAAAATGAACAACAAAACAAAGTTAGTATCTTCCTCCAACTTGCCACATGCTTCCAACAAAATATCAATAACTAGAAAACCCTAGTCTACTGAACCAGAAAGCAAAAAATTGAAAATATTGGCAGAAATTAAAAGTAAACCCTAGACAGGAAGTTGTGTCGCGCAACTGGCAGATGTGGCTCATGAAAATGATCAAATGCATCTAAGGGATTGCGATTGCAGCTCACGAGATGTCAATTGTGGTGCACTAGAGAAGATGTGACTCAATTTTCTAACGATTGTGATGAACCAGAAAATTGAATGAAACAAACGACAGCCAGTTGCGGCGTAGGAACCTGAACCTGTAAAATAGTTGAAATTATATCAAAAAAAAATGGTCTAATGATGCCTATGATATGACCCTAGGGTTAGATTGACAAACCAGAAGGCTAAATGGCCCAAATTTAACAAAAATAATGTGAAACTAAATGAAACTTAAATATTCCCTAATGCAAAGCAATTGCATCATTCGATTGGCGATTGCGTCATTCTAGCATTTGAGATTGCATCGAACCATACCTGGAACCTACAAAATAAAAAATTCGTACAAAATCTGCAAAAATTTTGTCCTTCACATCGGGTTCACCTAATGTAACTAAGGAAAAATGTAGGTTAGCAATAAACAACATAAACAAACTAAACCCTAGCTAAAAATGAAGCACAATGGAACATAAAAAGCATAAACAAATGAACAATCTCACCCAAACCTTCATGCACTCCATGATTCACCTTCATTTCCCCTCTCCTTTTTGTTGTAAATAGTATTTTCCCTCAATTTTTTATGAGCAACTATGAACTATGACAAAGACCTAGCAAAATATTGAAGGATTTGACTAAGAAATTGCAAGTGTACTAAGAAATTTGCAAGCATGAAGTGACAAAATGAGGTTGACCTTTCCTTTTTATAGAAAGTCAATTTTTGGATGAATGGCCAGGATTGATAGTTGACAAATGCCCTAAGATGGAAGGCTAAGATTGAATGTGACAACTAGCAATTAGGGTAAAATTTGAAATGGAGGACTATGATTTAATTTTAGGAAAATTAAATCAATGGATAGGAATGCATGTGACAAGAGGATATTGAGCACAAAAAAAGAGATTGCTAAAGAATCAAATAAGAATTTAAAATTATTTGATTTTAAGAGGCTAAGTTGACTTTTTAAATTAAAAAAAAAATTTATTCAAAAGAAGTGCCAGAACAATAAATAATGATTTTAATTATTTACTTGGTGGGAAAGTGGGAATGAAAATTTAAATAAATGATTTTATTTAAATTTGGAGGAAAAGACAAAAGGACAATTAAATAATTAATGGAAATTATTTAATTGTAAAGGAAGAGGATAAAGTGAATAATAATTAAATAAAATTTAGGAATTTATTTAATTATAGAGAGACATGAGATTAGTGACATACCTAAATAAATAAATGTAATTTGTTTATTTAAATAATCGGGAGAATAAAAGATAAAGTAAATAATAATTAAATAAATTTAAGAATTTATTTAATTAAAGAGAGACATAGGAGATTAGTAACGTATTTAAATAAATAAATGTAATTTATTTATTTAAATAATCAAGAGGAATAAAAGATATGAATCAATTAAATAATTAAGAATTATTTAATTAATAGTTGAATTTAGACCATAGGACATAATTAAATATTTTAATTATGTTGAGAAGAAATATGGTAGGACATAGAAAAATAAAGCTCGCAGGCCTAGGTTATTTTTATGTGTCTACAATTGACTTTGATGAAGTGGCAAGGATAATATTTTGCAGAGGATCCTGCAAACATATCAAGCAGTCCTTTTGTTGCAGGTCCCTACCACAATTATTATGTATAATGTGTGCTATCAATTCATCCTCATCTTGGTTGCTTAACAAAGGGTTGCATTCAATGGTCACAAGGGTTCGCAAGGAGTACTGGCCTTCCTCATCTAGGGTAGACCAAACATTCTCCCCTAAGTCTACAAAGGCTAGGCTGGTGGATAAATGACTAATTTCTTAGTCACATTTCCATTTGAGATAATCATGTTACTAGACCTACAACCTATAAATGTATCTGTTATTGCCAACCATGGTCTTCCTAGAATGATGGGATAGCCTGCAAGGCTGGCCTTTGGTTGCAATACCATGAAATCTACAGGGTACTCCCATGAATCCAATGCTATGACCAAGTCTTCAATGATGCCCTTAGGTTTGATTATCAACAAATATTTTACAATTGTAAAACAATGGGTGTAGGCTTAAGGTCTATCAACTGCAATAGTTGTATTGTTTCCTTGGTCATCACATTTATGGTTGCCCCCAAGTTAATAAAGGTGTTTTTTATTAGAGTGCAATTTATCTTAACATCTACCACTAGACTCATAGGATTTGCATACTTGGGGATAGTTATGTTTACCAACATAATTTCTGCAAATTTCCCTAAGACATGAACAGTCTAAGGGTCCTTTCTCTTTCTTACTAGATTTTTAAGGAAAAGTTCTCTCACCATTTAGTGTAGATGAGAATCTCCTTAATGGCTTGGATGAGGGGTATCTTATACACACATCTTTAAGTTGTCCCAATAGGTCAGTTTCATCTTGTGTTTGATATCTTTGAACATATAATCATTCAAGGAATGGAGGTTTTGGATTTAAGTGGTTTGGTTAACCTTATTTGACTTAGGCTCCATATGTGGGTTGTCCAATGTCTCAGTTAAGGGCTCCTCATCAACCAACTCAGTGATTTGAGGGGATGGAGGCCCAACCAATGTTTTCATTGATCTAAGGTGGACATCACTCAACTCTACCTCATACGTAAGGTATTGAATAGCCTCACTAGTATAGGCCTATTGAAAAGGCTTGTTATTTGGGTTAGGCACAGGTTGGGATGGCAGTTGAGGTGCTCTTGGTGGTTGAGGTGATGGATTTGTGGGCTCTGACATAATGACTTGCTATTGTAGTTGGAAGGGCTATTGTGGCTACTAATAATTCATATTTTGGTTTTGCCACTGTTGGCCTCTTTGCCATTGAGATTGCCATTGGTTTTGTTGTGGTTGTCATTAGGGATTGTAATTGGATCCTTGATAGTTTTATTGTGGCCACATGTTTTGTTGCTATTCGTTCCAATTTGATTGAGGATTTTTCCATTAGTTTTGTGGATTTTCCCAAGGCTGAGGGTTTCAACTAGAGAAATTTTTATTGCTAACTAGAAATATCATATTATAATTCAAAGGATCTTGAGGCATACCATGTCTTGGCTTGCATGGTTTCCTTTGAGAAATTAGAACACTTTTCCATCTTCATCTTCCAATGCATGCAAGTTTGGTTTCCCTAATTTTTCCTCAAAAATACTTGCCACTCTTTTGCACTTGAAGTTAGCTTACCTTTGTCTACAATTAGGGCAGTATTCAATAAGGATTGCCTCTACTTCTTCTTGCTTCTTATTCGGGTGCAAAGTGTCCAATTGTGTGGCCAAGTGGCTAATGATATCTTCCTTCATATTTGACAAGTTACTCAATTATACCTTGGAAAATCCATTATATGATTTGCTAATTGGTGATATTTTGTCTGCCCTAGTCCTCTTAGTGAAGGACCTTGAGTAGTTTTTGCAAACCTTGCATATTTTTTCAAAGGGTAATTGTGAGATGTCCCTTACCACAATGAGGTTAAGGGAATCCATACAATCATCATTGACTCCTCTTAAGAAGACTAATTTAAGGGATTCATCTAATAGTCTATTTTGGTGATACTTCTTAAGGAAAAACTGAAATCTTTCGACATAATCCTCCAGTGGTTCATCTTCTTTTTATGTCATCCTAAAAATATCATCCCTCTTCCTATTAGTTCCTCTACAATAGTCTTGATATTTTTCTAGGAACTTGGTCTTAATAGTGTTCAAATTTGGAACATCTCTTCCTAAATCAATAAACTATCTTAGAGTTGCATCCTTCAAGGCTTCTGGAAATAGTTTGAGCCTAAGCACATCTATTGTGTAATCATAACTCCTACACAAGATATCAAACTCAAAAAAGAAGGTAATTGGGTCCTCAATAACCAAACCGTAGAAGATAGGAAATGTTGAAGGAGGTATGTTCTTCAAGGAAGTTGGTCTTTCTTGGTTGGTGATTGCGAACTCAAAAGTGACATGCTCTAGTGGATCTTCCACCACTACATCAACCATGGTTAAGTTCTCTTCTATATCTGCAACGGATGTTGGTGTTAGGGAAATTTCTTCAAGAATACTCTCGCTCTATTCACTTTGATCACCAATATCATCTTTAACTTCATTATTTGAGGGAAGAAATCTTCCCAAAGCATCTTGTTGTCTTCGTATATAAAATTTGTGACATTTACATCAATGACTCCTGCACAATGTTCTAGGGTAAAAGAAAAAAGTGGTGTCACACTTTCGGCCAACTTATCAGCACAAGTGAATTTAAGTATTTTTAACTAAAAATTAATTTTGGCCAAACATATGATCTTGTAAGATTTATTCTAGCTAAGTTATATATGTCCACAACTTTTCCAACTAAAATTGTTGGCTAAATACATATTTAGCACCACTTTGAGTCCAATTTACCAAAAAAATAAAATTATTTGAAACACTTGATGTTTCAAAACTTCTACTCGTCTAAAAAACTTTTTTTTTTAAATATAAAAATACCCTTTTGTAGATCCATAAGTTTAGTTGTAAAAAATGTATAAATTTTAATAGTTTAATAATTAAATTTATATTTTCCTTTTTATGTTTACTAAATGTAGGTTATCAACACAAAACATTAGGTGGGTTACCATGTCAAGGAAAAATAGTAAAACTTATTTAAAAAAAATTGAAAAAAATATGATGCCTTAGATACAAGTATCTATATCAAGGTGGCATATTTTTTTTCTATTTTAGATAAATAATTAATATGAAATTTGACTTCGAATGGAAACAACTAAGTTTTAATAGACACGCATTTTAATATTTATTTTAAAATATATATATTTACCAAAATGGGAAAAAATATATCCATTTCCTAAAGTTTCAAGTCATAAATACACAAAAAAAATCAAGGAACAAAATAAAATTTACCATAAAAAGAGTGACGTCTCATGTAACTTCATTTTTAGCCTTTTATCAACAACTAAATTATAGTGTTAATTTATAAAAAACTACATTCAAATATTTTTTTAATTTTCTTTTTAAAATACAAAAATAAAATATACTAAAAAATAAATATTTTATTAGTTTACATCAATTCAAAATTCAATACATATATATCACTTTTTAGTGATTCAAGTTTAAAAGTTGGATTACTGTTGGTTGTTTCCTTTATAGAAGTGTGACACAACTTTGTACTTTTACCTGTTAGTAAAACGTTTTGGTGTTGATGGATTAAAACCTAATTATCCTAATGTTGGAAATGAAACAGTAAACTAGGAAAGATTGAAAGAACATAGGAAAATCTTGAATGTAGCACCATCCCTGACAATGATGCCAAAAATGTAAGGCCCAACTAATGCTCAATAAACTTGGTGATGGACACACAATCAAAACATAAATGCACTTGTAAAGACTCCATTTGATTATCAACCAGGGCTTACATAAACTTGTGATGATGATGGCACTTTATGTGCATCAAAATATTTTATATTGCCTATATCATCTTAGTAGAGGTGTTTACATATGCGGGAAAACATAAACTACAAAACAGTAAAAATAATTAAACTTGGAACTATTGCTACGGGTAGTTATAGCTTAAGAATGTGACTAGTTCACTAACTAAACTCTACAACTAACTAATATTATTAACTTGACTCACTCTGGCAGATAATGTATTGAGACAATCAAATCATAAAATATAAGACAAGATCTTATTCATGATTTCATTCATATACAGAACATGAAGAATCTAATTAAGATAAATGCAATAATGGAAGTATCTACTATAACAACAATAATTAATGTGCAAAAATCAAAGTAGGAAACAATTACATTGAGTGGCCCTTGCTCAAGTTACTGTATCCACAAAATAATCTCAAATCAATTGATCATAACAATAAATCGAAAACCTCTTCATTGCATAAAACAAGATTTCACAATCTAACAAGAATCTTCAAAGATATCTTATTCATGAAAGCATAATTGAAAAATAGAGTATTATCTATGTACTAAAAAAGGGTCTATCTAAATAAATACATATGCTATATCTACTCTACTTCTCAGTCGTTGATCCAACAATATAGGTTCAAAGGAGGTTAAATTGAAACAAGGAGTCAAAACAGAAAACTAAATGCAAATCACCACTCCCCTATAAAATAGAGAGTGAAAAAATTTGCATAACTTAAAAGATGGAAGAAGTCAATTAGGACTAGAACTCTACCTCAACAAAATAACAGAAACACGGACTATGAAAATAGTCACGTTAGATTCCTAATCATAGAAAAATCTTCACTTCAGTGGTCTTATTAAATAGCATGGTGATTCACAATCATCCTCATTAATGAATGCCTCCAATTTTGTAGCTGTTATTTTCTTATTGTGGAATCTCCCCTGCATTGTTGTCTAAAATTCTTTGGTTGTGGGTTGCGCTTCCTAGTTGCTATGGGCTATAGTCTACTTGCTCTAGCTTCTCGGCTGCAAGGGGTTATTTCACCCAACATATACATAAAACTAATAACCATAAATTAAACACAGATCCATACTACATTTCATACATGCTCACATATTTCAATCATGCAATTAACAACATATCATGTTCATATTTCCATACATCAAAACTAGGTTCAAGCTACATGAAATATATGAAAAGAGATAATGTTTAGGAATGTATATGAAATGAGCTTCTGGAAATGTCTAAAAGCATGAAATAAACAATAAAAAAACTAGCTAAGATCCGATCTCATCAATTTCCATGGATCCTAAGTCTTATTGAAAGGTAATTAAGATTAGAAAATTTATTTCTTCAAAAGAACCTAAACAACATTCCAATTTGTTACATTCTCATCCTGATATTTTCTCTTGGTTGTATGAGGACATGCCCAATATTGATGAGTCCATGGTGGTTCACAATATCGTTTTATATCCTAATGCTCTTAAGACCGTTAAACAAAATATTCAAAAGATGAATCCCAAGGTTGCCTTGTTAGTCAAGATTGAGATAGAAAATCTCTTAAAAGATGGTTTTATCAACACTATTGACTATTCTCCTTGGATATTGAATATAGTTGTCGTTAGCAAGTCTGGTGGCCGTATTTGTATTTCTATTGATTTTTGTGATCTTAACAAGGCTTCTCTTAAAGATTTTTTTTCGTTACCTAATATCGATATGATTGTGGACTTGACTGTAGGCCATGCCTTATTGTCCTTCATAGATGGCTTCTTGAGCTATAATCAGATTTGTATCAACCTGGAAGATCAGTATAAGACAACCTTCACCACCCTTTGGGGTACCTTCTATTATGCAGTCATGCCATTTGGGTTAAAGAATGTTGGAGCAACTTACCAATGGGAAATGACTCTTATCTTTCATGATTTCATTCATAAGATCTTAGAAGATTATGTTGATGAAATCTTGGCTAAGTCTACAACTCATCAAGATCACGTTGAAAATATTTGTCTTATCTTTGAATTACTTTAGCTTTATAAAATGAGATTAAATTCTCTTAAGTACATCTTTCACATAGATGTCAGCAAGCTTCTAGGATTTATTGTCTCTCATTGTGGAATCAAAGTCGCCACAAATAAAATTGATGCAAAATTTAACATGCCTCCTAAAAACATTTCTCAACTACATAGTTTGCAAGGGAAGTTTTAGTCAATTCATAGATTTATATCTCATTTGGTTGATCACACCCTTCCATTCACACATTTGTTGAATAAAGATGTCCACTTTCTATGGGACGATGAGTGCAAAAAATCTTTTGAGTAAATCAAAATTTATTTAGCCAATCCTCCTATCTTGATGTTGGCTATGTAGGATAGACCCTTTTTACTTTATGTCTTTACATCACCTCATGCATTAGTAGATTTATTAACTCAACATGATGATTATGGTAAAGAAAGAGTGGTCTACTACATTGGTCGTATTCTAGTTGATTATGAAACTCAATATTTTTCCATGGAGAAATAATGTTTCGCTCTCATTATTGCAAACACAAAAGTTACAAAATTATCGTCTTCATGTTGAAACCCATGTGATTATGAAAAGTGATCTTAAGCATTTGTTTACTAAAAATGATCTTTCAGGAAGGTTAGAAAAATGTGTCATGTTTCTCTCTAAGTTCAACATCAAGTTTGTAACTCAAAAAGCAATCAAAGGTCAAGTTGTTGATCAATTGTCAGAAGCTCCACATCTCACTCCTTCCCTAATTTGGATTTATTTCATAATGAAAAAAAATTCATAGTAGACCATGATCCTATATGGAAGATGTACTTCGATGGATTGAGATGTCAAACTAGCTCTGAGAT
Source organism: Sequoia sempervirens (assembly GCA_007258455.2). NCBI lineage: Eukaryota > Viridiplantae > Streptophyta > Pinopsida > Cupressales > Cupressaceae > Sequoia > Sequoia sempervirens. Next base: position 50,690,152 of record VDFB02193867.1, on the reverse strand, counting down.
AGGTGTATTTTTAATCTCACTCGAAGGAAAGTTGGTTCCTCTATCCTTTCAATTAGAATTTCATTGCACTAATAACATTGTTGAGTATGAAGCAGTTATTACAGACTTGTGTACTGTAATGGCATTAAACTTTAAACATCTTCACATTCATGGCAATTCTAAACTTATTGTAAATCAAATCATAGGAACATATCAAGCTAAGCAGAGTAAGCTATCTCGATATCAAGATTTGGCTTTATCCTTGTGTGATCACTTTTCTTCTTTCTTGATAAACAATGTGCCTAGGAGAGAAAATTGGCATACAGATGAAATAGTAAGCCTAGCCTCCCCTGTACCTTCAAACAATGTTGTAAGAGAGTACCACTTTGTGGTTTACATTCTCCACTCTCCTATTGTCTCAGATCTACCTGAACCTAATGGTCTAGTGTGTTCTCACATAGAGTCGAGGAAATGGTATTCCCACATTTATTATTATCTAAAGATTGGAAATTTTCTTGACAGTGTGAATAAAAACACTTGCACTCGAATACAAAAACTTTTAATCTAATATATTATATTGTCTGATGTTCTTTATTGAAAATATTATAATGGTCTTCTTCTTCAGTTTCTCACTAAGGTTGAAATACCCCTTACCCTTCAAGAAGACCATTCAAGATTTGGGTGTGGACATTTTGGTGGTAAATCCTTGGTGCATAGGCTGATTCACATGGGATAATTTTAGAAATAATGGAGTGGGATTCCTTTTCCTTTGTCAAGAAGTGTCCTCAATGTCAATAACACAATAATCTCATTCAGGCTCCTACACAAGAGCTTCAAAATCATACCTCTCCTTGGCCATTTGCAAAATGGGGGTTGAATGTTATTGCAAAAATATCACCTCCTTCTAAAGGACATATCTTTATCATTATCACTATTGATTGCTTTATGAAATGGGTCAAAGCTATCCCACTTCGATCCATGAACACTAAAGAAATATGTAGCTTTATTCTAAACAATATCATTACTCATTTTAAATTTCCTTCTACCCTTGTTTTTGAGAATGATACTTCATTTAAGAACAAAGAGGTGAACCAATTCTTGAAAACGTTTCATATTCAACACAACTTTCTACACCATATTATCATTAGTATAATGGGCAAGCTAAAGCACATAATAAAACTCTTGAGCTAATTCTCCAAAAAATATTTAATAAACACGGTAAAGACTATCATACTTAATTAACATATGCCTTGTGGGCCTATTGCACAAGTGTTCATACAGATACTAGTACAACCCCATACAGCCTCGTGTATGGTGCTAAGGATATCATGCCTTTAGAGTTGGAAATTCCATCTTTCTGAGTTTCCCTTAAAGGGTTGATTCATGATGACACTTATCATGCTGATCATTTATACTAGCTTGAGTTTCTCAATGATCATTGATTGTAGGCCCTTGAACATCTCCAAGCCTATCAACTATATATTTCTAAGCATTCTAATCGAGGTGTTCTTTCTCAAACTTTCAAAGTAGGTGATCTCATTCTCTATGAGAATTAGAGGAATATAAATGTGCCACCTAATCAAATTCATCCCTAAATAGTTAGGCCCTTATGTAATCACCTCCATGTATGGTTTTGGTGCCTATGGACTATCATCTATGGATGTAACACCTTTAAAATAACCAGTCAATGCAATACATATTTTTTGATACTATGCATAAGGTCTATGTGGCATATGCATGGCACTCATCCCTCATGGATTGTAGTTCATTATGCTATGGAATTTCTTCATTAACACATTATCTTTCATGTTATGATGTGAACATATTTATGTAATTAATTTTTTTCATTAGGAATTATATATACATGTGTTTTATTATGTTGTGTATCTATCTATTGTATCTGATTTCAGTCTTTTGGTTAGGAAATTAGATCATCATTATATTTAACTAAGAATACATCCAATATTGTGTTTACTAAATCATGATAGAATCTAATCTAAACATACATCCATGAAGAAAAATCCATCACATAATCATACATGAAAGTAAAGTGCATATAAGAACACCTTGATGATGGTCAAAAATCTCATATATATATATAATTTCATGTACATGTATGACACCATTGTATAAAAATGCGGTGTTTTTATATCTTTATGTGTCTATACAAAAAAAATATATACATCAAAATATGATAAGATATACAAAATCTGGCATATGCAAAATCGGGCCTCTAGTCCCCAAGTGTGTGGCTCCTTGAGCCCTATAGACCTAGTGGTGGCTAAGGAGGGTGAAGGATCGACACAATGGAGTGCAACTAATGTGACCACAACACAGATGCAGTATATACCCAGAGTCCTCACACCTCACCTCATATGTTAATTGCATCCTCTCAAATATTTGTAACCCACTCCTATAGTGCAACCTCCCACTCACAGGCTTGTCATAGCTCCTCCGGGAGCTACTGCACCTAGGGACCAACATGCACCATCTTCACTACCTCAACTTACCTATTGAGTTCATTGACCTAAAATCTATAGGGCATCACGTGCTACTACAAATCTCAACCTACATCATGCCCTAGTCTCACTCAACTATGTTATCATGGAATCTAGCAGTGCTCAATTCACAGATAACCCCCCTCCAAAACTTATTTGTTTCATATTTTAATGATTTTCAAGCATGCAAAATGAGGCAAATTTCAATTCACCTCGATGCATGGTCCAAAATCTCAAACAGTCCATTTGAGTGTTCCCCTCATTTGTCTTTCAAAGAGCTTCAAAACGAGCATCTTCGTGAACTCTCAACCCTTGAGAGTTAGTAAAATTGTCAAATATGTTGGAGCACTGAAAATCAACACTCCTACATGTGCCTTAGTCAATTTTCACTGCAAGTGTTGGAGCACTGAAAATCAGAGCTCCTACACTTTGTCCAAGTTTGTAATATGCACAAGCACTGAAAATCAGCACTTGTGTACTTTATGTTTTTCCAAGTCTTTGATATGCACAAGTGCTAGTGCATATGTTTCGCCACTTAACACTTCTTCATTAATGTGCAAGTCGAGTTCATTAATTAAGCTTCTTAAGTGAATTTTAAGTCATTTTAGACTAATCGAACATCATTTCAATTCACCTTTCACCTCTCCTCTATGTGTTGGGTGATCTCTAAACCACCTGGTTCGTGATCTTGAGGATTTTTAGTGCTTTTCTCAACTTGGGTTTTCATCATTCTCCAAGTGCATTGCGTATTATTCCTCTTTGTTGCTATCTTTCCCTTACATTCCTTCTTTTGTTTTAGGTTTTCAATATTTTATTTTAAATCTTATCCTATGTTTAAGTTTTGAGAATTTTCAAGGTCTGTGTTTCTTGTTTTACTTTGAACTCTACTCATTGGTGTTGTTATTTAGGGTTTGTTGGTTTTTATTTTGCAAACACACCTTTTTCTTCTTGTCTCTTTATTTTTCTACACATTTTTTGGTCTTCACCTTGTTTAAGCTTCCTTTCCCTAAGTCATCCTATGATCGAAGGAAAATTTTTTAAGTTTTTGCATTTGAAACTAAATGAAGTTCATCATTCTTGAGGAATCACATTTCCAGTTGTTCAAGCGGTGAAAATCATCGCTTGAACATTGAAATCTACCAAGCCAATCAAGGTTAAAGTGGTGAAATTCACCACCATTTCACCAAGGTCTTCCCTCTAACTTCAATGTTGAGTGGTGTTTTCATCCTTCGTTTCACTTGCAGATTTTCACAACTCCAAATGTAGGAGTGGTGAAAATCACCACTCCTAAATGGAGTGCTTGGATCTCAAGATGCAAAAGCAGTAAAAAATCCAACTAATGTGAATGACTTCATGAACACACATGGAGATGTTTTAGCACTGATTTTTCAATGCTCGAGCATGATATTGCACTCTCCTCTAAATGTAAAGGCGCTATTTTTGTCCACCCATACACTTCCTTTTTCTCCAAGTGTAAGAAGAAATGTCAAGGCGTTGATTTTCAGTGCCTTGACACTTTTTACATACTACATGTAGATTACATGTAGGAGCATTGATTTTCAATGCCCCTTCATGTAAATTCATCATCTCAAGTGTAAGAGCATTAATTTTTAGCACTCCTACACAAAAGGAAAGTTTTCCTTCTAACGCTCTCAAATCACTCTGCTTGCGCTTTGAACCCCATTTCTTCACCCATGCTCTATTTTCCATGCCAAATTTATCGTTACATGCTTTCTCCAAGTTGTGTGCTTGCCTCATGCTTCCCAATGTTGCAATTTATCCTAACATATGTTGATTCACCATCCTTGCAATTTCTCTCCAGATCTTGTCAAGTGATCTTGAAGGTGATAACCTTTGATCCTGGTTCTTCTAGATGATAGCAAAGAAGCCTCCATCATCTTCTAAGAAAGTGGAAAAAATGAAATATAAATACCAAGGTGTCTTTCTACCTAAAGTGGTGATCTCAAAGGTGGACGAAATCAAGGACAGTGAAGCTGGTCATCAAGATCTTGAAGAATTTGTAAAAAGAACTAAACAAAATCTCTTGGAAGACAACTTGAGAGCCATTGTCCATAGCAACTTGCATCTGGTGTCCACATTCCTGAAATATGCTCATAATATAGAGTTCATTCTCTAGGTTGCATTCCACTACATCCAAGAGAGAAGAAGTGTAATAGACTCCTCGAGACAAGTCATGATGAGATTAGACCCTGAATTCTTTGACATTGTTTTCAGAGTTCCACACATGGAACAATACATAAATATTTCAATTCAACAGGCACAAGAGGTTTATGATGGAGATCCAACTAAGGCTAAAAATATGATTAATAGCCAATGGTTGAAAACACTTAGGCCCACTATCTCAAGATGGCCGAAGAGGCTTCCCCAAAGTGACTTCAAAGAGAATGCGAGGGACATGATTACTCTCTTGAGCAAGGTTAAAGGATTGTCTGAGTCATCTCATTTTCAGGAGTGGATGTATGAATACATTTGGATCATTAGGAGAAAGAAAGCTCATATTGATTGGGGAGCCCCAATTAGTGATGAAATTCATGAGCAATTGATAAATGTGCCAACCACTCTAAAGTTCTACATGACTTCTTATTTGGTGTATGTTGTTGTGATGAGGCAATTCCCAGGGTTATCCACAAAGGGAATCCAATATTTTGTACCTGTATATGAATATTTTTATTAGTTTCAAATCTACAAACTATTGATATCTTGTCAAGCTCTCCATCATCCATCCCCAGTTTGTCATCTCCATATTTTGATATTTCATCACAAGATGAATTCGATAGATTTATGAATGAATCTTTGCAAAGTCAACTTGGTGTGCAATCTACTAGAGCAATCATGATAGATACTACCCCAATTGTCACCATACCAATCATTTCTATATAAACAACTATGACACAAGATTTGACACTCATTCAAGAAGCATATAATTCCTCTCATCCTCCTTGGTGAGTCTCTCAAGTATCAAAATGAAAGAAACAAATAATCTCTCCAGAAGAGCTAGATCTTGAAGAGATAGCCCCTCTAAAATCTAAGGAAAAAGGCGAAGGTACATTCAAGGATTCATATTAACAAGACTGGTCATAAGTTTGTAGAAATTGGTTTACCCACGCAAGAGGAAGGCAATGTAAACATGGAGGACTACACAGTCATGAGATTCCAACTCGGAAAAGTGACAAATGAAAGTGCAAAGGCAGATGCACAGGTGGTCCTAGATGCCTTAGCAGGAAGGCTTGACAAGATGGAACAAGCCCGAAATATGTACAAGAACAAGGCCAAGCATTATGTAGCTATTTTGAGGAAACTAGCAGGCTCTTTAGGCAATGTACAACCTATGGCTATGATAAGCGTTGAGGACCCAACAGTGAAAGAGGTAGAAAAAATTTCCTCTAAAGGTAAAGTGTTGTATGATTTCATTGATGAAATAATAGAACATGGTTCTCAAGTCATAGTTGTTGTGGATGAGAAGGCTAGTCAGATAGCCAAGCTGAAATCAGAGCTTGATAAGAAAGAAAGTATTCTTTCCCAAGAGCAAAAAGAAATGGAGAAATGCCTCTCGTTTTGGTCACAAATGAAAGAGGAAAAGCTAAGTAAGTTGGTGGAAGTTGGGGTAATTCCCGACAAAGAGAAATATGTCGAGGTAAGAGAATCCCTCAAGCACCACATTCAAGTGATCAAGTCTCTTATCGATGATATGCACCAAGTCAAACAAGATGTTGAAGGACATCATGTTATCCTTGAAAATGGAGTTAAGGAGTTACCAGGTAAGCTCCTTGATGAAGATCATATTTTCCTCCCGGCTAATGAACTTTCATAGATCTTCAAGGAAGTCGTCATGAAGCAAGTGGAGGATGAAAACTTTTCAAAGACCTCCATGCATGCAATTTGTGACATCCAACTTTCTCTTGATAATCTCAAGACACATCTTGATAGGTGCAAGAAAATTCACTCATATGCCAGAAGATCAATCACCAGAGTTCACACCATTGTGGATTACACTATTGGTCCAGATGAGGCATTCATCCTGGAGACAAAGAAGATATATGAATACTTTCGTGCCCAATGCAAGGAACCATGAAGACTTCTTTTTCTCTAGTGTTAGATAGTTTTTGCTTTCATTTACGCATTTTGTAAATAGTTTTCGACATCTTATATGTCATAAGAGCAAATGTAATTGCATATAAAAGCAAAGATGTTTTCCCAAAATGATGGTCAACATTTTTGAATAAGTCAAAGTTAGGTGAGATCTTAAATTAGCTCAGCTAACTTTCCGAATTTTTCTCATCTAATTTCCTAGATTTTTTCTTCCCTCTCTTTTATAAATAGGAGGGAATTATTTTGTAATCTTTATCTTTTATCTTTTGCAACAAAGTGCTTCCCCTTTTGAGAAGAAAATACATGAAATTTTGTGTCCATCTTTGTGTATCTATTTTGATCAATAAAGAAGAAAGTTACATACCAAAATTTTTGTTGGATCTAAGGGCTTTGAATAAATCTGTGTTGCCTCTAAAGGTAAAGTGTTGTATGATTTCATTGAATAAATAATAGAACATGGTTCTCAAGTCATAGTTTTTGTGCATCTGGGCATATTGATCTGTTCTTTATTTCTTTACTTGTCAATGGCTTTAAATTAAGCAACTGTGTTATAGATTCTAGCACATCAAATAATGTGATGCTAGCCAAGGTAGCTACTACCTTAGGTTTGAATCTAACCAAAACCTTTAGCCGTTGTTTCTCCATGGAGAACAAACAAGTACCTTTGATCAGTTAGATCAAAGATGTGCAATACACATTTGTTGTGTATCCAGAAAAGAAAATAAATATGATGGTTCTAGTAGTTGGCATGCTAGCATCTTACAGAATCCTCCTTGGATGCAATTTTTGTAAAGGTTTTGGAGGTGAACTAAACTATAAGGAAAAAATAGTGGAGCTCATCTAATGAAAACTCCAAACAGTAGTGCCTTTGGTAACTTTAATTCGATTAGGTTACCTCAAAGACATAAACAACTATGACCTAATGCGGAAACAAACACAGTTTATTTCCCGCATTAATCCTTCTAAGAGAAACACATGTAAATTCAACATCAAGCACAGATGAAAGATACAATAGAAAATAGAACACAAATATTTTACGTGGGGAAAACCCTTTCGGGTAAAAAACCCCTCTCCAAAGTTTGAGCCATTGTATTATTCAGCAACAGAAAGTTACAATATAGTTTCAGGCTCTTAGCCTTTCAGAGTAAACATCTTGTTCATTCTGGATACAACTGGTAGCAAACTCTCCCAGAGAGATCATCCATGGAATTCATGATCAAGAGAGATTCCACAACAACTCTGCCTCTCTCTTCCTCTACTTCGACCTCATGGCCTCAGCCTTTCAGCCAGCCACTCAATCCTCACTATCTCTCTCTTTCTCTCGGCTCTTCAGCTCATTGGCTTCTTCACCCTCTTCTTCAGAATGTCTAATGCATACGTATATACATTCATTCTCTGCAGGCTCTATGAAAATGTTCTTTTCCAACTATCGGATCAAAACACACGAATCATCCAGCCCAGCCACCTTAGATGTTTCCACTTCCTCGTGCTTTTTTTTTCCAACTTTCACATAGAAACGGTTCAGCAAACGGTTCACATCCTGCTTTCTCTTATTGGTCCAAATCGCACCACGTAGGATAGTCTTCACTTGGTCAAGGGCGTTCAGCCTGTGTTAGCATGTCGGTGAGAAACTAACTGTGTCTCCTCAATGCCACAAGACCGATTGCACATCTATCACCAAGAGTCAACCCCATCGGCAAGACGTTACACCGAGTTCACAAGCTGTCGCTCAGACTCCCCTTGTCACCAAGACATCTTACCGATATCCATCTCACATCGACCTCAACATTCTCATCGGTGAGACAATCGCCATTCGATGAGACATCATATCGAAGTTCAAAGGTCACTCTGAAATGTTCATCAGTCAACAAGACATACCGTTATTGCCAAGAGGTTACACCGAGCCTTCAAGTCATACCGAACACCAAACAACAGTCAGTAAGACTTTAGTCATTCACTGAGAGATCATATCGAGCCCTTTATGCTATACCGATGTCACTGTCGGCCAGACATTCCACATTCACCAAGAGATCATACCGTGGTTCCAAAGTCATACCAAAACTTCTGACACCCATCATATTCCTATTGGCAAGACAAATACCCTTCGCCAAGACATCACCCCGCAAGTTCCAAGTCACCCCGAGTCTATCTTGCCGGCCAGACTTACCGCTTTCGCCAAGACTTCATACCGAAGCCTTTAAGTCATATCGATGTGTTTCACTATCGGCGAGAGAATCAACCTTCAGCAAGACTTCTTACCGAGGCTTCCAAGTTATCTTGAAACCACTGCTCATGAAGAGTCACACCAAACTGATGACCCCACGTGCTGTCGGCGAGACTTCTGATATTTGATGAGACATCATATCGAAACAAGTCTTTCAGCCAAGGGTCTCCCCAATATCTTCGAGTGTTACATTATCGCCAAGACAATCCTTCATTGCTAAGACTTCACACCGAGATCCTTAAGTTACTTTGAGTGTCTGTCGATGAGACATATCACTATCGGTAAGACTTCTTACCGATCACCCAAGGGTTTCCCTGAAAGCTCCAACACTGTCGCCGAGACATGTTACTTTCGGTAAGACTTCTCACTGAGCTGCCATAGGTTATCCCGATGACTTCAATGTGTATCTCGGTTGGCAAGACCTTCCAATGTCGCTGGGACTTCTTCCTGAGTGTTGAAGTCACTCTGAAGCCCCCGGTCACTATGAGTCTCCCCGACGCCCAATTGAATGGCCTGTTGGCCAGAGATCTCCACGCAGTGAGAAGTTACAACGACTGCTTTATGTCACAACGATAGACTCCAAAGAGAAAGCATTCGGAAAGACTTCTACAAGGTCACAGCGACCAGAATATTTCACAAGGTTCCCAAACTACCAGTCGGCCAGACTAAAGAAATGTCACACCGAATTTTCTCTTCCAGAGGTTCCAGCCTGTGAGATTGAGGCAACAATTCCAACATAAACATGGACATGTCTAAATCCAGGATACCTGTGAAAGGCGTGATGTAAAAATTGATTCTCGAAAGGGAGTCAAAAAATTTAGTAACTCAATCCGACAATCCAGGACCTCAAATTATATTTAAGTCTTTAGGCATTGGAACGTATTATCTACAAATAAAAGAGGTTGGTGAATCTTCAACAAGACATGAGTTGGAGAGCAATGATTCTTCCTCAACAATAAATGAGTCATCATCAGATGATTTGTCTATCCCAGATCATGAAGCTTCATTAGATGATGAAGCTATAGATTTTAATACTGTCATTCTTGGTGACCCAAACAGTGTTTGGTTACTCGAGTTTGATGGTAATTGCTCTTCCACCAGTTTTGGAGCGGGAATGGTTTTTATTTCCCCTATAGGGAAAATTTTCCCTTTCTCTTTCAAATTACAGTTTGACAACACTAATAACACTATCGAATATAAAGCTTTGTTATTAGGAATGCAAGTTGCATGAAAGAAAGGTATCAAAAATATTCATGCACAAGGTGATGCCGAGTTGATAGCATGTCAGGAAAGGAATTTGTACAAGACAAAAAATGACAGACTTAGGCATTATCACAATCTTTTTTGGGATTGCATTGAAGAATTTAAGGCTTTTGATATATCTATAGTTCCAAGGTAATATAATGACAAGGTCAATTCCTTAGTAGTTTCGGCCATGCTTTTGATACTGCATAAAGACTTTCAAGGTTCCACCTATACCATCGAGTTGGTTTTCTGCCTGAGTGTTCCTAATAATTTAGAGAATTGGAAGATTTTTAATGACAATCATCAAATTGTTGCCTTTTTGGAGAAGGAAGAAAATTTTGATGAATTGTACTTTGAAGGAAGTGATTCTCCACATCGAGAATCTATGTTTGATATGGATCCAATTATGGGTGAAGAGTTCTTGCAGCTCAAAGGGAATAAAATTCCCAAGGGGTTGATATCTCTAGAGAAACTTTTTGATAAGCATGATCGCTATGTCAAGAAACAACTCTCAGACTCTGATTCATCTAGTGACGTTGAACAAATCAACTTAGGAACTGAAGTAGATCCTAAGATGGTAAACATTGGCAAGTGTTGCACAGTCGAAGAAAGGAAGCAGTTTGCTAAGTTATTACAAGAATATATGGATGTCTTAGCATATTCATATGAATATTTGAAATCCTTCCAGCAAAAGGAGGTCCAACACAACATTCCCCTTAAGGTTGGACAATTTCCTTATAAACAAAAGAAAAGGCAATACAACCCAAAGATTTTTGTAACAATCCTTGCGAAAGTTCAAAAAATGTTGAACACCTGAATAATATTACCTATCCATCATTCAACATGGATAGAAAATATTGTTCCCATTCATAAGAAAAATGGTGAGATCCGTATTTGTGTGGATTTGAGAAATCTGAACCAACTGTCACTCAAGGATAATTATCCTCTTCTAGTGATGGACCAGGTTCTTGAAAACATGACCAGATCTAAAATTCTCTCCATGTTTAACAATTTTTCTGGTTACAACCAAATTGAATTCAATTCAAGTGATCAACACAAGACATGTTTTAGAACGCCATGGCGTACCTTTGCATATCACAAAATTCCTTTTGGCCTAATCAATGTTGGTGCCACGTTTCAACAAGCTATGAACTTGGATTTTCATGATGTGATGGGTAAGTTCATTGTGGTGTATCTTGATGATCTTATAGTTTTTTCTAAAAAAAATCATGAACATTTTTACCATCTAAGGAAAATCTTGGAGAGATGCCAACATGGTATTTCCTTGAACCCCAAAAAGTCAATTTTTGGGGTTACAGAAGGAAAAATTCTTGGTCACATGGTGTCTATAGAAGGAATCAAGATTGACTCAGAAAGAGTTAAAAGTATCAAATCACTCACTCTGCCATCAATCAAGAAGGTTGTCCATTCCTTCTTTGGAAAAGTAAACTTTCTCTGAAGATTCCTTCCAAACTTTACAGAAAAGACTCATCATATTATTAATATGATGAAAGGTAATACCACTTTTCATTGGATGATGGAAGGAAAAGTTGCCTTCGATGATATCAAGGAGGCCATTGCTCATGTTCCAGTGTTAGTCTATCCATACTACACCAAATAATTCATCATGTATAGTTATGCTTCCGAGCATACACTTTTGGTGATTCTGGTGCAAGAAAACAATGAGGGTTTTGAATCTCCGATTGCATTCATGAGCTGCCCTCTAAAGAATTATGAATTGAAATATTCCAAGATGGAAAAAATGATTTTTTCATGGTCAAAGATGTTAAACATTTCTATTTCTACATTCTTAACAACCATGTCAAAGTCCTAGTTCCAGATTCAACCGTTAAGTCCATCTTAACATAGCAAGAATTTGGAACGAAAAGAGGCAATTGGATTGCCAAGATTCAATAATATGACATGGAAATCAAGCCTACCAAGTTGATATGTGGGAAAGGATTGTGTCAGCTCATCGCTAAAAATAATCCTGAGGAAGAAGTTTTAGAGACTGAGGAGTCAGATCCAAGTGAACTTCCAATGGTGTTGTTCGTAAGTACAACTGATGAGTGGTATTCCAACATTTCCCATTTTCTCACTTATGGGGAATGTCTTGATCATTTGACTCCCAAGGAGAAAAGGACCATCAAACTAAAGTCAACAAACTTTGTCTTATGGGACAATGGTTTGTACAAATGTGCATTGGATGGAACTTTCTTGCAATGTGTTGATGACGAACAACAAGAAAGATTGTTGAAGTCATATCATGACTTAGCATGTGGAGGACACTCTTTGTGTCAGTTACCGCTCACAAAATACTAAGAGAAAAGTACTACTGGCCCACACTCTTCCAGGATGCATACTCTTGGGTGCATAAATGTGAATTGTGTCAACAATTCGTAGGTAAGCCAAAGTTGGCAGCTTTGCCTCTAAAACAACCCTTCCAGCAGTGGGGAATCCACCATCAAGTGGGGGACACACCTATGTCCTAATTGCAACCGACTACTTCACCAAGTGGGTGGAAGCAATTCTGGCTAAGCATGCTACTTTTGAAGTGGTATGTAATTTCTTAAAAGAAAATATCATTTCCAAGTTCGATGTGCCAAAAAAAATTGTTGCTAAAAATGATTTTTCCTTCTTGTCAAGTGAGATAACTGAGTTTTGTTTTGAACATGGCATGACTTTGTCACATTCTTCTGACTATTACCCATAAGGTAATGGTCAGGCCGAATCAAGCAATAAAAATTTGGTGACTATAATCCACAAGCTTGTGGACGAGAATCAACATTTGTGGCACAAAGCTTTGTATGACGCTTTGTGGGCAGATAGAATAACTCCAAAGTAGGAAATTGGTATGTCTCCTTTCCAACTCTTGTATGGGTTGAATGCAAAAATTCACATAACCTTAGAACTTCCAGCCCTCAAATTGGCTAAGGCCATTGAGGATGAGACTTTTTCTAATTCAGTCGATAAGTAGATAATGTATCTCTCTAAATTGGAAGAGAATAGAGTTCAGGTGGCTAACCGCATCACAGAGCATCAAAACTAAGTCAAGAATATTTTTGACAAGAAGGCCAAGTCTCGTTATTTTCTTGTTATTTTCAAATTGGTGATCTTGTTCTCTTGTCGGACAAGTGAAGAGAACCAAAGGGTATGCACATGAAGTTTGATTCACTATGGATAGGACCTTTTAAAGTTCATCAGTTGCATGGTGAAAATAGTTTCCTATTGGCATACAAGAATGGAATGTTATTTTCCCTTCCTCACAGCACGCAACATCTCAAACACTTTACACAGTAAGGTGAGAGGTGTTCAAATGTAAATATTTTTATTTTAGTCCTTATGTCTTTTTGTTTCTGAGTCTTTGTGTTGTCATCGCCTAACTATATGCCCAATGGATGGATAAAGGAACTTGATATCTAGAGTTCTCCCTTCAGTCATTTCTGAGAATGACTGAAGGAAGATCCCTAGGTGGAGCCAACTATTATCATGGAATCTAGCAACATTCGATTCACAGATAACACCCCTACGAAACTTGTCTATTTCGTATTTTCATGATTTTCAAGAACGCAAAACAAGGAAAATTTCAATTCACCTCGATGTGTTGTCCAAAATCTCAAAAATTCCATTTGAATGTTCCCCCCATCTGTCTTTTGAAGAGCTTCAAAATCAGCATCTTCATGAACTCTCAACCCTTGAGAGCTAGTAAAATTGTTAAACATGTTGGAGCACCGAAAAATCAGCACTCCTATATACATGTGCCTTAGCCAATTTTCACTCCAAGTGTTGGAGGGCTGAAAATTAGCACTCCTACAATTTTTCCAAGTTTTTAATATGCACAAACACTGAAAATCAGCGCTTGTGCACTTTATGTTTTTCCAAGTCTTTGATATGCACAAGCGCTAATTTTCAATGCTAGTGCATATGTTTCACCACTTAATGCACCTTCATTAATGCGCAAGTCAAGTTCATTAATTACACTTATTAAGTGAATTTTATGTAATTTAGACTAATCAAACCTCATTTCAATTCTACTTTCACCTCTCCTCTATGTGTTGGGCGATCTCCAAAATACTTGGTTTGTGATCTTGAGTATTTTTAGTGCTTTTCTCAACTCAGGTTTTCGTCATTCTCCAGGTAGATTGCATATTCTTCGTCTTCATCGCTATCTTTCCCTTACATTCCTTCTTTCGTTTTAGGTTTTCAATATTTTCTTTTAAATCTTATCCTATGTTTAAGTTTTGGGGATTTTCAAGGTCTTTGTTTCTTGTTTTACTTCGAACTCTACTCATTAGCATCGCTATTTAGGGTTTGTTGGTTTTTATTTTGCAAGCACGCCTTTTTCTTTTTGTCTCTTTATTTTTCTAAACATTTTCTAGTCTTCACCTTGTTTAAGCTTCTTTTCACTAAGTCATCCTATGGTTGAAGGCGAAGTTTTTAAGTGTTTGCATTTGAAACTAAATGAAGTTCATCGTTCTTGAGGACTCACATTTCTAGTTGTTCAAGCAGTGAAAATCATTGCTTGAACATTGAAGTCTACCAAGCCCTTCAAGGTTAAAGCAGTGAAATTCACCGCCATTTCACCAAGGTCTTCCCTCTAACTTCAATGTTGAGCAGTGTTTTCATCCTTTGTTTCACTTGTAGATTTTCAAAACTCCAAATGTAGGAGCGGTGAAAATCACCACTCCTACATGGAGTGCTTGGATCTCAAGATGCAAAAGCGGTAAAAAAACCCGCTAATGGAAATGACTTCATGAACACACATGGAGATGTTCAAGCACTGATTTTTAACAGTCGAGCATGATATTGCACTCTCCTCTAAATGCAAAGGCACTATTTTTGTTTGCTCATACACTTCCTTTTTCTCCAAGTGTAAGAAGAAACCTCAATGTGTTGATTTTTAGTGCCTTGGAACTTCTTACATACATGTATTTTACATGTAGGAGCGTTGATTTTCAATGCCCCATGTAAAGTCATCATCTCAAGTGTAGGAGCGTTGATTTTCAGCGCTCCTAAACAAAAGGTAGTTTTTCCTTCTAACGCTCTGAAATCACTCTGCTTGTGCTCTTAACCCTGTTTCTTCATCCATGCTCCATTTTAGATGCCAAATTACTTGTTTCATGCTTTCTCCAAGTTGCTTGCTTGCCTCACACTTCCCAATGCTACAGTTTCGCCTAGCATCTATTGATTCACCATCCTTGTAGTTTCTCTCTAGATCTCGTCAAGTGATCCTGATGGTGATATCCTTTGATCCTAGTTCTTTTATATGACAATAAAGAAGCCTCCATCATCTTCTAAGAAAGAGGGAGAAATGAAATTACCAAGGTGTCTTTCTGCCTACAGTGGTGATATCGAAGGTGGATGAAATCAAGGACACTGAAGTTGGTCATCAAGATCTTGAAGAATTTGTTAAAAGAATTGAACAAAAGACCTTGGAAGACAACTTGAGAGCCATTGTCCATAACAACTTGCATCAGGTTTCCACATTCTCGACGTCTGCTCATAATATAGAGTTCATTCTCCAAGTTGCATCCCACTACATCTGAGAGAGCAGAAGTGTAATAGACTCCTCAAGACAAGTCATGATGAGATTAGACCCTGAATTCTTTGAAAAAAAATTCAGAGTTCCACACATGGAAAAATACACAAAGATTTCAATGCAACATGCACAATAGGTTTATTATGCAGATCCAACTCAGGCTAAAAATTTGATTAACATCTAATGGTTGAAAACACCTAGGCCCACTATCTCAAGATGGTCGAAGGGGCTTCCTCAAAGTGACTTCAAATAGGATGTTGGGGACATGATTACTCTTGGATCATCAGGAGAAAGAAAGCTCATATTGATTGGGGAACCCAAATCAGTGATGAAATTCATGAGCAATTGATAAATGTGCCAACCACTCTGAAGCTCTACATGACTACTTATTTGGTGTATGTTGTTGTTGTGATGAGGCAATTCCCAAGGTTATCCATAAAGGGAAACTGACATTTTGTACCTATATATGAATCTTTTTATCAGTTTCAAATCTACAAACTATTGATATCTTGTCAAGCTCTCCATCCTCCATCCCTAATTTGTCATCTCCATCTTTTGATATTTCATCAGAAGCTAAATTCAATAGATTTATGAATGAATCTTTGCAAAGTCAACTTGGTGTGAAATCTACTGGAGCAATCATGATAGATACTACCCCAATTGTCACCATACTAGTCATTTCTACAGAAGCAATTGCAACACAAGAGTTGACGGTGAGTCAAGAAGCATATGCTTCCTCTCTTCCTCCTTGGTTAGTCTCTCAAGTATCGAAATGAAACAAACAAATGATCTCTCCAGAAGAGCTAGATCTTGAAGATATAGCCCCTCCAAAAGCCAAGGGTAAGAAAAAGGTGAAGGTACATTCAAGGCTTCATGTTGATAAGACTGGTCATGAGTTTGTAGAAATTGGTTTACCCCCGCAAGAGGAAGGCGATGTAAACGTGGAGGACTACATAGTCATGAGAGTCCAGCTCGGAAAAGTGAAAAATGAAAAAGGCAGAGAATTTTTCCTCTAAGGGTAAAGTGTTGTATGATTTCATTGATGGAATAATAGAACATGGTTCTCAAGTCATAGTTGTTGTGAATGAGAAGCCTACTCAGATAGCCAAGCTGAAATCAGAGCTTGATAAGGAAGAAAGTATTATTTCCAAAGAGCATAAAGAAATGGAGAAATTCCTCTCGTTTTGGTCACGAATGAAAGAGGCAAAGCTAAGTAAGTTGGTGGAAGTTGGGGTAATTCCCGACAAAGAGAAATATGTGGAGGTAAGAAAATCCCTCAAGCACTGCATTCAAGTGATCAAGTCTCTTATCAATGATATCCACCAAGTCAAAGATGTTGAAGGACATTGTGTTATCCTTGAAAATGGAGTTAAGGAGTTACCGGGTAAGCTCCTTGATGAAGATCATATTTTCCTCCCATCCAATGAACTTTCACAAATCTACAAGGAAGTCGTCATGAAGCAAGTGGAGGATGAAAACTTTTCAAAGACCTCCATGCATGCAATGTGTGGCATCCAACTTTCTCTTGATAATGTCAAGACACATATTGACAAGTGCAAGAAGATTCACTCATTTGCTAGAAGATCAATCACCAAAGTTCACACCATTGTGGATTACACTGTTGGTCTAGATGAGGCATTTTTCTTGAAGACAAAGAAGAGTTATGAAGACTTCTGCACCCAATGCAAGGAACCACGAAGACTTATTTTTCTCCAGTGTTAGTTTTTTCTTTTGTTTACGCATTTTGTAAATAGTTTTTGACATCTTATATGTCATAAGAGAAAATGTAATTGCATGTAAAAACAAAGATGTTTTCCCAATAAGATGAAAAACGTTTTTGACTAAGTCAAATTTAGGTGAGATTTTCCTAAATTAGCTCATCTAACTTTCCTAATTTTTCTCATCTAATTTCCTAAATTTTCTCTTCCCTCTCTTTTATAAATAGGAGGGAATTCTTTTGTAATCTTTATATTTTATCTTTTGCAACAAAGTGTTGCCCATTTTGAGAAGCAAATACATGAAACTTTGTGTTCATCTTTGTGTATCTATTTTGATCAATAAAGAAGAAAGTGCATACCAGACTTTGTGTTGGTTCAATTGTCTTTTTGATATGATTAATATTGGAAACAATTAGTGTGTGAGATCTAAGGGCTTTGAATAAATCTATGTAAACTTTGTGTTGCACACTTTATTTGGATTTATGATATTGATTGGATAACTATTGGTGGATTATCTACAAAGAATTTGTGCTTGTAATTGTTCATGTTGTTTGTGGAATTGTTGTATCTAGAATACTTTATGCTTCTCATATGACACTCATTACATATCTCAAGGATCCATCGATGAAAAGCTACAAAACAACTTTGTGCCTTCATGAGATTTTCTTTCTTATTTTATTGTTTATTATTATCATGCTAGTATCTTTAAGCTTTGCTTCTACAAGATAGAGATATTGGGATTACTGCTTTTTATTTTAGTTTAAAGTTGTATTGAATCAAAACTACCAATCGTGAAGGATTGTAAAACATATTCTCTAAAAAAAAAGAGAAGTATGAATGTGACACACCCCCATCTCTTAATTGTAGTGTACATTTTTGTGAATACTTAATTAGTTTTACTTAGTTTCATTAAGTAGTAAGAAGGATGCCTCCCCTTTCTAAGAGGAGAGATTACATCTCACACAGATGTGGTTGAAATCAAGGCTGTGTAATCTATTAAAAATGGATTACCTAATTTTCACCCAACAAGCTAGTATGGTGAGGAGCTCTACCACTTGTTGATCATGCTGCCCAATCATGGCGCTCAACTCCGTAGTCCTCTAGTTGGCCTCCAACCGTGTCTCCTCGTATGTCATCCTCAAGCATGCTACAGGCTCAAATAGATGGGTATTTCACCCTACTAATGGTGGCATGTACACATCGAGGATGGTCCCCTAGATTTGGATGGTTGGGGTCACCTCTAATATGCATCACTCAATGAAGGAAATCTACTCCTATGTGTCCACTGCAACCACAAAGAAATTGGACACTATCAATACCATATCATATAAAAACATGAATATATATGAGAAGTCTAAACTAAAAGTACTAAAATAAAACAACATATATAACAATCATACCTAGGTCCATAGCCTACTAGTGTGGATCAGGGGTGCTTTGCTCGGCCATCCTATTGCCATTGAAGGGGGTGTGACCACTTGGCTGGGAGGTGGCCTCAATGAGACACGGACTACTAGTGGGGTGATGACACCCATCACCACTACCTTGGCCTATCTAAGGCTTTGCTTGCCTATGCCTTGCCCTCCTCACCACCGTCGTTGCTACAACCCTCATCTCTTGACCCCTAGGCACCAACAACATCGCCTACAGTGGTGCTTGGTAGGGAAAATGGAGTTAGACTCACTATCGCCCACCACATAGAAAAATTGTGGATGATGCCAACATCATCAGTGGGGAGGACCGAGGATAATCATCATCATCCAATACACCATCACTAATTGTGACATTCGTGATCGTCAGACAAGGTTTATCCCCTACTCAAGCTACACTCCTCTGGGACCATATTTTCATTAGACCCACCAGGGGAATAATCTGGGCCTACTCAAATTGTTGAGCCATCTAATACCAGTAATATGGTACAATAATATGGTTTGAATGACTTTCCAAGAGTCAATTATGCTACATCCTGCACAACTACCTCCTATTGGTTGGCCAGACCCCCATTTGCCTATATGGGCACAATCATATATCTCTCACCAACAATGTATCCATCTGAATCCACTAAAACTTTACATCATCATACCACCAATCATGCACTAGGGAGTGTGCATGTGTCATGGGTGTGCCATGTGCTATGTTGAGGGAAAACCTGACTAGCCTTGTACAACAGATATGCTCAAACACCCACACCTATAGTAGCATGCAAATGGTGAGCCTATGATACTCATAATGTACATAGCACCTGAGGTCATGATAGAGATGAACTAGCATACTCCAACTGAGGAAAAAATGGTGCCCCTCTCCTCAATGGAATCAATGCAATGGGTGAGGCCCCCATGAAGGTGCAAGCTCCATTCATCCAACGTGATGCATAGGGCGACAATTACGATCATGACTCATTGTATGAGTGGTATTGTCACCCACCCCTACTTTAGCTATCTCATGTAGATGTGCTTGGATGTCTCCTTCAGGATGACTCGCTCAAGGTAGTACTATTGTGCAACATGGGCGTCCTGAGCCATCTTGCCCTCTTTGTAGGCTACCTGTTATCCCTAGATGGGTAAGCACATGATGTGATATATTTCCTCTAGGGTGATGACCATCTCACTTGTTGACATATGGAATGTCGATGTATTTTCATCCTAACACTCCATGAGTTCCATGAGCATAAGAGTGTGATATATGATCTTCGATGTGGTGTATACCCATCAGAGGTCAACTTGTCGCAGCAAGTCCTGGTCATCAGGGTAGATCTCATTGTTGTCACACAAAAAATGTTAGCAACGATCTTCCAACATGCTCACAAATCTTCGTCCACTCCTACAAACACACCGATTTTCATATTAGCTCATTCACCATCATGAAAAAAATTCTAACTCTAAATCAAAAAAATTCTTCTATCAGCCTCTGAGACTGAAGTGCACCGCATAGATGTATGTGTGACATGGTGGCATTCAAGTCGAATGAGGCTCAACGACATCATGTGGGATGGATTCCAATGCGGACAAAGAACACTGATGTACTTTCAGGATGACAACGCACCAACTGGATGCCTTCACGCCAGATGGACACCTGTGCTACTCAAGGAAAATGAAAAGCTAAATTTTTTGACTAAAATGAAAAGTTGGGTGGAAATGCTTTTATACCTCATATGGACCATCGTACCTCGCCACTATTGGACAAAGTTGGTTAATCCTGAGAGCTATGTAATCGCATCTACGAGACATTTTTTTGACTTATCTCTCACAAAATTCAACAAATTCCTCATCATGAATACTAAAAATGACCCTTCCATGGGACCACCCAGACATATATATGTCATTTTTGCCCATTTTTTGTGGTGAAAATATTCCTTCCATGCTTCTTTTGACCCTACCTAGCTAGGGGAAAAAATAGGAGGGGGCATATATATTCACCTCTTCATCATAGGTATTTTTCTTCCGAACCACCAAGTTTTTCTTAAGCATTCTTCTCACCATGGTAGCTTCTTCCAATTTTCCAAATTGACTTAATTTTGAGTTTTGTAGAACAAAACTCCATGTCAGGCATTGTAGTTTCTCACCTAGCTCAAATGCTGGGGGCATTGCCAGTATCCACCTACTCGACCTTTGTGACCTCTATAGTATCCTTTTTGGAAAATTTATAAAAATTTCAAATTTTCAATTTCCCACTTATGTTTTCTTAACTACTTAGTGTAGCTGATTTTTCTTTGAAAATCCATCTCACTAAAGTGGGGGAAAAATGTAGTGTCATAAAATTGCACCCCGTGACAATTTCACATTTGTGCATTTATCCCACTGCATTTATGGCACCCTACAACATTAATAAAAAAACCTTATAAGTTGGAATTTCACAATTTCAACTCCATAAGGGTACAACGATGAACTGTTAGTAGTCCAACACCTCATTTCTTGTAAATTTTTTAGGACACCTGCTCACCATGTAGATGTCTACTCGACACACTAGTATCCCCAATTTTTT
Organism: Sequoia sempervirens; assembly: GCA_007258455.2. Lineage (NCBI taxonomy): Eukaryota > Viridiplantae > Streptophyta > Pinopsida > Cupressales > Cupressaceae > Sequoia > Sequoia sempervirens. The sequence continues at coordinate 50,668,858 of VDFB02193867.1, read as the reverse complement.
TGAGTTTAAAGTGAGAGAATCTCACATCCTTTTCCTATGACATGTGTCATTGTGGAAAAATCATGCGTGTAATGACTCTTCTTGCCCATATTACAGCCTCAAAAAACTCCTCTTTTCACTTCCATTCTCATTCATTCTCACTCTCTCTCATTCAATCTTGCTCTCTTGCTAAACTCTCTTCTACATCTTTTCTTCCTTGCTCTTTGCAACGAAGCTCTATCAGATTCTTGTCTCGTCAACATCCAAGGTTCTCTTGCAATAAAGCACACTCGTTTATCAAGCCAAGAGGGAGCCATAGACTGTTGGTAACACTCTCTTGTTTAATTTGTCTCATTTATTTACAAATATCTACTTGTCTCATCTATTTTATTCATGAGAGGGGCTCTCTTCCACAACAAGGTTTGTTTCTATCACACATCTTATCTATTAAATTTTAAGTGTTGTCTATTTCTATCTATCTAACTATCCATGGAGGTGGAAACACCAAAACAGGGGTTTTACTAAGGCAAGCCCCAAAAAATCCCCAACACTTTTCCTCATCATTTATGTGTGTAGGTTTTCATATTTGAAGAATTGGGTATTGCAGGTTTCAAGTCTTTACCTCTTGATTTGACAGGGATGACAATGTGGGGCATAGATGTCCCACAACGCACTATCGTCCATTGGTCATGACTTTGTCCTTCTGGGGGTAGATTCAGTGAGTTTTAACCTTTCTATCTCTATAATTTATATTTCATAACTTTATACAAGTTTTTGTTAATTTACAGCTTTATCATTCTAGCTTAGTATTCCACTTGATCAAACTATTGCAATATTTTCCCTTTCATACTTTGTTACTTGAGCTTGTACTTTGAGGTAATTGAGGGCTATTCACTCCCTGTAGACTCTTCTTTGTCCTAGAGACTCGGGAGTAGCAAATCCCCTCCTTTACATTTCCTTTAGTGAAGATTTTTAATAAAAATTAGCATTTAGTTTACAAATTCTAAAAATCATGCAAATTGCTCATGTTTCCTCTATCATCTGCTTCTTTTTCCATGAACCTCCAAATATTATGCTTAAATCCCCATTCAAACATTTTCACCAATATGATTAAATATTGCACAAATATATTCCACTTAGTTTCATATAGCTAATTTGGTGACTCGACCATTATTAAAAAGGTTTAGTTGCATGTCTAGAGGTAAGTATTGAGAGAAAATATATATTCCAAAAATCTAAAAAAAAATTCCTTCTAGCTACCTTTCTTTTATATTTTGTTATGCAAACACATTTTCTCATGGCATTTTGAGAAGACCTTTTTCACTATATAACAAATGGTGGTACTATATTGTTTGTGTAACAAGGAAACATATTTTAATGCTTGAACTAACTTAAAAAATTTGGATTTACATTGGTGAGAGATGAAATACCTCAAATATATATGAATTATACTGAGGATAGCATTCAAAATGTCATCAAGAGTATCAATTCATCTAAAACTAACTTTGTAATGGACTTAGTGGGCTCAATTATAACATAATTATATTTTTTGATAAAATTAATGGCCTTTCCACAACTATAAAGTTGAAGATCAAAACAAGAATGTATAATGTGACATTTTCTATGACAAGGGAAACATACATAAGCACTATGATTTGAGGAAAAAAAATTATTTGGAATAGAATTTTAACTTGTGGCAAAAACTTTGACTTTGAGGGATTGTGAATAGAAGATTTTGACTATTTGGATAAATAATTGATTCATATTGTAGTTGGTCAAATAGATGGTCTCAATTGGAAACTTAAGGGGTTTTGTGAATTTAGGTTGAAGAATTATTACTACACTTGTATATCTAAGACCAACTCCAAATTTATTCACTTATACATCTTTTCAAAGTCTACTCATTTTTTTTGTTTTGATTTAACATGTGCCAATGAAGATGCAATTGAAATCAAACAAACATCAATTATTTGAATTCCATTTGATAGTATTTTTAGAAACATGCTTCTTATTACATTTCCCAAACTTTAAGATAGGCTTGTAGTCTAATTTTTTTTTAACTAGTGCATGTTCAATCAAGTAAACAAGATTTTCTTTGCAATGGAGAGCTTGAAGTCAAGATATTTAACTCTAAAAATTGATCACTACTAAAAGAATTGTATGAACATAGAAATGAAATTTTTGAGTTGATGTGGAAGATGAAGAGTTTTCTTGGATACTATTCTCCTCCTTCTAGGGATCTTGCTTCCTTGTCCCTTTTGTTGTCTTGGTCCCCTTGGTGTTTTTTTTTGCATTGTATTTTTATGGTCTTTCTTTGTTTGGCTGTGAGGTTAATTGTTTGAGTTCTTTTCTTTTATGTGTTTTTTAATATTGGTTTTTCTTTTTTCATGGAGTATTCTGTAAACTTGGTTTGTTACCATGTTTTATTCTTCCTTGTGTGTGAAATTGTACAAAAGTTTGCTTGCAAACTAGGGGAGGTTGTTTATAGTATGTAATTAAAGGAGGTTGATATTGATGGCAAGAATATGAAATTTGGACATAATGTTAAATCCCTGAAAGAATATTTGGTATATGACAAGAAAATATTGACATGATAAGGTGTTGTGTTGTTTTCATCATTCATGAAGATGGAGGGTTGTTCTAAGAATAGGTGCAACCAAATGGATTGCAAGGGTAGCGGCCATCTACCCTAACCTTATTTCCCAATGATGATATGCATTGTGTTTTGGAGAAAGAAAAAATTGAAACTTGAGGGATTTTTTTTCTTTTTCTCTTCAAGCTTTTCCTCGTAGAAATTCTTTTGATGATTGGTTGGCTTCGATATGAGGCAAAAAATTGGATTGTATGTTACATTTTTTTGAATGCTTTAGAAGGGTTTATTCTTTATTTATCTAAAGAATAATGACATGCAAAAAAGGATATTAAATAAAGGTTTTTGGAATGTTTGGAGTTCTATTTATTTTGGATTTTGCTTGGGATCCTATCATCAATATTTTCCTAAATTACTCCCCTAAGTGGGTTCAATTTTTTATGTATCACCTTGTTTATGGTTTTTTCTTTGACAAGTATTCAAACCCTTTGGTGACACTCTATAAATAGAAGATACTATGTGTTATCTTTTGCATATGAATATGAGAGTTATAATTTCCCTAAAGCATTATATTAGTCTTAGTGAATTCATTGTTGTTCATTTGCACGAGTTAATTTAAAATTTTAAAGTTAATGATTTGGGAGGGTTGGATAATTTTTATGTTTTTTAAAAGAAAAGGCACATGAAAATGGATTTACCATTGTTAAGAAAAAACTCTATAGGTAAATCTTACTTCAACAATAATGGGACCTTTGTGGTTGCTAATAAAATGGAGAAAAATGAAGGTTTGAATAGTTTTGAAGAGGCCAAAGTTTTGTTGCTTAAAATTGTTGTTGAAAATCAAGAGGGCTATTGCTATGCCTATGGATTCAAGCATTAGACATGGCTCTATAACTTAACCCATTTTTTTAAGCCCATACTCTTTTTTTATAGAGTTGAATGACACCAATAATAGGTTGATTGATAGGAAAGAGTTACTTGGGTGTCTACTTGTAAAATCTTAGATCAGTGGAAAAAGGTCTAGTGGAAGGATTGTTTATTTTGTTGTTAAAAGAACTTTTTTTCTTTCTAAAAGACATAAAATTGTTACTCAAGAGAGTGTGACTAATATCGGTTCTACTAGGTTGAATGGAGCTAATGAGGGAATTATATTAATTGATGAAGTTAAGTCTAGTGTTTCTATAGGTGGAGTGAACAAAAAAAAATTCCCCTCAAAATAATAGGGGAATTAAACTTTCTCCCCTACCCTCTTTATACATTCTCCCCACTTTTAATTAATAATTTTTTTCCTTGATGAGAACTTTAAGTTGAAATTTAAGAGGCCTTAAGGCATATGATATGAAATATTTGGTCAAATTGTTGTGTAAATATAAATTAAATATTGATTTTATTTTGCTACAAGAAATCAAAGCTAATGGATAAATCTTAAAGGATGCTTGTAATATTATCTAGCCTGATGCTGTTGTATTTTCTACAAAGAATGTTAAAAGGAAAGGAGGGATTTTATTCTTATGAACCCCTTATAGGCCCTAATATGATTAATCATGGTTCTTCTCCTTACAATATATTAGTATGGATTAAGCTTAATATTGATAAGATTTTTTTATATTTGTTCAAATTTATGCTCCCAATGGATAAGGAAAGGACTAATTTATAGAAATAGTTAACCAATAACTCAAAACAAATAACTTTGAAAATATCTTGGGTTTTTGGTGATGAATTTAATATGGTTTAGCTTAGTATTGCTAAAAAAATAGGAGTAAAAAATTATTTGGAAAGTCAATGAGAATTTTTTTGGGGCTAAATTCAAGAGGAAAAAATGTTTTTGACCCCTTGCTAGGGCATAAGCAAGATAGCAAGGGGATTTGGTTCACTTATTCTAATTTGAAAAAAAAAGGTAATCAAATGGTTTTCTCTAGGTTGAAAAAATATATGCTTGATATTTTTTGTGTCCCCCTACACCAAACAATATTATTCTCAAAGTGAATTTTGTTACTCTATTGATCATCATCATATTGAGATTGATTTCCTCCCTATTTCTTGCCCCCTTGATCCCTTTGGTTTTTTCAAATTCCTTTAAAATCTCAATATATATCATTTGGAAGACCCTTCTTAGTGTAGTATCTTGTTCAATTTGTGGATCTTGAATATTGGTAAGTTTTCTAAAGGATCTGGTATTAAAAGGTGGAATAATGCTATGGAGACCTCTAGTAATTTTATGATAATTTTGGTAAAATTAGGGCTAAAGAGAAAGTTCTTAAGCTTGGTAGGATTCAAGAAGACTTGTTTAGGAATGACCATGGTCTTAGAAATAACCCTTCTAATATTCTTTTTACAAAAGAAGGCTCACTATGTGAAAAAATTATTGAGCGATCAATTATACAAGGTTAGAGGGGCGAGGTACATATTGAGGTTTATGTGGTTGCACTTAAGTGGCTATGGTTTTATATTATTTTTCAATCATCTTAAGATTAAGCATAAAATGGAGAAATCATTGTTGTAAAAGTGGGGGATTCATTTGATGAGGAGGTTGAGATTAGGAAGGACTTCAATATTTTTATGGTGGTTTGATTAATCCAAGGGGTAATGATGTTGTTGTATTTAATGCTTGGAGCATTATTTCAAAGGTTGTGCCATATAAGTTGGAGGCCAAATTTGTTACTAATTTAGAGCCTATGATTTCCTTGGAAGATATTAAGAAAATTATCTATCACATAAAAAAGGACAAGGCCCCTATTTGTGATGTATTACCTATTTAATGTATAAATCAAATATAAATTATATTAGAGAAATCTTGCTTGGTGTTATAAAACTATTTTGTTGGACTCCCTTGGTAATAAAATTAAAAAAGATATTATAAATTTGTTGCTAAAGTTAGGGGATCCTACATAGTTGAAGAATTGAAGATCCGTCACTTTTCTTAATGTGTTGTGATTTATTTGCTGAAATCATTTCTATAAGGATTCAAACAAATCATCCAATGTGATAACCCCTTCCTAAACTAGTTTTGTCTAAGGTAGGTAGAAATTGGATAAATCTTTTACTACCTAGGAAGGTATGGATTGGACCAAATTCTCCAAGAAAAATGTTTCTATGGCTCTTCTTGACTTTGAGAAAGCTAATGAACATATTGAATGGCCTTTTACTATCATGATGCTAAAACCAATTTGTTGGAAAGATGGTTAGTATTTTGTTTAAGGACACTTCTACTCAAGTTTATATCAATGGAGATCTTTATATTTTCTTCCCCATTAAGAGATCCATAGCAAAAGGTTTCTCTCTATCTCCTTATTTATTTTTTTGTATCAATTGAATCAATCAATTACTTGCTTAGATATTACTCATTAGGGTGCTTAGTTAAAGGGTTAAATTTTCTCTTTAACGATTGAATGACTAATTTGTAATTTGTATATGATATTACTCTCTTCGTTGACATGGACGGGTTCAATTTTAGTAATCTTGATAAGAGATTGGATATCTATTGTGCAAATTATAGCTCCAAAATTTTATCACACAAATCAAATAATTTGGTTTGATAATTTCCTAGTTGGATTTTAAATATAGGCTATATATATTTTAATGAGATTGATAGGTATATGGGGATCTATTTTCTCTTTTACCTTCATTTAAACATATGTGGATTTAGATGGTGGATATATTTAATAGTAAATCTACTAAGTGGAATGGTAATCTCTTACCTTAAGTGGGAAGGTTTTTAATTTTCCAAAAGGTGTTTTTCCTCTTACACTTTATGCTTCTCTTGTTGGCTTGTGTCCTCAAGGAGAGTGAATTAATTGAACAATCTTACAAGTATTTTATTATGGTCAAATTGTAAGATAACAAGAAGAGGCATACTATCTATTGGGATGCATGGTATGGGGTTGAGGGATATTTTTGTAAGGTACCTTTTTTGTATTTGAATGGGTCATTAAATATGTCATTGGAATTGAGTCTTATAAGTAAACGTGGCTATCTATGTTCTTACCTCGAATCCTAATTTAAAAAGATTGTACTTGTGGCATATTCTCTTTGGTAATTTTAAATTTAAATAACTATTCAGGTCTAATGTGTTTTGTTCTATTTAGAAGGCTTGACTTGTGTTTAACATTTTACCAAAGGGTGTGGTGTTTAGTTTGATAATAATGATATAGTGTGTGCTTTTAGATCTCTATGGTGGGCTCTTGATGTCAAAATATCCCCTTTGGATTATACTAGATGTTTCTCTACTAAGCCTTGGTATATATGGGGATTAATGCAATTGACAATTATAAGATGATGAGATTTTAATGTAATGGGAGATTGTTAAAATAAAGTTTGGAATTACTAATGAACATAAATAACTTTCACTATGGTTAATAAGGTTGATCTTGATGGTAGGTTTGAGGTTTCTCATTGGTATATGATATTATTTGGGATGAAATTAAGTGGATTAGGAGAGAATATTTTGTGTGTTATTTCAACATAGTTATATGTCTTTTTTTCTTCTTTGGTTGAATTCTTTAGAAAGTTAAAAATTTGTGGGATCATCATGACAAGGGATGTTTGGTCTGAAAGGGTGAAAATAATATGATCTAACTATACTGAGCCTAAGGAATTAGAATTTGAGGATGAATCAAGGGAGTGGGAAGTATTTTAGTTCTTGGTAAGGATAGCCACTAGGATGGAGTTCATCAGGAGGCGGGCCTCATCTTGATTGAGGTTGAAAGAGGAGAATTGGGAGTCTTAATAAGTTAGAACTCAAGGAAAATTGTAGGGTTATCAAAGGTTTTAAGCCTAACCTTGTTCAATATCTTAGGTTGAGAAAATCATACAATAAAAACTCTTCAAGTTCTTTTGGAGATCATGTTTGGTTGTCTCTTTTCAAAAATCAATTGTTTCATTGAAAGAAGGGAAACTATCTCAAACCACCTATTTCTCTTATTATAGGGATAAATAAAGCTAATTTTTACATTTAAGCATCTTATGTTATTATAGAATGAGGGATCTCTTAAATGAAAACCTCATTGATTGGTAAATTTCTTGGTCACCATACAAATTTTGATATGTTTAGATCTTAGATCAATAAGCAATGGTGAACTAAAGGGAAATTAGAGGTGAAAATAATGGACAAAGGTTTTTTCTCTTTCTATTTTTATTATGAGGAGAACCTTTGTGTGTGGTTTAAGTTACTTGGTCTCTTGATGAAATTTTAACAAAAGTAGGTTTTTATAGGAATAGGTAATTATTTCGGCCAACTTTTGGTAATAGATGGTGTTCCAAACTCTAGAAAACACATGGTGTATGTTAGAACCTATGTGTGCATGGATTTTTGGTAGTACCCTTCCTTCTTATATCTCTATTTATTTAAAGTTTAACTAGTGTGGATATAGACTTTTAGAGTTCATAAATTCCCCTTTGGCTTGCTACAAATACAAGAAGCTAGGCCATTGGGCTAAGGATTCCCATTCAAGCAAGGCTTCTTTGAGGGATGGACTAGAAAAATATTCCTCATAATATCTCTTTGAAAGGGAGAATAACATAGAATGTGGGGAGAATTTTATTTTTGAATGGGAGGTTAATAAACCCTTGTTTTAAGAAGGGGAGGATCTTGTGAACCTTCAAGAGACAAGATATTTTTTTTTGAAGAGGAGTCACTGAAAGAGATTTAGAGTTTGTATGTGTATCTAAATGAGATGGAAAGATAGAAAGAGATTGATCTTGAGATATCTAAAACATAGTTGGAGGAGAAAAACTTTCTTGATTCTAAGTTTGACAAGGAGGCTAGTCCAATCATTTTTGAGTTACAACTAGTGAATAACCTATGCATTTAAATGAATAATGGGATAAAAAGATCAGTAGCTAAAATAAATCCTTCAAATTAAGATGAAGATAGTAGAATTAAGTCCTCTCTTGAGGAAGAAGGGAACATATTCCTTTTTTTTGAAGGTTTCCTAAAGGAAATTAGAAATTCCATAGGAGGTTTACTTGTAGTGGTGGGTTTAAAGGATAATAAAAATATTGAATCTTTACCTGAGAAAACTAAGAGTAAAAAATGGTAGATTATGGGGTTGATCACAGGAAGATTGATATAACTAGCTTCACGAAGTTTAGGAAAATATATATGAGAAATGAAATGGTAGATGGGAGCCAATGTACTTGTTTTGTATTATACTCTAAAGGAAATTAAAAAAATTTAAAAATCTTTCACATAATGTTAGAGGGTTGAACAACCCTCATAAGCATGGCATTCTAGCTAATATAGCTAGGATATGGAAAGAGTGAAAACCAAATCTTAAGATAGCTAAAATAGAGTTGGAGGAAAACAACTTTCTTGAGTTTGAGTTTGAAAAGGAGACAAGTCCAGTCATTGTTGAGTCACAATTGGTGAATAACCTATGTATTAAAATGAAGGATGAGATAAAAAGATTTATGGATAAAATAAATCCTTCAAATTCAAATAAGGAGAGTGTAATTAAGTCCTCCCTTGAGGTGGAAGGGGACATATTCCATTTTTCTAAAGGTTTGTTGAAGGAAATCAAAAAATTGTAGGAGGTTTTCTTGTAATGGTGGGCTTAAAGAATAGTATAAATATTGAACCTTTAACAAAACCAAGTATTAGAACCAACACTATGGAAACCCCCCCCCCCAATAAGGTTGACAAGGGAGAGGAAGGATAGTTCCTCCAAAATGTTGTGTCACAATATAATGCATGAAGGATAAGATACATCAATATAACATGTACAAGATATTACCTACAACTAAAAAATAGTGTGCAAAAACAATTCATGCATACATGAAGGTAGACAAGATTGTAATTGCAAATAAGAAAGTCCATACAAAAAACCCTCGGTCCCCCATGAAACTTTATAAAGCAATGAAAGTAAAAAATAAGGCACAAAATGGTGTAGGAGATCCATAAAATACATGTACAATGATGAAACTTTATCTCAATGCATTCAATAGACACTTACAGTTCCCAAAAAGGACCACATATTGAAAATATAATTTTTATATAAGATGAGAGGTAATAGAAGACACCATTGCAAAGTATGTAGAAAGTATGCAAGTAAAAAAAAACCCAAAAATGAGTTTGTATGCAAAAGTTATGGCCCTTAAAAGATACCAAAATGAGAATTGCATAGCTAGATCTCTAAGAAAATTGAAAATTTTAAAAAACTAGAAGCGTAAACTAAAAATCACTTGTACCATTACAAATAGAACAAAATACTACCCCGTTTGAAAAAATATTTGAGAAAGGAGCTCAAATCAATAAGAACAATATCTTTGAAACCTAAGTGTTGAAACAAAAAAGCCATCCATGAAGGGAGGCAAAAAGGCCTTGATGTCACTACCAAATTCAACCAAACTCCCACCAAAATTCAAGGTCTACTATAATTGGAGGTATAACAGATAAAAATTCCTTTGTTAGAAAAAAATCTCAAAAAAAGAATGATTGGCTAGTTGTACTATGCTGCCCTGTTTTTCCTCAAGTTTTTTTCATTTTGGTTTGTTTTTGCAATGGTTTTGAGATGACAAATAAAGTGCAGATAATAAAGTAACTTGTAGCAAATAAATAACTCATAAAAATGACAATATTTATAAATGCATATAGATGAAAATTAAAGATTTTATTTGTGATCTAAAAATGCAAATTTCTTCAAATGTAAAAGCAACCCAAATCATCAAATAGCATTACATATCTATTTCAAATATACCCAAAAAATTTGATTGACTTTAATAATTTTTTGTACTTGCAACCAGCTCTTGTAAGCTCCCAAAAATGGACACCACAACCAAAAATGTTTGTTTATGTTGGTAGAATTGAAATACAATGCAACAATAACCCTAGTCGTCACTTCCAAGACAAACCAATGGAGCCAAACCTTGACTAGAGGCTCCATAAACTCAACGCCACTCCCAAACTAGTACAACTAGCTACAAGAAGGGTACAACTAGCCAAGTAAGTCACAACAATAGACAATCTCTCCCAAAACCTCCTTATAGTTGTCTTTATTAATCAGATATGCAATATCTCCTCCAAAACTAAAATGAAAACTCCACAAATATGTCCAACTATGATCTTTGTAATGAAATCACCAAGATATTCTCCAGATTATGTCTCTCAACAATGTGGAGAATGTCTCTTGCAAAGTGTTTTGTCCTCACAACCTGAGAAGAACAATCTCCTCCAAACAAGAAGCAATATCCAATATCCAATCTAGCATGAGAAAATATGAGCTCCAAAAACCTTTTTATCCCCTCCTCCAAAACCCATGCCCAAGATGACATTAAATGCACTTTAATTTATTTTTTAAATGTCCCCTTATATCTCACATATTAGCGTCTAAAGTCACTTTATAATATTAAATAATGATAAAGAATATTTAATTTAACTTTATAAAGTATCGTTATTCAAATTAAAATACTGGACTATATTAAATATTTGGATACCGACATTAATTACCTCCACCAACATAGCTAAAAATAGAAATGGTGAAAACTGACCCTGTTGGTGCCCAAAACTGACTTACTAAAAATAGTAAGTATAGAAGAAATCATCCAAAACTACCCCAAAAAGTGGTGTTTCATACATCTCACCTACAGAGCTCAGTAAAACACCTCTCACTGCCAACTATTGGATACAACTACCTCCAAGGATTTCCTAACCCTAACTCATTAGCCTACAAGAATTTGCTAAATAGACTAACTATCCATTGAACTGAAGTGTTCTAAGAAGGGGACAATACAGTCTACCCTTCCCAAAATTGCTTGTCCTCGATCAATCTCAACTCTGGATGGTGCAAAATATGTTCATCCTCCCATGTTGCATCCGCAACAGGAAAGTTCTTCCATTTGTCCAAATATTCCTTGATAACTCTATTCCAAAGAGTTTGTTCTTTGGGATTGGTATCAAATTCCTCTCCTCATCCAATGGTAGCTACTCTAATGAGGAAACTACATTATGACCTAGTGCCTTCTTGAGTTTGGATACATGAAACACACTATGTACTCTACTGCTAGCTGGTATCTCTAACTCATAGGCAACCTCTTCAATCCTCCTAGATAGCCTAAATGAACCATAGAACCTAGGCTGAAGATACTTTGTTCCACTCATCTTGAGAGTATACTATCTATATGGTTGAAGCCTCAAATACATAATGTCCCCAACCTCAAAATTGTGCTCCACATGATGTTGATCAACATATAACTTTTGTTGATTTTGTGTCTGATGCAAGTTCTCCTTCAAAGATTTCATAACATCTCGACTCTTTTGCAATAAATCTCTTTCCTTAGGCACTCTTATATCCCCAAAAATTGAATCCAAGAAGTTGGGTGCCTCATACCCATACAAAGCCATGAAGGGTGATATATTGATGGACATGTGATAAGTAGTATCATAGTAGTACTCATCAAGGTATAACCATTTAGTCCAAGCTCTCTATTATCCTGACTCATGTAGCATCAAATTTTTTTGGCCCTCATACCCTCATAGATCTAACCTCAAATGTTCAATTTGGATGAAAAAAAAAAGGAAAAAATGACTTTCTCAAACACCCCAAACTCAATGGTGAGCTCATATTTGCACCAACAAGCTCCAAAATTAACCTAAAATACAAAGGCACAAAAAGGAACCCCTCTAGAATCTAGTATTTCTATCAAAAAAATTTATTCTATATATCATCATTCAATGTAAGAGAAGATCATACTCAAGTTTTCAATATCTACCAAGATCTGCACTCAAAATCTCTTAAAAATATTAACCAAAGGAATTCAACTTGCTTTGGTACCATGTAAGAGTTAGCTATGGAGATAGCCACCCAATATCTAGAGGCCAAAGGAAAGCACAATGAAAAGAATAAACTTTATTCCTATCAACAATGCAAATAGAATAGATATATAATGTGTGAGAGACCCTTGGTTATATAGCCAAGGTGAGACATAAGATTAAACGAGGTCATGAAAAGTTTCGTAATATTTTTTCATGAGACAACTAAGATTAAATGACCTAGGACACAAGTATTAAATGACAAAAAAATAAGATCTAATGCCAACTAAGACTTCGAGAAAGATTCCTTGGACCTAAGTAAACTTAACATGTGAATAAGACCTACTAGGTGAGCTAGTTAGGTAAGGTACATTATTCACACCAACATGATCCATAGATATTTAGCCCTTCTAGACTCAACAATGAGGTTAGATATAGTCCAAAATACGCTCAATAGAATATGAGGGTAGGATATGTCAAGAATTAAGAAAGAGCTTAAAGAATCAAACCTCTAATACCATATTATAATTAGACAAATGAATCACAAGATAATTGATCTATTTGTAACACCAAATAACCTTCCACACACAAGAGAGAAGCAACAAAGCAATGTGTACTACCAATAATGTTATATTATGTATACATGATATGATATTGTACAAGAAAAGCCTTGCTTATAAAGGCAAGGTGAAATCTAGGATAACACAAGATTATGAGGTTTCATAATCATATCACATGAGACATAAGGAGATAAGTATCCTAAGTGTACACTAAAATTTCTCTAATAAAAATTAACAATCTAAGTGTGAATGGGCCTTAAAAGATATCTGAATATGGAAATAAGCCCATTCACATGGACAATCTAGCTCTTATGGGGGTGGTGGAGCTCTAAGAAATGATAAAGGGTATTTTATTGTAGTATTTATTATCAATTTGGGTACCCAAGCTAATCGTTATGTTAAAGTTGTAGCAACTTATAATTCTTTGAAAATGACCCAACAAATTGGTGTGCAAACCCTAATCCTTGAAGGGGACTTTATGATCATTATAAATTGTTTAAAAAATAAAACCTAGCCAAGTTGGATGATTGAAAGTTTGATAAATGACTACATTCACATAATCAGCTAGATTAAAATTATTTATATTGTTATTTTTTTAGGGAGACCGGCCATGTTAATTTCCTTGCCTATTGGGGTGTGCAATATCAAGGTGTTCAAGTTGGTTGATTAAATCATTTTCAATTGAATATAGTTAATCTAAGTTTTAATGATGTTAAAAATCATTAAATTTAACTTGTCCCATGGGTCAAATTTCATTATGATAGTAGACACATAATTAAAGGGTTGAGTATGATATGTGATTAAAAGGATGTCATGAGAAGTCACCTCAATATTAACAAAAAATTCTACGTTGTAGTGGCTTCTAGAAACTTTCTCTCTATTTGGGTACCAAATAATTTTAACAACTTGATTGGATGGATTATTTTCAAATTTGGTGAGGCTTATAAGAAATTGGTAAGAGAGTTATTAAAACAAGAAGGGATATAAACTAGGTTGAGCCTTTGAGCTACAACAACCTCAAATATAACCCAAATTTAGAAAATTTTGGTGAAGGGATGTTTTAATTCCTTCATGGAAAAATTGAATGGGCTCGGTACTTATCTATCCATTTAATTTTATAAGTGGTGTTGCGTGGTATGGATTTCTCAATGATTTAGACCCAGTGATGGAGGTGACTAGGTTTTCTATATGGGTGATAATGATATATCTACTTTCCTTAAGTTGGAGTAGAGTTAAGAAAAAGCACTCTAGTCATGCAAGCAACTCATTTAAGGCCCATTGGGATGAGGCTTACCTCTAAATAATGAGGTGTGTAATGTTGTAAGGTAGATTCAAATCTATATATTCATATTACTTCATTTTGTTGAATCATTTTAGGCACAAGAGAATAGTTTATTTTCCTTTCTACTTTTTGTCATCTTTGGAAAATTCTATTAAATAATACAAGAAATCCCTAGGTATGACGCCCCTATACCAAGAGATAATTATGTTGATTATCAACTTTGCAGGATAAAATAATCCATCTATTTTTCATCAAATTCATAAAAATGGATAATGCTAAAAAAAATATGGTTGACTATTCAAATTATAGCCCAAGGCATTATGAGGATAATATAGACAATACTTGGGAAGATTTTGATAATGAAATTGATTTTTTATAGAGACAAAGGCCTCTTTGTTTTCAAACAAGGAGAGTGATCCATAGGAAGAAGGGAATATAGAAAGAAGTGATAAAGTGTTGAGGATAGTAGGTAGAATAAGAGAAAAGTGATGGAACTTCTTGGAAAAATATTTAAACCCCTTGGGTAAGAGAGTTAAGAAGGGTCCTAGTAAGATGGGTGAGGGTAGTGCCCAAGAAAGTGATGCCCCTAGGGTATATTAGAAGATGATTGAAAACAATGAGGCCTTCTCATAACTAGCTATCAATGAGCCCTTCCATTGAGTACAAGACCCCTGTCACTTGCTCCCTAAGTAATTTCCATTACATGAATATAACCCCACTTCCTTGTAGGTGTTGTCCAAGGACCTTAATCTTTTTATTCAAAAAAATTAGACCCTCCAACAAGCCCTTGAGGTTAAGTATAGTCTTTTCAATTATTTTTTTGTTGAGATTAGTATGATGAACATCAAGATGGATATTAGTGATAATAAACAAAATAGGGGTGATTTTGTCTCTTCCTTGGAGGATGTTATAACTTTCCAAAATTGGAACACTATTCCTTTGGTTAAAAAGTTGGTAGTTGATTACTCCAATAAGGAGAATGTTATTTTTATGGACTAAGATATTCATAAAGGGAAGGATAGTAATAACACAAGGTTATTGGCTCTTGAACATGATATATGCACTATAAAATAAAATATAAATAGGATCATAGATTTTATCAAATGCATGATGAAAAATAGTACTTTGGGGATAAAATTTCTAAATGATAAACTAAAGAGAATGACTAAAAACTTAGAACACATTTCCAAGGTGGTTGTAAAAGGTGATAAAGTAGGTCCCAAATCTAGGACCAAGAATATTATAAAACAGAGCTACAAGTAGGAGAAGAATGAGTTTCAAGGTTTTATTGATCTCCATGAAATATTCTACCAAGAAGAATTGGATGTTGTTGATACTTTGAAAAAGTCTTAAGCTATTGTTCTTATCTTTTCTTTCTTTTTTGGTTTTGTTGCTTCTCTATTGGTTTTTATTGGTTAGGTGTTAGTTTTATAATGTTTTTTTATTTTCAAATGGTTTTAGGACCCCTTAAGAACCCATTTTTACCCCTTTATATAAAAATTGTATTAATCCGAATAAAGTTTTATGGATCATTGTTTATTGTTTAACAAGCTTGCAACTAGTGCTCATTCTTTTTCCTCAAGGTCTAAAGTTTGTCTTGTGTATGGGAATGTTGAGTTTAGTGTATATTTTTTTTAAGTTTCCTTTTTTCTAAATATATTTGGAATTATTTTATTTTCTCTTATTCTTCATGTGTTGATAATTATTTCACAAGTTGATATGATATTATATTTGGCTATATCCACTATGCTTCTCCTCTTTCAAAATTTCTTGATAAATTATGGCTTGTTAAATTTTCTAATGTTTTATGATATATATGGGTAGAAAATTAACAATGATATTTTCTAGGGATATATATGTCTACATATTGAATTTTTTTAGGGATCACAATCTTTGTTGTTACAAATAATGTTTCTTTGTACATTCACATAAAGAGAGAATATGTTTATAAGTTCATTTAAGATTATTATTTTATTACTAATCCTTAAATTATATAGTGGAGGTTTGGTTCTTATAATATGATTTATGATGAAGATGGATGGCTCAATCAAGGTACATTAAGGTAATGTTTGAGCATAAGATCTACTAGCGATTTGTTAGGCGAGTAAACTTTTTTCTTTGTCTGTAATTGAAATCAATTGTTATTGTTGTCATATATATCCAAAAAATATATTTTGTAATGGGGCATGTTTTCACAAATCAAAATCTAAGTTTCCCCTAACCAAACCATGTAAAAATCTATTTTTAATGAAAGTAGTCTTTGATTTTTCTTGATTGTATAATATATTTCATTTAGTGGCCAAATTCTACCCATCCCCTTATGTGTATGTTTTTTTCTTCAACATATGGCTTTACACAACATTATTCTCATTATGCTAAATTATTTTGGTTGTTATATTGAACTTGGTGCATTAGTGCAAACATTCAATTAATCCTTTATTATTCATAACCAATCTTCTAAGCTTTAAATTATCCTAAATCCTTGTATTATTCTTTTTTGCATGTATATTAGAAGGTGGTAGTGTGTTGTGAAATCTAAGTAGTGAAGAATGCATATAAAATCATATTAAACATTAGTTTCTTAACTGTGTTGAGTCTCATTACCAATGTATCCAACTCATTGAATTATCACAATGAACCTCACCCTTTTATAAATTACTTACATGATCCTTGGACCACTTGTTAAATCATGCTATTTAATATGCAATCACATCATTCCATATGTATAGACATATCATACATTACAATACACAAGTGCACATTTCAGTTGGTTTATATCTTTTCTCATTAGTTCTCTCCATGATCGAGCATAATTTTCATGCCCACATCTTTATGAGTGAACATGAACACAAACACAAACCAATTTTTTTAATAAAATTACTTTATACATTAAACCTTACTATGCTTAACCAAAAAAAAGGACCAAATATCTAACCCTAAGTAGTTTAAATCACCATTCACAATAATATGTTTAGCTAAGTTAATCAAATTTTAACACATTAAAATGAAGCCCACTTAAATACCCACCAATTGACCAAGTATAATCTATAGTCCAAGTATAATTAATAGTTTTTTAATATTTTTATAAATAATGCTTGTTTAATTATTAATTTTTTGTTTCTTAAAAACAATAAGATTTTTTTTTTTAAATTTCTACTCATGCAGCTCATACCACATAAGAGGCAATGATGGGGGGTTCGGCCTCCTTTAAGGCCAAAGGCTTTCCCCATGAACCATGGGACTGCTAGGCCACAACCTCATGGGCCTTCCCTTATATTATTATTATTATTATTATTATTATTATTATTATTATTATTATTATTATTATTATTATTCTATTTTTAATAATTTATATTTAAATATGATGTCAACTAGAAATAACATTATTAATAATTATTAAGTAGTTTTCATATTATATATAATTTTATTATATCATAAAATTTTAATAATATTTTATGAGCAATTAATATTATATTTTGGAATATTTATATAGAAAATTAGAATACATGTAAATATTTTTATAAATTGATGTAGAGTTGTGGTGTAAGAGAGGGGACCAACCACGTCAAGGCTCTAGGTCATGGAAAGTTGAGAGTGAAGGGTTGCATTAACTTACCTCACTCTAACAAATGTTTCAAGATGGGGATCGAGAATGAAGAGCACTCTCAAGTGCTTATGTCTCTCTATAGACCCGAAAATCTAATTGGGGATAGACGAGTTGGTTTCTGGAGTCCAAATTGTACACCAAATAGATCTTTGTCCAAGGATGACAGCGCAAGTCTGGGACAACAACGTGGCGCAATGGTGTCTCTCTAGCACATTGACATCTATATGGTCAGAAGATGTAAAGTGCAGTAAGAGAAAAGACCAAAAACCTACTGACACCCTAGATAATTGATTTTAATGAGAAGAACTGAATGATAAAGTACAAAAAGTAAAGGTGGAAATGATAAGTAGATGAAAACTAGGGTGATGAATATTATCTCAAAAAAGTGCAAGTTCGCCAACGAGCTCCATCCACACATTCACCTACACACAAGCAAGAGGGGAAAATTTTTGGGGTTGTATAGGAGTTTGCCTCATTCAAACCCTCATTTTGGTGTTTCCACCTCCATAGACAATCAAAAAATCAATGGAGTAGAAAATACGATAAAGGAAATAGAAGAGAGAGATTGTTGAACATTACAAAACAATACTATGCTACTCAATCAAATCAAAAAAGGAAAGAATGAAGCGTTACCACCTCCACCCAAAGGCTCTCAAGGCCAATGAAGGGAGAATGCAAGCAATGAACTTGACAAAGTCACCATAGTCGTAGTGGTGATGAAGGGAGGTCTCGCAAGGCTCCAAGCTCGCAACTTCTATGGCTTCCTCACACATACAAAAGTGAAGTTAATGGAGTATCAAGTTGTTGCAATGCTCAAGCTGTGAAAATTCTAGTAGAATGCTTTAAGGGTGTGCTCAAGAGATCCCAAAGTGTGAAGAAGATTGAATGAAGTTGTTTGAATTATGTAGAGTTGTGTAGAAGATCAAGTGAAGTATGAAATGAATGGATTTGAAGGCCAAAAGTAGTCATTTCGAGTCGGTTGGTTGCAGAGAAGCATTACAATTCAACCCCAATCAAGTGTGTAACATCCTTGCAGACTCCAAAGGAAGGAATCTATAAGGGACAGCAGCACGTTGCATAGATGTCTGCACATCGCTCTCACGTCCCTAACAAAAATTCCCTCATTGACGCACAAAACACAGGCCAAGTGGATGGAAAATAGACGGTTGATGTGGAATTTTGACTTCAAATTTGATTTTCTAAGGTGAGGGTATGCAAAAGGGGAATTTGCACAAGGGGTGCAAATTCGCTCCTATACATTTTTCCCCCACTTTAGCGACATGAGTATTGATGAGTGTTTGGTAAAGTAGATCAAAGAGTTAGAGATGTATACCTGAACCTTTGAGGAAGCAGACCGTAATCTAGTGAACTCAAAAGCATAGGGCAAGCAAAGGACTCCACAAGTACTCTCTCCTAAGGGGGTTCGAACAAAAGGACTCTACAACTCCACAGAACTAAGAAGTTGCACAAAGTACACTGAAGGCCCTCAGACCAACGATAGATAAATCCCACAAGATGTAAGCACCTCACAAGCTTGCAGACCTACAAGAAGGAATTCCCCCAAGTACTCTCTCAAGAAGGAAGCCTAGTGTAAGGGGACTCTGGAGAGTCGGGCTGAAAGGTGGCTTCATAGGCGCACCTACAAAGCAACATGTTAATCTATAGATAAACATATTAGAAAACAAAAAGCAACCACACAGGAAGACAAACAAACAGTCACGCAAACAATCAACAAGTTGAAAGGCTTTCAAAGGGGTCCCTCGAGAACCCTTCAAAAGAAGAGGGGTCCATCAAGGGACGCATTGTTTGAAAGTGAAAGAGTGTTTTTTGCAAATCGATTCAACATCAAGGAATCCTTTAGAAAAATGTTCACTTCATCAAGGAATTCAAAAGGAAGAAAGTGCCCCCTCACGAGGGGAAGGTCGAGGCTTCTCCTGCAGGAAAAGTTGTTCCCACCTCAAAGGGAGGTTCTCAAGTTCTTTCTTTGCAAACCCATGATGAAGGAAACACGTTCCGCTAAGGGTTTGTTGAGAATGTGATTTTTGAAAGAGGTTTGCAAGGATTTTCAAGAAAAGATTCGTTGGAAACGAATGCATTTTCGTAAAATCAACATTGACATGGTGGTGGTGTTGTCACACACACAAGGGACAACATATGAACACCATAATGTTACAACTCAAGCAAAGAAGAGAGAAAGATGCAAAATGAGACAAAGAAATATGAACAAAGGGCACAAGGGTGACCTAATATTTCGGGGTCAAAGCTGCTCATGTGTGTGTGTGTGTATATATATATAAGAATATTAATATTATATAGATGAACTATCATCAACCCCCTACTATATCATACCATGTGAAGAATGCAAAGAAGAAAGAGTAAAAATAAAAAATTGGGTCAACATGGATGGGAATCCTAAATGCCCCCAACACTTTGCATCGTCCCCATTTTTTTGAAAATCAATACACATATAACAAAGGAAGAATGATGGAACAAATAGAGGAAGTTTTACAACAAAAAATCACTCCTGTATCCAAGTACCTACAAGGGTGACAAGGGTCATCCAAGAACACATAATGCAAGCATGAGAGAACACATCACAACAAACACACACCTAATCTAAAGGTAAAGAAGAGACACCCCCCTAACATTCATCGGCCAAGAGGTCATCTACTTCCCAATCTAGATCATTGTATGGGGAAGGCAGATGATCTTGCAATGATGGAATATTAAGGGGGGAACCTTTTGACCCTCCCGCAACAAGAGCCAAGGAGACCCTTCGGGGTCTCCCCCACTTAGTTCTTAGGGTGCAATGGTCAACAATTTCATGAAAATTTATGACAAGGCCGAGACCTTGTCCAAAGAGTTAAACATGCACTTTACGAAAGTTCCATGTGTTACCTCAATGGGCGAGGGAGGCGGCACCCGAGATTCATTTCTTGGCTCACTGAGTGACTCAAGAGCAGTGACAAACTCAGGGGAAGCCATAGTTGGCTTTGTCACTAGGATGGTGAATGCTAATGTAAGACCCTCCTTTGAAGAGGGTGGACTCCTCTTACGCCCCCCATTGTTGGATGGGCCAACCTCCACCTTCTGCTTCACTGGAGGATGTGAACTCCCCATAGAAGAGGCAAGAGGTGCAGAGGAGAAGAAAACCACGGCGGACACCACCGAGGTGTTCGAAATATCCACGAGTTTATGGAATGGTGGGATGTCTGGAAGGAACTTCAAAAGAGGCAGCTCAACTGAAGGAGCAATAAACACCTGCACCCTTTTAGAGTCGGGGGTGTTTATGCTCGTAGTAGGAGCCAAAAGCATAACTGAGTTTGATTGAATCGAGGTAGAGGGGACATGAGAGGACGCAGTAGGAAGCCCTGAAATAGAGGCGGTTGTCTCCCCTTCTTTCCTCTGCAAAGCAACCTGCTCAACCACTAGAGCCTTTCATCAACGCTTGCGCTTGCATGCAAGGAGGTTTCTACGACTCTTGGAGCTAGAGACCTAGAGCTGAGAAGGGATAGAAGGCTCCTACTTAGCCATAGGAGTGTCCATCACAACCGTCTCTAGTGGAAGGATAGACTCCTAGACAAGATCAAGAGGAAGAGATTGAGAGACAACGGAGGGAGTCAGCTCTAGTGCTTCGGCAACAGGCCTCTTCCCATTCACTATTTTAGGGGCAAGAGCAGTAGGAGGCCGTGGAGGCCGGGGCATAGAAGATTCCCCATGAGGACCCTTCCTTCTACCATATCGAATGGGCCTAGGCTCTGTGGGAAGAACAAGAAGTTTGAATGTAGGTTGCTTCGGCTTTTTCCAAGCAAGCACCATAGGGTTTTCTCACAAACACAGAGCAAAATCTAATGATGCCACAGTAAGGTGACAAGAAGCAATGGGCTAGACAACGAAAGAGGAAGAACCTCGAGAGTGCTTCTCTTCTTCCCTTCTATGCGCTAGGGTGGCATCATTGTCAGCTTTTAAACATGCCCTATGTGAAACAACATAAGGTGATGGAGGGTATCTCACTCTAGGCATTAAGCGCCCTTTCTCGTACTTTTCATAGGTCTGGTACATGAGGTCCTTCCTAGGTAGGAGCAGAACAACGAGTGCAGGCTAGTAGTGGTCTAAGGAATAGCTACCACGTGCAACCAACGGATTATAGCCAATGTCATAGATCACATGCACTGAACCCTCATGAATAAAATTTAGACATTTTTGCACAACCGAGGGAACTACATTCATAGATACTAACCAAGGGATACCCAACTTCACTCTAAAGAGTTCAGACCCCAAGATTATATCCAAAGGCGAGTTTACAAACTTAGGTCCAACAAGGACCGAGAAGGCAATGCTACCAAGGGGAGGTACATAAAGTCTGTTATGTGTACAGATGGTACTTTCAGGTGCGTCGTACCCATATTTATGCAGGAAATTGATTAACATGATCTCCTTAGTTATAATATTCACCTGGCACGTCAAGTCAACAAGAACACCTACCACGGTGTTTCCATTGATTCACGGAGGGATGTAAAGAGGAGATGGTTCTCTATTAAAACCCATCGGCAGGTCCTGCAAGGTGAAGGTGATACCTAGACCACTACTCACATGTTGCGCAGAGGGGATAGGAAGATGCAAGAAGGCCATCATGTACACTAAACAATATTCTCACAAAGCCCCCCAAAGGTTCCCAATTGGACAGTGACCCAACTAAGGCTCCATTCTGCAACGCTTACGGAACCTTCCAATTACGCCTACTAGGGGTCGTAGGTTGGGTTGTAAGGTGAAGCGCCCCACAACACTCACACCTACAATGCTCCTAAAGCACAAGGAAAGGATCCTTTAGCATTGCTAAATAGAACCAAAATGGTTCACGTCGGGTTCACCAAAAATGTAAGAGAGGGGGACCAACCACGTCAAGGCTCCAAGTCACAGAGAGCTAAGAGAAGAGGGTTTCCCTAACTTACCTCACTCTATCAGATGTTTTGGGATGGGGATCGAGAATGAAGAGCACTCTCAAGTGCTTATGTCACTCTACAGACTTGAAAATCTAATTGGGTCTAGACGAGCTGATTTATGGAGTCCAAACTGCACCCCATACAGCTCTTTATCCAAGGACGACAGCGTGGATCTAGGACGACAACACGATGCGCTAGTGTCTCTTTGGCACGCTATCATCCGTACGATCAGAAAACATAAAGTACAGTAAAAGAAAAAACTAGAAACCTACTAACAGCCTCGGTAATTGATTTTAACGAGACGAACAGAATGATAAAGTATGAAAAGTAAAGGTGGAAATGATCAAGTAGACGAAAACTAGGGTGACGAATATTATCTCAAAAAGGTGTTAGTTCACCAACGAGCTCCATGCACACATTCACCTACACACAAGAAAGAGGGGAAAATTGTTGGGGCTATATAGGGGTTTGCCTCAGTCAAACCCTTGTGTTTGGTGTTTCCACCTCCACGAACAGCCAAAAAAGAAACAGAGTAGAAAATACGATAAAGGAAATAGAAGAGAAAGAGAGATTGTTGAACACTACAAAAAAATACTATGCTACTCAATCAAATCACAAAAGGAAAGAGTGAAGTGTTACCATCTCCACCCAAAGGCTCTCAAGGCTAATGAAGGGAGAATGCAAGCAACGAACTTGGAAAAGTCACCACAACTATAGCGGTGATGCAGGGAGGTCTCGCAAGACTCCAAGCTCGCAACTTCTATGGCTGCCTCACACGTGCAAAAATGAAGTTGATGGAGTATCAAGCTACTGCAATGCTCAAGCTATGAAAATGCTAG
Source organism: Sequoia sempervirens (assembly GCA_007258455.2). Classification (NCBI taxonomy): domain Eukaryota; kingdom Viridiplantae; phylum Streptophyta; class Pinopsida; order Cupressales; family Cupressaceae; genus Sequoia; species Sequoia sempervirens. The sequence continues at coordinate 50,645,313 of VDFB02193867.1, read as the reverse complement.
TGGAATGCTTCAAGAGTGTGCTCAAGAGATCCCAAAGGGTGAAGAATATTGAATGAAGTTGCTTGAATTGTGTAGATTTGTGTAGAAGATCAAGTGAAGTGTGAAATGAATGGATTTGAAGGCCAAAAGGAGTCATTTCAGGTCGGTTGGTCACATAGAGGTGTTATAGTTTGACCCCAATTAGGTGTGTAACGACCCTACGGACTCTAAAGGTAGGAATCCAACAAGGACGGTAGTGCACCGTGCAGATGTTTGCACGCCACACTCATGTCCCTAACAAAAATTCTCTCACAGATGCACAAAATACACACCAAGTGGATGGAAAGAAAGCAGGTGATGTGGAATTTTGCCTTCAGATTTGATTTTCTAAGGTGAGAGTATGCAAAAGGGTAATTTTCACAAGGGTTGCAAATTTGCTCCTATACAATAGAGCCTCTAATATTAAAATTTACAATGGATAGCACTATACATGGTATGGATAACAAGAGCAATAAGTAATGTTACTACAATGCAAATAGACATAAAATTTGAGCACATGGTTTCTATATCATAATATATATCGATTCATCAAGGCAAAAGAGATGTTAAAGAAGATGAGGTATACCATGATTGTTTGGATAGGAGATGGATGCCAAACCTTGAAGACACAAGTTCACCATATGTTCTTATAGACAATGTTATAATGCTCGAAATCAAATTAGGTCTTGTAAAGGACACACACTTAGATTGACTACTTTTTGAAATGAATTTTACATGGCCAATTGAATCAACAAGGAATATAACGTTTTAAAATTATTCAAAAGAATTTGAATTTTTTTATGGTTGCAATTATCATTATTTTTTTATACTCAATATTTCTTACTTTTTGAAACTCTATGGTTTCTAGTTTTTGGTTAGATTCAAAATTATATAAAAGTTATATGGACATTATGGTTGTAAATTATATGTAATACAACTAACATTATCAATTTATATATATATAAAAAATTAAAAAAATTAAAAATTGTTTTTAAATGAAAGTTAACAAATTTAGTTTTTACAATAAATTTTTTTTGTCATAACATTATTTATCATCAATTGAATAGATTAAATATTATTAAGTTCCTATTTATTATAAATTGGTTTATTATGACATTTCTATTTATAGTAATTCTATAGAATAAAAAATACATTGTGAAAAATTACCCACACAATTTTATACACACACACATTTAGGAGTACTAATCTAGTATAAATCATGGGTAATAAGTATAATTTATGAATAATTAACCAAGACAATTCAAAATATATATAACTAATATTCTAAAATATTTTACATCATTTGAGATTTAGTAGTGTTTACAAGATTGATTTAAGATCTAGTTATCCTCAAATAAGGGTGAGGGAATGTGATCACATTGAGACATCATTCAAAACTCATTATGGCCACTAGAAATTTTGGGTGATGTCTTTTGGGCTAGTTATTGCCACAACCACAATTCAAGGTACAATTATCTGAATCATTAAGAATTATTTGAGGAAGTTTGTTCTTGTTGTGTTTGATGAATCCTTTTTTATAATAAAAATATGGATGATCATTTGAAGCATTTGAAATCTCTTTTAGAGATGTTGAGCTTAAACTCATTGATTGAAAAGAAACCAAAATGTTGCATTGTGAGGACTAAGATTTTATATTAGGGGCATACAATTAGTAAAGAGGGATTCAAGATTTATGTAGCTAAGATTCAAGCTATTCTTGGTCAATCAACTCCCAAAAATGTGAGTGAATTGAGAAGATTCAATGGGCCATGCAATTTTTATAGGAGATTTGGTAATTGATTTTGGAGGTCTCATGAAGCCTCTCACTAATGTTATAAAAAATACTAGTTCAAAGGGACACATGCAATAAAAGTTGCATTCCAAAATATGAAATTAATGACTTTTAGCCTTGTACTTGTACTTCGAGAGCTTTGACAATATTTTATAGTGGAATGTGATGGTTCATGAATAGACACAGGAATAGGTTTTGTGCTAGTGTAAAATCAACAACCTATATTTTTCAAATGAATAAAATTGAATGAGAAGCAAAAAATTGTGTGCATGTATCATAAAGAAATGTTAGCCTTTACGAAATTCAATTGATATCTATTGGGGTAGCACGTTCTTATCCAAAAAGATCACCAAAGTAAAAAATATTATTTTTTTCAAAATAATCAGAATGAACAAGTGAAATAGATAACCAAACTACAAATTTGTGATTTTGTAAAGACTACACAAATTTTGAAGCCAAACTTGCAATATACTATTTTTTTGTTTGTTGGAATTTTTTCAAACACGTTAAATATAAATTAATACACGTGATTTTTGAATGCATGATTTAGAACGGAAATGGCCATGAATTTAGATCATGAACCAATCACATAAACAACACATTATTCAAAGATAATCAAAGGACATTTTGTCAAAGAGTGTGCAACCTTCAATAGAGGTGAAAAACAATTAAAATAAATAATACAATTTGTGGCTCCATAAATCAGAATTAAAATGATACAGAATGCTTAGTCTTTGATGCAATCAAGCAATTTTCACTCTCTCCTTCAACTTGTAAGAAATCAAAATAACTTCGAACAAGACACAGGGAATGTTTCTCCAATTTCAAACTTACAACTTATTACACATTTTATTGTCAATTAAAACGATTGTTGACAATTTCATTTGTCAATGACAACAATTTAAAAGTTTGTAATAAAAAATGTAAAGAAGAAATTCAATTTATTTAAATCAAAATACAATTGTCTGCAATTTCATTTGATTTCATTGGTCTCTGCTATTTATACATTCCAACTCTGCACTTATACCTTTCTAAATTGTTTTCCTCAATATCTATTCCCAATTGCATACAATTTCATCACAGCTGCAAATGCACGACATTTGGCTCTTTATCTCTATCGTCTGCAATAGACTTGACCTCCTCTGATCTATCTTACAGACCTCCACATTTCATTTGCTTGGATCATTCTATGTCTCTTATATTTGTTTTTACCTACCCACTTCCCAAATTCCTGTGTGCCTCCTCTGCCTTTTAACATCTATTATGAAATTTGCAATTTCATCTTTTAATACCTGCACAACCCATGTGTCTTTTCCCACACTGCCCGCTTCTAACTTGATGCGACCTCTCTGATCCATATGCTTTATGTTTCCTTCTCTTTGCAATTTTAAACTTTAAATGCCCTCACATTGGCACAGCCCCACCTATCGTTTAAAATTTTAAAGCACCTTTAATAAGGGCACAGCAACAGCCCCCTCCCATAATCTGCCACCATCCTTTCCTTACTTTGTCTTTCCATACCATTTTTTTAATCTTTAAAACCTTCTTTCCTTTACCCACAACCCTTAGTATTCTTCATTTTTCAGTTGCAAGGTCTCATTCTTCTATTTTATTTAGTTTTCTAGATTTCTTCCAAGGTCGTGACTCTTCGTCTTTTACTGCCTCTGTTCGCCTTCCTTTTTCTTTTCCCATACAGCTAAGTGGGTTTATGTAATTCCCGTTTTCTTTTTATTTAAAACACCACCAGTAGACTAACTCAATTTTATAAATGAAATATAGAGGAATAATGTCTAACATAAAGAATGATGAACATTTATCTCACTGCAATAATCATCCTTCTGAAAATCAATTGAGATTTAATCCAACAAATAATTGAAGCCTAATAGGTAAATTGAATATGAAATTTTGTCGATTAAATAATAATATCATCTTGCTTCCCCCACAAATGACAGTAGATCAAGATTGAAATTGCAGTCAACCACAAAATAAAACCAAAATGGAAGAAAACCAAACCAAACTATTTTTGGGTGATGCAGATAGCTCATTTGCCCAGGATTCTCTTACATTAACACACCAAGTAGGAAATTTTATGAGAATAGGCTCACAAAGATGGAGTTGAATAGTTGAACTACTCTTCTAGGTTTCCACAGCCTACAACAAACTCCATCGTTGAACCTAGTGCACAAAATTAAATTCTTCTTTCTCTTTTTCCAACTTCTTTCTGGAAAACACACCATCTCCCTCCAACAATTCTACATCCTCTTCCTTCTCTCGCTCATGGACTCATGTCCACCATAGTACGACCTCCTCCGCCAAACAAACTCTCCATTCTTCTCTTCTCTTGTGGGTTTTGACTCACCGCAAACCAACCACCTCCACCAACATCCACCTACAACATCCTCTACCATTTCTACACACAAGCACACAACATCTACACACAATTTTGCAACTGCATCTTCTACTTCCACTTTTACAAACAGATTATTTATTTTCTACAGTTGCAACATCATCCTTCACTGCGTTGTTGTCTTCAACTATTGCAACATATCTCTCTCCTTCATTCGTTGTGATCTTCTCAAACCGTTCACTCTTTATCGTTGAAATTTGTGCCAACAAATCTTCTTCACCTTCGTCATTCACTGCAACCTCTTCGTCGCCCACTTCATTCATGTCTTCCTTTTTTTCCATTTCATCCTCATGGCATGTCTTTGCTACAACTTCTTTGGTAGGGGTTGCTCTCTTCTTCTCACTTTTCTTCACCAATGTCCTCTCGTCTTTTCCAATACTCTTCCAATTTCATGATCTTGGCTTGGATCTTCCCCATTTCCTCACAGACCATATTTCCCATCACCTCAAACTTTTTGTTTTCTACTTTATCCTAATATTGTTCCTAGAACAATATTCTTGCAGGTCTCCTCATGACCCATCCCATCTCCGTCTATTGCAATTTCACCTCAACTCACATGCTCTGCAACTCCATGGCTTGTTCCTCCCAACTCTCAATTGATTGGGACTCCTCGCACACCTGCAATAATTCTCTCAAGCTTCTCGAACAACTCTACCACTTCACACACTCTTCTCTACTAACAGGTCTTGGTAGATCCTCTCCACTCTCAGGACTACCTACTCTGATACCAATTGACGCATACAGGAAATTTTCACTCTCTCTTTTAACTCATAAGAAAATCAAAATAACTTTGAACAAGACACAGGCGATATTTCCCCAATTTCAAAATTATAACTTATTACACATTATATTGCCAATTAAAATTATTGTTGACAATTTCATTTGTCAATGGCAACAATTTAAAAGTTTGCAATAAAAATGTAAAGAAGAAATTCAATTTATTTAAATTAAAATACAATTGTCTACAATTTCATTTGATTTCATTGGTCCCTGTTGTTTATGCATTCCAACTCTGCACTTATACCTTTCTAAATTGTTTTCCTCAATATCTATCTCCCAATTGCATACCATTTCGTCACAACTGCAAATGCACAACAATTGGTTCTTTGTCTTTGTCCTCTACAATAGACTTGACCTTTGTTATATCTTGATACTTTCCTTATGTATCAAATGATCACAATCAAATAGTTCTATAAACAGTATTGAAAAATAGATATCAGATTTGGACAGAGGACACTAAGAGAGCTTTGTCACAAAAATTTAAGCCAAAAATAGCAGCATAGAGGCACCCAAGGGCGTTTGTGTCTTGGAAAGGGTTTTTTAAATTTCAAAGTTTGACTATATGTAAGGCACTATTGACGGATTCTAGGTCTGCTTGCAAACAGGTTTAACAATGTATTTTTCCATAATTTGTTGAATTTATGCCAATGTGATACAAAATGCAAGTATGCAACAATGTGGAAGATGTTTTTACAATTTTGAATGCAATTTCCAGATCTAAAATGCAATAATTGATTGATTCTAAGAAGCCACAATCTAAAAATGATGATTTTGGTGCAATTTTGAAATCAAACAATGCAATGTTTTTCACTTTTTGAACTATATGAAAGATGCCTCAATACAATGAATTAAGAATTCCAATTCAGAAATATGCAAGAACAAATAGATTGAAGACACAGAAACGAAGATGTATGAAAAAGTTTGTTGATGCAAGTGTAGGAGGACAAAGGCTCGGAAGGGCGTCTCGGTCCTTGATAGGGGTTCTGAAAATTCAAAACTTGAATGTTTATTAGAGTGTCTAAAGGTTATGTTTTTGTGTGCAAACAAGTCTGTAAATGAATATGTTTCTAGAATTTCCCTAATTTATGACAATGTGACTCAAATGTAAATATGCAACAACAAAGGACAATTGAGAATGCAATTTTGAATGTAGATTTGATCTAAATGTTTGAAATAAACCCTAATGCAACCTACAATGCAATATGAGATGAGATGCAGAGTTTTTGAATTTTTATGTTTTTATGATGCAAAAATGAAATCCTAAATGAGAATGCAATGCAAAATTTAGATCTAGGATGAATTTCAAAACGTATATAATGTTAACAGGTCAGCTTCACCAAAATGAAACAAAGAAAAAATTAATGTGTAAACCAAGGATTCAATTTTTATTTTTTATTTTTATGTTGAGGTATTCTTTTTCTATTGTTTCATTAAGATGGAGATCAACAAAGCATATAGATTGACTTTCAACCATGAAAGTGAGCCAATCAAAATTGTATCTCCATCCTATTGAGGATTGGAATGGATTGTAATTGATTAAAATTGATTGACCTAATTAGACTATGTGACCTAATATGCAAAATTCAAGATACCGACAATTGACAGTCAAAAACAGAGAATTGCAGGTGATTTGGGAAGGGGAGAACATTGTGCACCTGTCCAGAAAGTTTGGTTCTAATCATTGTAGGAGGACAAAGTTGTCCAAGGGTGTCAGGGTCCTTGTCATGGTGTCTTGCTTTGTTTTTGCAGTCCTCTAATGGCAAAAGTCAAACCTCCATTTCTTCTTGCAAAGTTGTCGAATCACTGTTGAATAATTTTGTAGGTGAGTTTATGTGAGTTGACAAGATGTAGGACTTCATATGCAACAACAAACAATTTTCCTTCAAGCTTCCTTCAATCCTCTCTAAACCTAAAATTTGCACATTCACAAAGAGAAGAAATGTTGTGTTTATTAAGGGGCTTGCCTTCGTTAAACCCCATGATAGTGTTTCCACTTCCACAATGGCAATGTCAATGGTAAAAATGGATAATTGATAGGAAAGAATGATGAATCAACAAAGTGTTGCAACTCACCACCCTTCAATGGCTTTCTTGAAGGAATGAATTCATACACATCACTTCAAGGTCTTGGTTCGTGCTTGCTTGATTGTTTGAATTGTTTGGAGGCCTACAACAATGGTTAGCCTTCACAAACAATAACATAAGCACATATGAACTCACATAAGATTGACATGATGTTAGGATCTTGAATTGTTGCAATAAAGCTATGAAATGTTGCTCTTGACTTACTTGATAGTGCTCTTGACTTACTTGATAGTGCTCTTGATCCTTCTTTTGTTATAATAACTAGGTATTTATAGGCATTTCTCTAATTTCTCGACAATTAAATCCCAATAGCTGACATTTGCAGATTGAATTTTGAATGTTAAAATTTTGAAATCCACTTATTCAAAATTTATCCCCAACAAAATGGGCCTAGCCCTATTTTCCAAAAAATTAAGTGTTAGGGGTAAAATATCAATTGGATGTATTTGTTCAATGCTTGCAATTTCTCAAAAAATGGTACAATGGGCTTTGAAATGCATAATTTAGGAACTTAGGTGCATAATAAGGTTCAATAATTTTAGGGGGGACAACACAGTGTGAAATTGTCAAGGGTGACAATTTACGACGTTACATTTAGCCCCCACTTTAGTGAGAGTGTGAACTTATGCTCAGACTCACACTAAAGTAGAAAGTTTATGTCAAGAGGGATTTGATTGTCCAAATGTTGAAGAGATAGGATGACTAAGGATCTTGGGGGTGTGCACAAGCCCCCAGGATCCAAGATCCCATGGAAAACAACATGAGCACAAAGGAACACACACACATGTATGAAGTGCAGCAAGACAACATACACAAACATACATGACAAAAACACGAAGCATACACGATGAAAACACACAACATAAAATATATATGATAACAAAATGAACACAAACACGATGCAAACATGAAAGACACACAAGAAAAACACAAGGTTAGTAGTAAAGGGATTTGATTCAATAAGGCAAAGAGATCTCATTCTTAAATTTTCTCAAATACCAAACCTCATCCATCGAATAAATGTTAGACAATAAGATGCTCTCATGAGGACTAGCAAGTTGTGTTATGCCACATAACCCATGAGCTACATAGATCTACTGGATAGCAAGCTATGTTATGTTAGGTGCCCATGCAATATGATGGGTTCCACAAGGCTAGCAAGTTGTGTTATGATAAACATTCATGAAACACATGGCTCCACTGACAAACAAGGTGTGTTATGCTAGGTGGCCATGTTAAAAAGGGGTGCTCAAGTTCCTAACTCAACAAGCTCTATTATGTTGCATCCATGAACTATCTTGCAAAATCTCACTTCAAGGAGCGCATAAAACTCACCTCATGAGGGCTGCATAAAGTTTAATGTCACGGGGGACAAAAACATCTCACCTCAAGGAGTTCATTAAGTTTAACGTCATGGGGGACGAACAAAACTCACCTCAAGGGGTGCTTAAAGTTTAACATCACGGGGGACAAACAAAATTCACCTCAGGGGATGCATAAAGTTTAACATCACAGGGGATGAGAAAAACTCACCTCAGGGAGTGCATAAACTCGCCTAAGGAGGTGCAAAAACAATGACAAGATAAGTCCAAAACCTCAAAGATTGTTATAACAACACCACAAAAGGTGATGTACGAAAACAACAAAGGGGTTTTTCTCAATACATAAAAGGTCACACCTTAGGGAGTATCACACATGACACCACCACCAAGAGAGGACAAGTCGTGGAATAGAAGACTCATACCTTAGGGAATACTAGCCATAGCATTACCACCAAGGGGAATGTCATATGCCAAGAAATATCACACACTTAGGGGACATCAAGCCTAATATCACCACAAAGGGGACACTTCACATAAAGCAAGAAGGTCACACTTTGATTGACAAGATCACAATTCCTAGTAGATGTATGCTATCATCACTAAGAAGGGGCCATTTCTTATGAAATAATGAGCAATGGACTATATAAAATGAAACAAGGAAAATAGAAACCCTAGCTCTAATGTGTAAACCTAGGATTCAAATTTTGTTGTTTTTGATGTTGGGGTATTCTTTTTCTATTGTTTCATTAAGATTGAGATCAATAAGGCATATAGGTTGACTTTCAACCGTGAAAGTGGGTTAATCAGACCTGAATCTTCATCCTATTGAAGATTGGAATTGATTGGAATTGATTAAAATTAATTAACCTAATTAGACTATGTGATCTAATATGCAAAATGCAAGATACTGACAATTGGCATACAAAATAAGAGAATTGCAGACAAATCTAGGAAGTGGAGAATAGGTTATGCACCTATCCAGAAAGTTTGGTTTTGATCACTCTAGGAGGACATAGTTGCCCAAAGGAATTTGGGTCCTTGTATGGGTTCCTTGCTTTGTTTTTGCAATCCTTTGATGATAAATCTAACACCTCTGTTTCTGCTTGCGAAGTTGTTGGATCATTGTCGGATAATTCTATAGGTGAGTTTTTATGAGTTAACAAGATGTGGGACTTCATATGCAACAATGAACAATTTGTCTTCAAACTTCCTTCAATCCTCTTTAAACCTGAAATTTGCACATTCACAAAGAGAAGAAATGTCGTGTCATTTAGGGGCTTGCCTTGGTCAAACCTCGTGATAGTGTTTCCATTTCCACAATGGCAATGTTAATGGTAAAAATGTATAATTGATAGGAAGGAATGATGAATGAACAAAGTGTTGTAACTCACCACCCTTCAATGGCTTCCTTGAATGATTGAAGACATACACATCACTTCAAAGTCTTGGATCTTGCTTGTTCAATTGCTTGAATTTCTTGGAGACCTACAACAAGGGTTAGCCTTCACAAACAATGATAACATAAACACATATGAACTCACATAATATTTGACATGATATTAGTATCTTGAATTGTTGCAATAAAGCTCTGAAATGATGCTCTTGACTTGCTTGATAGTGCTCTTGATCATAAGTTTGCCAATATTTTTCTTGTTCCTTCTTTTGTTAGCTTTCAAATGATGTAATAACTAGGTATTTACATGCATTTCTCTAATTTCTCGATAATTAAATCCCGATAGCCAAAATTTGCAAATTGAATTTTGAATGTTAAAATGCTGACACCAACATATTCAAAATTGGTCCCCAACAAAATAGGGGGACCTTGGCCCTATTTTCCAAGACATTAAGTGTCGAGAGCAAATTATCAATTGGATGCATTTGTTTAATGCTTGCAATTTCTCGGAAAATGGTACAAATGGGTCTCGAAATACATATTTTACAAACTTAGGTGCGCAATTAGGCTCAATAATTTTAGGGCGAACAAAACATAGTGTGAAATTGTCAAGGGTGACAATTTATGATGCTACAATTAGATAACTATATGTTTTTAAGTAATCACTTTTTTTAAGAAAAACTTTATTTGACAATTAATTTTAAAAGTGAAAAATAGATTTTAGTCTCTCTATGTGTGAATGCCAATCTAAGTAGATATCCAATTTGACACTATTTGTGTACCCCTCCTTTGAGGGAAATATTTTGAAAGAAATAAAACAAAATAGATGGATTTAGATCTCCTATTAATAATGGAATCATAATTTTGAGTCAAAGGAGCTAGATGAATTACTTCATACAAGTGTAGAGGTTCAAGGTGACAAGTTTGCAAGCACTTAATATTATGGGAAGCACACACTTTCAAGAGAGTTCCTAGTTTAATGATTTAGTTATCATCATGGTATCAAATTTTGGTTCTGAAAAATGCAAGAGGAGAGGGGAAAAGAGAGAGGAAAGTGGAGATAGGAAGTAGCAGGGAGGAAAGTATTGGAGAGAAGAAAATTGTAGAAGACTTTATGGCCTACCTAGAGAGGGAGATCTTGAACCCACATATGAGAATTTTGGTCTCACAAATCTAGGAGCTTGCTAAGGATATGGATGGGTCACCAAGCATATACATTAGGAATGCAATGTCCAAACTCCTCTTGGATTCATACCAATCAATGGGGTGGAAAAACATCTTTGATGTTGCTTAAGTAGCTAGTTGTGTGTTGATGCTCTCAATGGAAGTAGGAACATACTTACTCCATGATCATATCAATTGAAGGGGTTGAAAACCAGCTAGAATCTTTCTTCAATTGTTAAATGGGTCACTTTCATCAATTGAGTGAGAATATTTGTAGATTTCATTGGATGGTCATGGAGTTGTCAAAGGGTTTGAAGTTAAATTTGTCTCCTACTACAAATTTTAATGTCCCTATTTGTCGTTGTGATGAGGAGCCTAGTATTGATTGAGTAGATAGTATGCTTTTTGGTAAGCATAAAGTTTGTGAATATTGTAACTGTGGGTCAAGGCATAAAGGGGGGGTTGTATAATTTTCCACCGCCCTCTACTTTTAGGCCTAATAACTATGGTAGAATAGATTGTTGATGTGTGGGCCTTGTAATTTCCCCCCCTTCATATATGTAATATGTTGATACTGGAAAATAGATGATACAATTGTGTTTTGGGTTTTTGATGCATGAAGATGAAGACAAATCAATAGTAATTGTAATGCAAAATGATACATTTATATTAGCACTATAGCCATGAATGCATGCTATGAATTTCCTAGTTTTGCTTGTGAGAAATGTTACAACAAAGATGGTTGGTGGCACTATTGGAATAGTTTGATCATGGTATATTAGCCCTCTTCTACTGTTTAGAAAGGGTGATTTTGTAAGAATTGTAAGAAATACTTTTTAATTCTAAATTGGATTTGGTGAGCTACTTGGTTACTAGAATCTAAGCTTCCACGCTCTTTTTTGAAGACCATTGGTTGCCTAACCCAAGTATATAAACAAAAAAAAATATTAAGTTATGATTGATATTGTAAACAATTTAAATAATATAGGACTAAATTTATAAATTAATATAAGAGTAACTTATTAATCAATGGGAAAATATAATTGTCAATAAACCTAGGCACTAATTCCAAGGAGAATTGGGGTGGATTAGTGGTAGGTTAGGCAATCTATGTTGTTTGCACTCTATCATGCCTCTTATTACCTTGATCACTTGTATAATATGTTTTTTCACCCTCATGTGTGAGAAAAATATAATTAAGATTAATTTTATATCTTCTATACTAGTGAGGTGAGGAGTCTATGTGAGGGTGTGGCCTAGGATGGCTTGTCCCCAAGGGGATTCACTTAATAAACTAATGGCATAACATGTGCATTTGTAGGGTACTAAAAAAACACATTTATTTTCATTTCTACCCCTCACATTTATGTTTTTGATACCCCATTTGTATACATTAGTGTAATTAAAATACCTCCTTATTTTCACTAGGTATCTTATGTACCTATTATTTTTATTACATTTTTATATCCCCTTACTCTTTCTACCCTATCATCCAAGGATGCTACCCACACCTACATTTGACTCAAAACTAGATTTGATTGATATACCATACAATAATGCCTCAACATATAAAACCTAGATGAGTTGAAAAACATGTCATCCTACAAAAACCTTTAATTTAAAAACACTTATGCATCTCAATCCCCAAACCCTTGCCACACCAACTCCAATAGTGAAGCTCCCTAATAAGAGATATTTTAATTATATTATCATATTAATCTAAAATATAATGTAAGTTAGACATTCTCGGTGATTCTTTTGGGTAGGGTCATGGCATTAGCAAAAGGGGTCCAATAACTAGTTTTAGGAAACTAATGTAGAATTATATTGAGCATGTATGATCATAGTGTAAGGAAATTAGAGTAGCGGAAACAATTTCCTATGCCAATCTTGAGGAGAAACACTATGCAAAACTTTAAAACTAGTCTAATAGTTACATAAAATCAAGAAACACGTTCATAACATGAAATAAACAGTGCAAACACAAAACACTAGATATATGTGGGGAAAACCCTTTCGGGTGAAAAACCCCACACTCCAAAGCCTGCTCAATGTATTCCAAATCCAAAACCAAGATTACATACACTTGCAAAGCAAGTCTTCTATAAGAGTATCACTAGTAAACAACTCTGGAAGAATTATGACAGCATTCCAGCAGCACAACAATACTTGCAAACTCTCACATAAACTACTCCTCAAGCCTCCAATTTATAGACTTCTAGCAATACAAGAAACCACCAGCGGTTTACAAAACCATGTGCTTGGCTTCTCTTAGCAAGATTCCAATCTAAAATAAGCTCTCACGTCCAAAATGAAATCCCCTATTTTTGACCCTTACAGATGTCATAAAAACTGTCATAGAATCTCTAAAAATAGTCCTTCCATGATATACTATCACATGGGAATCTTATGACAACTAATAAACCAATTTTCAATGCACCAACATTGTGGAACAGCTGTAGGAAAAAATATTAAATAAAAATAACTATTACCGAAAATATGCAGCAAGGTTGAGACACCTCATTTCCCAACATTCTCCCACTTGTCGAATACCTTGCAAGGCCAAGGGAAATACCATGGATCAACTGCTAAGGGCCAAAATACCCATAGACTCGGAACACCACCTGAATTTTGTTGTGCTCACAAGCTTAGTTAATGCATCTGCAACATTTGCCACTGTCTCTACCTTTTCCAATTTCACCCTACCATCCTCGACCATATCTCTCACAAAGTGATATTGAACATCAATGTGTTTGGTCCTGGCATGAAAAGTCGGGTTCCTCGCAAGGCGCTTGCACTTTGATTGTCGCAATAAAGTGTAACTGCACCCTGTTTAAATCCAATAGCTTAACACAAACGCTTCAGCCAAATGGCTTCTTTACAGGCATGAGTAGCTACCATATACTCTGCCTCAGTAGTGGAAAAAGCGACCACAGCCTATCACTTGCTTATCCAAATGATTGCATCACCATTAAGAGTAAACACATATGCACTGGTGGACCTTTTGCTATTGACATCACCAGCCCAATCTGAATCAACAAAACCATGAATACTCAGGGAATGTTGATCCCCTGTACCATGAAAACATATAGAGTACTTTGTTGTACTCCGCAAATATTTGAAGACTCTCTTAACTGCATCCCAATGCACTCTTCCAGGATTAGACATAAAACGAGAAAGAACTCCCACTGCTTGGGCAATGTCTGGTCTTGTACAGACCATAGCATACATTAAGCTTCCTACTGCACTCTGATAAGGCACTCTGCTCATGTCTTCCATCTCTGATGGGGATGTTGGACATTGTGAAATAGAGAGCTTTGTGCCCAATCCAACAGGAACACAAAGTGGTTTACAATCTTGCATATTAAACCTTTGCAAAATTGAACAAACATACTTACTTTGGCTAAGCCATAGCTTTCTATTCTCACAATCTCCTCTAATCTCCATCCCAAGTATGTGTTTTGTTGCACCAAGATCTTTCATTTCAAATTTCACAGAGAGCTAAGATTTCAATTCTGCAATCAAACCTTTGCCTTTCCCAATAAACTTGTCATCAATATATAACACAATTACTAGGAAACAATCACCATCAGATTTAAAATATACACAGTGATCAGATTTAGACCGCACAAATCCCAAACTCAACACATATGTATCAAACTTCTGGTACCACATCCTAGGACTTTGTTTAAGGCCATATAGAGATTTCTTTAACTTACAAACCATCTTGCTTTTACCTTTTACCATATAGTGCTCTGGTTGTGTCATATAAATTTCTTCCTCCAAATCACCATGAAGGAACGAAGTTTTCACATCCATTTGTTCCACCTCTAGATCATAAGTTGCTGCAATAGATAATAAAAACCGAATGGATGTCATTTTAGCAACAGGAGAAAAAATTTCACCGTAATCAATACCCTCAACCTGAGAGCATCCCTTCGCAAACAACTGTGCCTTATACTTTTCAACATTTCCATCTGAACCAATCTTTTTCTTAAACACCCATTTACATCCAACAGATTTTCGACCTTCAGGCAATGGTACAAGGTCCCATGTTTCATTCTTTTTAAGAGTTGCCATCTCTTCATCCATGGCTAATTTCCAAGACTCTGCATCATTCATATCCAAAGCCTCTTGCACAGATCTCAATTCATCAACGTTAGTACTCAAAGCAAATATACACTTCCAATCATCAGGTGAATACCAATACCTTTGAGGTGGTTGCCTTTGCCTTATAGACCTTCGAACAAGCTGAGGTGGAGGTTCTTCCACTTCTTCCTCCTCTTCAGAGCTTGATGAGATCTCCTCAACTTGTCTATTTTGGGGTATCGATTCAACTTCCTCGGGCGTAGAAGGAATTTGAACCACATCATTTTCCTGTTCAATTTCTTTATGCTTTTCTGGATGAAAATTAACAGGAGAAGATTTAGTCTCTCTAAAAATAACACTTCTGGAATAAATTACCTTTTGTGCAACAAGGTCCCAAAGCTTGTATCTTTCACACCATAGTTGTAGCCGATGAAGATACATTTGACAACCTTAGAATCTAATTTTGTTCTCTTCTCCTTAGGCACATGTGCATATGCCTCACAACCAAAAACTCTCAGATGTCTAAGTGAAGGTTTTTCCTCAACCACGCCTCCATTGTTGTTTTATCAACAAGCGTTGATGTAGGAGATCTATTTATCAAATAACAAGCAGTGGCAACAGCTTCAACCCAAAAATTTTGTTCTAGATCAGCTCCACTCAACATACTCCTAGCCTTCTCCATCAACGTTCTATTCATTTTTTCTGCAACTCCATTATGCTGCGGAGAATACAGAGTTGTCTTTTGTCTTTTAATCCCACAATCTGTACATAATCTATCAAAATCTGCATAATAGTACTCACTGCCATTGTCAGTCCTCAAACATTTAATTTTCTTTTCAATTTGAGTTTCTACCATAGCCTTGAACTCCTTAAAACAACTGAAAACTTCATATTTACTCTTTAAAAAATATACCCATGTTCTCCTACTAAAATCATCAATAAAAGTAACATAATAAACTGATTTCCCAATAGAAGCAACATCAACAGGACCAAATACATCAATGTGAATCAGATCCAAGATACATGAAGACTTATGATAAGACGAGTAAAATTGAACGCGGTTCTGTTTACCATAAATACAATGTTCCCAGAAATCAAACTCTAGATTGCAATCATTCAACCCCTCAATGAGGTTCTTATTTTTCAGGGCTTTTAAACCCTTCTCTCCAATGTGGCCAAGCCTTTGGTGCCATAACATGGTCTTCTCTGCAAGCAACTTTGATTCAGTAGACAGAGCACCCTTGGGTATCCAAAAGCCACGACCATCCGCAAAAGAGGAAACCTTCTCTTTTTTCAGCGAAGTAGTTTCTGGCTTAATCTTATCATAAGTGCTATTGCACTCAACTGTGCATGCATCGAGCTGGTACAATGTACCCAATCTGCTTCCTCTTACTATCACCATAGCACCTCTCACCATTTTCACACCTGCTTTAGAAAATTGTACATGCACACCCGCATCTATTAGCTTGCTAATAGATAATAAATTTCTTGCTAGTCATGGGATATGCAAGACACCATCAAATCGTCTAACTCTACCATCAGTAAACTTCACATGAATACTACCACAGCCAACAATATCAAGGAAAGAATCATCACCCAAATACACCTTACCACCGTCATAATTTTCATACTTACTAAACCAGTTTTTGTTAGGAGTCATGTGGAAAGACACACCTGAGTCTATCAACCATAATTATCACTTGCACGAGTGGCCAAGGCTGCAATAAAGGCATCTCCATCTTCCTTTTCAGACTCAGAATCAAAATCTTGCCTCTTCTTCTTCTTCTTTTTCTTCTCTTCTTTACAATCCTTTCGGAAGTGTCTGGGTTTGCCACAGTTCCAGCATATTACCTTGGACTTACCAGGAGATTTTGATCTCCCCTTATTTTTGGACTCAGAAAGGCCACACTACTTCTCATCTTTGCCTCGTTCTTTTTGTCTTCCTTGAACACTCAAAGCCTCTTTGGCGTTCAGAGAGACCTTCCTTCTCATCTCTTTGGAGAGTAGAGAACCAACAACATCCTACATCTTCAAGACGAAAAAAGTGCTCCCAATGGCCATGACAAGGTTGTCCCATGAGTTTGGCAGCAAACACAGCAAAGTTTGGCACCTTTCTTCTTCGTCCATCTTAACCCCAACTGAAGTCAACTAAGTCACTAGCATATTGAATGTTTCAAGATGCTCAGAAATTCGTCCACCTTCTTCCATTCTCAAGGAATACAACTTTCTCAAGAAAATCTTATTTACTAGATATTTGGCTTGGTATATCTCACCCAACTTCTTCCAAAGATCCTTCGAAGTGGGTTCTTCGTGGACATTTATCAAGTTTGAATCTGCAAGACATAGTCTAATGAGACCTTTAGCTTTTCTATCCATTACATCATATTTTGCAGCCAAAGCTACATCTATAGACCTATGGACATTTGCATCCACTGCATCCCATAGATCCTGATCAATCAACAAATCTTCCATTTTCAGCTTCCACATTTCAAAGTTCGTACCAGAAAACTTCTCTACCTCAATCCTCCCAGATATGCTCGCCATTCGAAAAATATATCTGCAACAAGATCACAAAGTATCCTCTACACAAGCTCCCACTCAAAACCTTGATTTGCTCAAAAAACCCAACAAACCCACAACTGAAACCAAAGGTGATCAAGCTCTGATACCACTTGTAAAGAAATTAGAGTAGCGAAAATAATTTCCTACGCCAATCTTGAGGAGAAACACTATGCAAAACTTTAAAACTGATCTAATAGTTATAGAAAATCAAGAAACACATTCATAACATGAAATAAACAATGCAAACACAAAACACTAGATATACGTGGGGAAAACCCTTTCGAGTGAAAAAACCCACATTCCAAAGTTTGCTCAATGTATTCCAAATCCAAAACCAAGATTGCATACACTTGCAGAGCAAATCTTTTACAAGAGTATCACTAGTAAACAACTCTGGAAGAATTATGGCAACATTCCAACAACACAACAGTACTTGCAAACTCTCACACAAACTACTCCTCAAACCTCCAATTTATAGACTTCTGGCAATACAAGAAACCACCAGCAGTTTGCAAACCATGTGCTTGGCTTCTCTTACCAAGATTCCAATCTAAAATAAGCTCTCACGTCCAAAATGAAATCCTCTATTTTTTACCCTTATAGATGTCATAAAAATTGTCATAGAATCTCTAAAAATAGTCCTTTCATGATATACTATCACATGGGCATCTTATGACAACTAATAAACCAATTTTCAATGCACCAATAGTGTGGAACAACTATAGGAAAAAATATTAAATAAAAAAAACTATTACGAGAAATATGCAGCAAGGTTGAGACACCTCATTTCCAAACACATAGTGTGTCTATTGTCTCTTTTGATAATTGCATTACAATTGGGATTAAGTAGGTGCACGTGAGATTATGAGACTTTGACATAATACAAGACCATGTGGTGTAGAAAAAAGAGAGCTTCACAATCTTGGCAAGAGTAACATAGTGAATGGATTTTCTCTAACTAATGTGTGCAAAGTGATTTTAAGAGGATTTGGAATGCCACTTACAAGCACCCCACCTCCTATTGCACATGTTTCCTAACCCCCACTACCTACTTATATTACATTAATTAAATTATCCCCTTCCCCCAATACTAAAGTGGTATATTGTGCCACATCTTAATTATTTAAAAAAAATCAATATGCATACACACGATAAGGTATTGCTTTAGAGGTGAATCTCCCATAGGCTTGGCCATTCATCATTAAAGTGAAATATTTTACTTTATAAGAGGCCTAGTGGAATTCAAAGTTAAGTTATAATTGTAGATTTTAAAGTTAAGGATATTATGAGGTATAAATTAATAGTGCTAATTTGAGATTAGAGTAGAATTAATATGAGATTATGTTGATCTATCATAGTTGACTACAAGGAACTTATAATGATCAATATTACTTCACGAGCAAGAAATTTATAATAATTAGGATACAGAAATACAAGGTGGTAAAGTAATTAGGATACGGAAATGTAAGGTGGTAAACTTCATTGTAGGGCCACATGCTCCAAGATCTTAGAAATTACATCTTTAAATTTAGAAGCCATTAAATAAGTAATCTCATATGTGGCATATATGAATATGTGCCCCACCAAAACCTTAATCCAACCTTTTAACATGCCCTAATATAAATAGTATTACTAACTATAATTCAAAGTTCCAGAATAAACAATTACTTCTAGACTATATCTTAAATGCATTTCAAACTACCTTGAAGAACATTTTGACAAGGAGATCTAATGGAGCTCATCTCTAGTTGACATGAAACTTGAGGTAATACTTTGTAGAATAACTAGGAAAATGAAACATTATGAATCAAAGGAATTTGTAAACCAAGAACTCGCCATAATTGAGGCTTGATCTTAAAGAAGAAAACTTGGTAAGTGCTTAGAAAGTGTTTCCCTTGTAATATGTGAAATGGTAAGTGAGTGAAGTAGATGACCTTTGAGATTACTTAATTTATAAGTTTGTATTGGCTTATGTATATGTGTTTAGTTGTAAGCTAGTTTAGGTTGGCTTAATGCATTGTTTGCTTATTGGTAAATTAACTCCAAAAACTATAGGACCATGTGTATAGGTTAATGGATCACTTTATGTGGAAATATAACAAGATCAACTAATCTAAGATGTGTGAACCCTTGGGACAGTATGTGCTAGATTGGTTTCCATGTACCTTTTAAATACCAAAATGTTAGAATAAAAATAGATATGGAAGTTGCCTTATATGGCATCACAACCAAGATTGAAAGATAGACAAATTACAAGGGCATAGCTAGAGGACAATTGTTCTCTTAAAATGTAGTTTCTCCTACTCTACCCTAGGTGTACGCTAATTTTGAAATCCTATGACTTACTTTTTAGCTAAGCTTAGCAATAACTTCTAGAATGATAGTAGTCAAAAAGCATGCTCTGCCAACCAAAGTAGTTGGACATATCATAGCATTAGCTAACTTTCACATGTAGCATGCAAATGGATGCTAAAAGCTATTGATTTTTATAGGGATTAGATATGATTTCACTAGTAGCATGCAAGCAATAGACACTATGATCTATCAATCTCAGGAGTTTAGTATAGGCACTAGTGAATCAAAAGGAATGTGTGTATTGTTAGAGTTGTGTCTTGCTTGATGTTTGGTTCTTATTGTTTTAGTTGTTAAACCTATCTAGGTGGTTGATAGCATAACCACTAGTCCTAGGTGAAGTAAAACCATAAGACACCTTCATTATGTGTATCTAAGACAACTCCACATGTCGGAATTGAGTTTGGCATAGGTACAATCTAGCCAACATTCATCAATAGCATGCAGGTGAAATATGTCAAGAGCTAATCCTCTTATCCTAGTGTTCATTTGGCTTTCACTAGAAGCACATAGGCGATATATGGCAAGAGCTACCCATGGTATGATAGGGCTTAGTTAGGCAATAGATGCCATGAGCTACCCTATTCCAAGTTGGACTAACTTTGCTAGTGGTATGCAAACAATTGATGTTAGGATCCACTGACTCAATGATTCAACAAGTTGTGGGTTGTTACTTTATTCCCTTATCAATGATGATAGGTAGTATGGGATGCTTATCTTGTCATTGAAATAGAATAAGGATGGACCCGTGATGTATTATGTGATGTACCAATACTGTTCTTTTTTTTGGTCACTTAAAGGCCTTATATGTTAGTGAACCGAATAATAGGAAGATGCATGTAGCAAGCTCACATCCATTTCCTCTTGCCATCTAGTCGCTATGTGGTTTTGTGTTCATAAATTGTTGTTGACATAATAATATCTACTTATGATACACTTGTTATCATATGACTGCACATAGATTATACGCTAAGTATAAGCTCAATTGATGGAAGTGATTCAAAAGAGAGATTGGACATCCCAACCTAACTGCAAGGATTATTTTATTTTTTCTATTATTGTGTGTGTGAGCTATGGAGCCTTTGATCCCCTTAATGGAATATGTGGGCAGGGCCAAAGAATTGGTTCCCCAAGGAATAAGGTCTTGATCTAGAGATATGTCATGATATAGAGAGCTTAAACTATTTAGTGCAAGAATGTAAGTTTGTGGCATAAAATTGTTGTCATTGCCATGGTTTGACAAGGTTACAAAGCTAGCACTTCAAAATTGGAATAAATTATTAAGTTATAGAAATACTCAGCATGACAATTTAATGTGGACAAACGCCAGTGAAAAAGTTAAGAACTAGAACATATTAATTAGTTTGGTCATTTTATTTGAATTCCATGAAGTAGATATATTACCAAGATATGTGATGTGCTACACTTCAATAACAAAACTATAATTTATATTAAGGAAAAAAAATTAGTGGTAACCAAGGGTGGTTATTGCAGTCATTATGTGATCTGTTAATCTATTTTAGAAATTAGAACTATAATTTATATGAAGAAAAATAAAATAGTAGTAAACAAGGGTAGTTATTACAGTCATAATGTGATTTATATGAAGAAGAAAAAATAGTACTAACCAAGGTTGGTTATTACAGTCATAATGTGATTTATGTGAAGAGAAAAAATAGTACTAACCAAGGGTGGTTATTATAGTCATAATGTGAACTGTTCGTCTATTTTGAATATTTATTCCAATGCTTAGAAAAATACTTCAGTCAGGTTTTTTCAGCAACTACAGTTTTGAGTTTTACATGCAGCAGTTACATAGTCCTGTTTTGCTGAAGCTTCCGATTTAGTTTATTTATCTAGCAATTTTAGATTTCTAAAACTATTTTCAGAGTTTTAACAATCCAAAATTCCAGATTAGTTTCTCATTCTAGCAATTTCAGGTTTCTAAATTTAGAAACCATAGCATTATCCATTTATTATCAACAGTTTTCTCTCCGGTTTCAGCAGTCGTCAATTTAGGATCGTGACAAGAAGCCACAGAGGACATGTAGCTCAGTAGTAAAACAGTCCTAAGCAGATCCTAGCATATCAATGTTTCCAACAAGGTATTGAATTCAAAGTTGCCTAGGAAGCATCAAGGGTACCTCAAGTAGGCTGTGATCTTTATGATGCTAATGTATCTAGGAGGAGGTGGTGAATCTTAGGCAATGTTTTAGTTTAGAGATAATGACATAGCCTCTGGATCAAATAACCCAAACAGGAGATATAATTGTAAAGTCAGGCTAGGCCAATTGGGGGATCCCTGATTTGGATCCTAGCCTTTATGTGTCTTCTAGCAGGGTATCAGTGTCAGTTTTGGCTTTAGGATGCAGTAAGAGAAAAAATTTGTGAGGGCTAGGATGTCTCAAATAGAATGTGGCTTGTGCAGGTGTCCTGAAGTAACAATCGACAAACCCAGAGAAGACATATAGCCCAAAAGCAAGTTTCCTTGATGGTAGGGAAAGGAATTTGTGTGGCCATTACAGGCCATTTTTCAGGCTTGGTAAGTTGCTTCATAATGCGATTGAGTGCTGTTGGCTTCAAAACCTAGCTTGTAATGGGAAGAGCAATTGTGCCCTAGAGGTCATTTTCCTAAAAACAATTATTGTGCCCAGGATTCAGAATTTCTATCACAAATAAACCATGGCAGGGCAGATAAGGTTCATGTGTAGGTGCGCGTCAACAAGATGTAGAGCAGCAGCGCATTGCAGGGAACTTTTGTTAGGAGTGACGATTAAACTTAGAAAAATTATTTACGGTTCGAAATAACCCAACAAACATATGCCCAGAAGATAATAATATTGTAATTAAATCTCCCAAAGCTGAACAGGAATAAATCTGTATTTCATAAACCTAAGAATACAACCATGAGGGCAAAGTGCCAGAAAAGAGAATAGGTGCACAGGTTCCATTATTTTTTTAACATCACAAACAAACATGCTCTGTTGATATTTTAATTCAAAACACTGAGAACAAAATGGTATTTACAAACTCTAACTAAATACAGTATATGTAGATGATGAGTCCACACTAGAAAACCAAACCCAGCACCCAATTGTCCACTTTTTATTGTATATATATATATATATTAAAGAACATGTTAGAGAGCATTTGCAATAAATATGGCCTGCTTACAATGGGCGCGCGCCTCATCCAGTCTCTGAGATAGTGTTTCTTCTTTACGCGCTGCACTAGCAAAGCGAAGGTCAATTTCCATGATTTTCACCACTCTTATAAGCTCATTAAGCTTGAGCTCTAACATATCATCACCGCCTCTGAGAACGTCCGCCTCCTCCTTTACTTTCTCCGCCACAATGCCCCCAACTTTGGCGAGGGTGCTCACAGAACCAAACTTCTGGTCCATGACATCCCCGAATCTGGTGAGAACCGCTAAAATGGCAGCGCCCTTGGGCCTCTCAAACACTATGGGCTTGGTTCTCTTCCAACCCACCTCAATTTTTTCTTCCTTTTCATCTGATTTTTCTGCTTTCTTCTGCAAATTAAGGTCTTGAGATAGTTGGGGATCAGGGCTGCTGCTGCTGCTGCACTTAACAAGAAGCTGCAGGTTTCTGTTCTTGGAAATGGAGAGATGGCATCCACTGCTACACTTGGGTTTGTTCTGCCATTGTGAAGGCACTTGTGCTAGGAGAGCAAGTGACCCCATGTTAGCGTGGATAATGGTACTCTCCTCACCCACCACTAATTTTGATTTGGGTGCTCTCCTAGGATGAAAGAGATTCTAGAACGTCCACTACAGTGTGATATGAAGTTTTTTAAGTCAACGGTAGTGAGGAATTGATTAAATGTAAGTACAATAATTTATGGAGAAAATTCATTATTAGAAATAGAATTTTAGAATTTTTATTTTAGCGATTATTTTTTATTAATAATATATATATTCTAAGATGATGTATTTTATTTTTTATTAATATATGAATTTTAAATAAAGATATTAAAATTAATTGAATATAGGAAATAAAAATAATCTTAAATAAACCAAGGAGATTAGGACTAGTTTTTTATATAATTAGTCGATAAGTTATATATAGTAGGAATTTTCCACCGAAACCTATCCTATGTTGGCAAATACTAAACTTTCTCGCAATGGTTTCAATCAAATGAAAATCTCACACCGTCAAACTGCACGTAAAACTATGTTGAAATGAAAGTAAATCAGATCTCTGAATTAGATGAAAGCGAATCTTGCAAATTCAAATCTTGTAAAATTAAATCTTATTTATCATCCAAACTGTAGTTTTTCTCATCAGCATCATTGAGAGCACGACACAATTTGTACAAAATCTCGAGGTAAGTCAGTTGTTCATTCTTATCCTTATCTTTAGCACCACTGTTCACCGACTGCAGGAGACTAACCACCCAGTATTTGTTATAAATAAGATCGTATTGAAGTTGTGAAACCATGAAAAAATGCTGAGGAGTATAGGAAATAACATTGCAGAAGGCGAACTATTAGAATCAATGTAGAGATTGTTATGGAATTGGAAAAGAGTCTTGAAGGAAGGCATTGCGGGTCGTACATTACATAAATGAATTTCCACAAACACTTTCAAGTCCTAGCATTCCTGAAAATTGAGACCTTTCTTGGAGATTGGGGCCTTCCAAATTATGAAATATTCTTCCTTCTGCACTTATTGTACAGCCAAGTTGTTGACACCTACGACATCTGCCATGAGCTTTGCAATACACTGTCCTCCCTTCAGCCCCTTTATTGCATTCGGCTTTCTAGCACCTATGCCCTTCACCATGGGTGATACACAAGCCTAATGCGCCTCTAGTTCCCATGCCACATCCTTTGAATCGGCATTTCTTTGAACTAGTGGTGCGTTGCTTTCTTTCAGTGATTCCACACACCACTTATAGATGATTTAGCAAGGTTGCTTCCTCCTTTTATGCTTACTGAGAGGTCAGAATCCCTCTGAATAGATGGCATAGCAGATACAAACCTTGATTTTGATGTCTTTGCCATTCGCAAAGAGGGGATGTATCCCCCAAACTTCCACCTTGTTGAAGTAGAACCCTCATGTACAACAAGAGTATTATCCATGTTGATAACAATTTCTATAATTTCATTCTGTGTTTGCCCCAATCCTAGAGCACAATCGAACATTGATAGAACACAAGATTTACCAGATTTTGTTGGGCCTCTTGAAAGGCTTAGTTGAAGAAAACTACAAGAATCCATATCCATCATTTATACTCAGCATGTTTAAGGAGATCCTAATGAAGATATTGGAAACTCAAAGATCCACCATGATCAACAACTTTAAGAAAACAAAGAAATATTGGAAAACATAAGGAAGCTTGTAACTGGAGTCATAACAGATCCATGGAAAATTACAAAGAACATGGATAATTCAAAGATCCACTATAATCAACAATTTTATGCAAATTAAAGAGTATTTTAAAATATTTGATATGTATATTAAATTGAGTCCTAACTAATCCTTAAAATATGAGAGTCTGGATAACTCAAATATCCACTATAATTAATGAGACTGAGACTAAGAAAAAAATCACTTCTTGGGTTCCACAACCACGCTTCCCAAGCGTACAATATGACCGTCAATGTCACGAACATAACCCTGTTTCTGACCCCACTCTCTCTTTTGGCTTTTCCACCATTGCAGCTCATCTCTCCAATACACGATGCACCCATATTCACACTACTAAATCTATTCCATTCCATAAACAAAAAGAAATCAATTCCAAATAAAAGTTAACTGTGATTACCGTGAAAGCAACATCAAGATCATGATAGGTGAAGCAGAGTTCCAGTTTGTGCTCAATATGAAGACAAATGCATGTTAATTTTTTTTTACATAGAACAGTCGACATGTTATGACCAATGCATATACATGTGGCTATGGTCGAGCCTACGAACAGTGAGGCCAAAGGCTTTGGAGTAGAAATCAACAGATTTGCTCACATCCTTCACATACACCACTGTGTAGGCATAGTGGGGATTACATATTCCTGCCATTTTACCCTATTGTGATCACAGGTTCTTTTTAGATGACACATCTATTTATCAAGGGTGTTCATGGCCAACCTCAGTGGCAACAGTATTTACACACATAACAGTTTTTTGCATGCAATCATTCTTGCTTCTCTTGCCACCTGTTCTCCTACTTGTTCAAAGCTTCGATAGCATTCACCTATGAAAAGCAAACTTCCTTTCAAAAAATTGGATAACTCATAAATCATGGTGTGTTACATATTTCATAAGTCAATTAACAAAAATGTGAACCAATCTTCTAAATCACCATATTATAAATCCAAGTGACAAAATAATAAGCTTTGATAGTAGAAATTCCTTTGCCTAGAATGGAAAAGCGAGGGAAATTTTAATTATTTTACCAATACAAGTCCATCTTTTAAAAAATGTCCCAAAGTTGAAGTGCATCGAACTAGAGTTATACTTGATAGATTTCAAACACACAAGACTTATTCAAGTCATTGTCCATTTATTACACATCTCAAATTCTCTAGTTGGTAAGATTATTGATGCTTCCTTTTCAAGGAGGTACCTATGTTCCTTTAGATACTGTTATAAAGGAATGAGTGGCCAAATCACATATTGAGTTGTTGAAGTTTGAGTTAGATGACCCAAACACATAATTAGAGAGCAAATGAGAGGTGCAATAGACCAAAGCACAATTCGTAAAGTGATGTCATTTCTTGCAAGGGTCGTGACTTGGAAAGTGTGGTATGTAAGGTTCAGCAAAGCAACTTAAAGTATTAAACAGAAAGAAGGAGAAGAATATGCTGACCTCAAGGATGAATTTTAGGTCATAAGCAACTGCATGACTATGTTGCTAAATATAGAGGACTCATCACAAGGTGTGGTAAAACTAGCGATCCATGCATGTTATCAACACCGAGCTTGCACCACAGAAGAGTGGAAGCCAAAGACATGACAATCCCTCTCCCAAGAAGCAATTATTACCAACAAAAACAAAAAAGCAGAGAAGGGAGAACACCAAGGAAAATATAGAATATATACTTTCATGAAGAAGGAACATGTATGTCTATTATTAATCTACAAGAATGAGCTACAAAATGTAAATCTTATTAATTTATTGTGGTTGTTTATGAAAAATTTTAACGAGGGGAGTGATAAGTGGAAGAGAATATTGTATGCAATTAGTAGAAGTTTAGGTGCCACCATCAACAACTAGGGTAACAAATAATTGATTCTCAAATTCTTCATATTTCATGATCAATAGAATGACAAAAACAATATTGTATGTATTTTAAGATTGTATTTCAAAAATATATAGATAAAAAATACTATTCAATACATGAAATATTGTAAATTAAATTAATGTATCTTCTATTTACATATCAAATTGTACTTGCTAACATATTAACTTATATATAATTTTCTATCGGCATAACCCTTGCACCCCTTCTGGTGCAAGTGCTATTAGTACAATATATTTCTATCTTAAAGAATTAAAAAAATCTTGAGGTAATTTTGTTTTATGAATAAAGAATATTTATTAAATTTGGACAAATTGGACATTTATAAAGATTAAAAAATAGTTAAATTAGGGCATAAAAATGTCAAAAATGGTCAAATCGTGACACATGACCACTAAAAAATACTTTATTATCAAGTGTAATGGTATAGTAAGAGTTTTGATCAATACAAAAAAAATAGTCACCATAATTTAAAATGGAGTGTACCTTGCAAATACAACTCATTATTACACACTTGTGATGGGAAGTGCAAACTCTACATTTTTACCATTCATTTCGGTCCACTTTACATGGTTGTCTTGAGTATTTGATCTTAATTCATGACTTGGTCTTAATTCGTGATTTGGATTGCTCTTGCACCTTCTTTACCCAAAATTTCCACTTAAACATCAAAACTAGAACTAAATAAATCTATGTACATTTATCGAGGCTCAAATTATTATTTTTTCTCCCAAATTTCACGTGTAATGGTGAGAAGTGCATACCCTACACTTTTACCATTCATTTCACTCCACTTTGTGTGGATGTTTTGATTACTCAACCATAATTCATGATTATGAATTAATTGTTACCTCTTTAACCTAAAATTTCTACTTGGCTACCAAAAATAAAACTTAATTCATCTTTGTACATTTATCAACTCTTAGACTATTTGTTCCCCTCCCGAGGTCAAATATACAACCACATATTTGACTTGATTTAGTTCCATAATTTATGGATTTGATCCTCAATGTTTAAAATTCTAATTCTAATTTTGAGCCCTTATCAACTCCCTCTAACTAGTCATTAGGTATCATTCTCATGCCAAGTCATTAAAATAGTGTGTCTAAGGTCACGTATAAAATAACATCACCTTTAAGATCTTTTCGTCATTTGGCATCACTCACTACTCCAAAATCACTCTTGCTTATGTTTACACTAGCATATTTCAACTACATTTTCTTTTATCTCCATAAGTATAAAACCCAAGTTCTTGCACTCAAACATTACTTCACACTTTTCCATCTTTTACGAAGTTCCAAGTTCCAAGTAGCACCCATTTAGGGCACTACTCGATGCATTTATTGCATGTTGTACATTTGTCTCTTATATTAATAATTGTTGAATTAGATTGAAGGGATTTTCATAAGGAGAAGACCCTCACTTAGCAAGCTCTCACTAAATGTGTTCCTAAACACATCTAGTCTATTTATTACATGTCCAAACTTTAAGGAAAAAAATTTGTTTGCAAGTAAAAATGTTTCACCAAGTGTTAACTCATATTTATGTTATAGGATTAAATTCACGCCCAAAGTTCAAATTTGTAAATGTAGAGTTAAACCCCAATTCACATATAATTGTAATTTTTACAAATAGAAGTTGTCTCAATCTAATTCCATCATATTTTAATGTCAAATTATATTAGTTATTTATCACATAGAATTACACCTCCTCTTCATTGACACCAAGGTACACATTTATTTTTCAAGTCCACTAAAGTGCACATTTCTTGTCCCAACTCTAAAATATAGGCCCTACTCATTTTATTTAATTTATTTATATAGTTCAATAGCTTGTATTTTTATAAGAGATGTTTTTCCTTTACATAAAATGGTGAATTAAGTTGGCCTATCACCCAAATTTGTAGATTTCATGCCTCATTACTACCCTTGTTCCCTAATTGGCACCTCATTGTTTATGAATATAAGATTCTCATTTGGTGGGATCTAGTTAATATTTATACTTTTGGTGTATCTACCTCTATTGGCTCCTTACAATTTGTTATGTGTTCAAATTCTGTGTTTCAAGGGTTTTGATTCAAGTTTACATGTTTCTAAATTCAAATTTTATTGAGGCAAGGTTGCAACTTCAATTTGTATGCTAGATGTACACCTCATGCCTTACACCCCATATTGTTTATTTATTAGACCTCTTTCTTGCAACTTTTAAAACTGCCACTCGCCTCTACAAGTCACTTAATATTTATTGGGTCTAGGCCATGGAGTGCAATTATAATTTATAATTTGCATGTTGCAAACTATAGTGTGCCTCTAAACCCCATGCCCTACCATTGTTTTGGTTGATGGATTCCCATTATTTTGTTCAATGGAATCATCCCTCCCAATTGTAGTTGTCAACTCTATTTCCATCCCTGGGGCTCACAATACAATTAGGGCATGACCATAGAGTGCAATTTCACTTTATAATATGTGTGTTGTGAATTGAAATGTGTCTCCATGCCCCATGCCCTTGCTATTCATTTTTCATTTAAACTTACCACTCCCATTTTCACTTTACATCCCTTACATGTTATGTTCCCATTTCTAAATCCTATAATCTTACCTTAGCAGACTTCCTTTCCCTCATTTCATGTTGCAAATTGCACTCCTACCTTCAAATCTAGAAAATCCTATATCCTAAAGACTTGTCTTGCTTTCTTGAAACTCATAAGATGTGTCCCTTCTAAATCCTATGTTCATAATAGAGTCTAATCTTGTTAAGATCTAATTTTTTTTTGTTTTTGTAATTGCATTGGGATCCCATTTCATTCTTGGGGTAGTGAAGGGGGCAGAAGGGGTTACCCCCTCCCTTTGGGGTCTGGGGGCTATCCCCCTAATGAGGGTTCAAGGTTAGTGCCATAAGGCCAAATTTTAGATACACATTTAAATTGTAAAATGTTATTTTTTCATAGTAATTTTGGATCGTTCGTTGTTAGGTCATAGATTTGATAATAGAGATTATGTTGGTATTTTTTCCTAGAAGGCAATCCTCTTTTATGAGGGCATTGTATTACAGCTATGTATTGTGTGTGGAGACTATAGAGAGAAGAGGAAGTTGCAATGGATGTATTGTAGGTTGTATCCCTTCATTTTTTTGGACAAATAAAAGGAAGGATTGGTTTTTTCTCCATGGACATAACCCATATTGGGTGAACCACATATATCGTTATCTTTATGTTTTGTGTTATCTTTATGTTTTATTTTTGCATTCAGATTATTATATATTGTTTTGTTCTCCTATTCCTAACACTATGTCCCCATGCCATTCTTTTGTAGACCTATTGCCTTTTTTACATCATCCAAACATGCATCCCAAGCCCATAGGTTCATCATACAAGTTAAGTTGATGGAGTGAGATCCCCACTTTGCATTTACAAATTGTGTTCATGACTTGCACCCTTGTCGTGGTTTTAAAATTCAAAACCTAACTTGTTGCATGTAAGTTAACATACATTTAATTTCCTTTCAAGGATGCATTTGAGTTTGGGAGATGTCCTAAATGTATGCAAGTATAGGTGGACCTCTCAAGGTCATGGTTGATGATAATATCCCGTTTTTAGGCCTAAAACTAGATTGTTTTTTCTTTCTTGAAGAATGTTCTAGATCTCCCTCTTGCAAGTATTCTTCCCTACCTATAGATGGTACTAATGATGACATCCTTAGTTGATTATAAATTACAAATTATATTTTGTGTATTGGAAATGTTGAAGGATATATGTACAAGTTTGAAATAATGGGTTGGTTATTGTTGATTGGTTGCAAGAAAAGAGTAAACAAACATAAAAGGGTTTTATTCATTTTATATCAAATCTAAAGTCTTTATAAAACTACAAATTTGAGCTTTAGCTCCACTTGCAAGTGTGTTTATGCAATTCATTATAGGAGAATATTTGAATCTATAGTTGTTATTATTATGAACACCTATATGAAACTAAAATGAACATTTAGGGATGCAATATATTCCTCTAGTTACACTTTGCTAACTTGATGTTATGTTTGATTAGAAGATCAACATAGAGATTGTCAAATCTTTGTGAAACTTTCACAAAGCATATTTTCATGACAATATACAAAGCATGTTTGTTCATGGTTTATTAAATATGCTCCATTTTTGGTGCCATAGTATTATGACCTGTCATGTTTGATATAATCTATAGCTTAGCTTATGTATGTGAATGCAAAACCCAATCCTTTCTATACTCATTTCCACTACGATACTTGATTTTTTTGGTTTCTATATGCATTTATTTTCTTTTGGCACCAACTACTAAACAAAATCCTTCCTTTACACTAACTATAAGACAAAATTATAATTTATAATAATGATAATAATGCTTCTGAGCTTTCATTACAGGGGGTGATTTGTAGGTTTAGGGGTTTTTGGCCTAGCCTCCCTCAGCTACACTCATGGATATCAAAAGAATGGGAGCCTCTAATTACTGGTAAAGTTCATATTTTCCCCATGGCTAAGGGGTTTTTTGTTGCCAAGTTTGACAATGCTCAGGATAGAAATAAAATTTTATGTGATCACTTTTTTAGCTGGGAGGATAGATTTTTGTTGATGATTAAGCCATGCCATTCTAATTTCAACTCTTCCTCTAAAACTTTCAATAAGATCATGATCTGGGTTTGGCTGCCTAATCTCCCCCTCCATTTATGGGTTGATTCTCTTTTAGAAGAAGTGGGTGAAGCCCTTGGAGATTTTTTGTTGGTGGATGTTGAATCCTCTAATATTTTTCACTCCACCTTTGCCCGTATATTGGTGGAAATGGATGTTTCAAAAGGGTTACCTGCTGAGATCTTACTTAAATCATCTAAGGGTTCTTGGGTCCAATCTTTGGACTATGAAGGGGTCCCCTTCCGTTGTCGAAGATGTTTTAAAATAGGTCATGCTACTGCACAATGCAGATTAGAGAAGAAAGCAATGACGGCTACATGGTGGAAAGGTACCTCTCAACAGCATTATATGGTTGAGAAGAAACTTGAGCAATATAGGAGCTTTTCTGAGGTGGTTGCATTGGATTCACAAGGTCTTGGGGCATCCTCTCCGGATATCTCAAATGTTGGGGTTGTTGATTTTGAGAAAGATTATCATGTTCAAACCCCAAAAGAGCGTGAGAATGGGTCTCAGGCTGCCATTATTGGGGATTGCGCTCCGGCTTGTATTTCTAGTAGCTTTTCTAATACGACTTTGCCTGTAGGAAGAAATACTGATGAAATCTTTGAGATAGTGGCTATAGGCAATTTTCTTTAGGTTAGTAGTATGTCGGCCCTTGGCATGCTAAGGCAGCACAAGGGGAAGAAGGTTGGATTACTGTAAAGGGAAAGAAAGAAAAATTCTCTAAGCCTTCTTTTGACATGACTCTCTGCTCCCACAAGAGTAGTTCTAAATGTAAATCTTGAAGTGTCTTGTTTGGGGGCTAGTTTTTGGTTGGCTGCAGGTTGTTCTTCTTGCAGCTTTGTTTTTGGTTGTAAACAGTTTCCGGTCCCTTCAAAACTTTCTTTTCACCTAATAAAAAACTATAAGACAAAATTATGTATTTAAAGTTTAGTGTTAATTATACCACCAACTTTGGAAGCACATCATGCTCACAATAGCATATCATAATATTCTAAGGTGGTTAAATCATTTTACGGCTTTGCATTGTTGATATTTCATAAGTGCATATGAAGTAATCTATTATTTACAATCATCATAGGGGGTACAAGTTTTTGCATCTCAAGTTGTATATACACTCACAATAGCATATCATAAGAGTCTAAGGTAATAAAATCATTTTATGTCTTTGCATTGTTGTTATTTTGTAAGTGCATATGAAATAAGTTATTATTTGAAATCACCATAGGGGGTATATTTTTGCACATCTCAAGTTGTACATGCACTTTGCATATCTACTTGAAAGGAGGTTAAATTATATAAACCAACATAGGGCTTAGTGACAATTATATGAGTCTCATTATTTATTAGACATGGTCTTCTTTTCAAGTATATTTGCACATTTCTATTATGTATTGCTCCTCTCACACTTTACCTCAAGGAATACTTCCTTTGGCCTAGTAGAGCCCAAAGAAGAAGATTGTTCATTTTTTATTATAAGTTGCAACTTCTCCTCTTATATGCATTGGCCTGGATTATTGTTCATGTTCAATTATAAGTTGCAACTTATCATCTTAAGGTAACTTTCCCAAGCTTATATTTTGTTTTATCTTTAGGGCTTGTAGAGAAAAATACTTTGAGAGAGCAAAGTTGATTAGAATCAAACATTTAATATTATGAGGACATTCTTCACATATTTAATATTCATCTAGATAATTATACAAAGTTTGAAAATGTTTAGCAAGCACTAATCATAGTGGGTAATCAGTTTACTTTTGATTATGTGCAGTATCCAATGGGAGATGGTCTCATATTTTCATGTCTATGTGATTACAAATGACAAATTCAAAGATTATTATGAACTATACATATTCTTATCTTTATTTTGGGTTTCAATTTGTAGTAGTTTATATTGTTATAGAGAGTATTTTTAGATGGTTACAACTCCTCCTAGCCCATATATTAGGTTCACTTATTTAGCCTTTACATACGTGTCATCATTGTTATATATTTGTATCTAGGTGGACCTATTGCTAGATAAATCATGTTATTTTGCATATGCATATTTCTAGATATGCTTATATACTTATACTTACATGCTCACGTAATACATGAATTTATTTATTGTACTTTATGACCTATTTATATCCTATCACTATGTGTTTCTATGATTTTCCTAATTGGAGGTAATATTGAGGTGGCAACTTGCTCTCTCTCACATATTATTTTGCAATCACATCTTACTATGGTGTTTCTTGTTTATCACACAATGACATCTCTAAATCCTTACATGATTATTGAGTTTTACATGATTGTATTTTTCTCCTCTCCTCCAAATCCTTGCATACCTTGTATGTAACTAATTGGAGGAGACATATAATATCATTAATGCTCTTTAGTGACTATGATTGTAGACATTAGTTCATGGTTTTTATGATTATTTTGTATTTCTAGATAGAACCATATTTTTCGTGTTAGGTGGATTTATATTCTTGTTTCTAGACAAAGTTTATTTTCATTCTAGATGGAGCTATAATTTTAAACTAAGAACCCTATTAATTATGTTTCTAGGAAAAATCCTTATTTTTATAATAAGTGAAATCCTTTTGCCTTTTTTCTAAAAGCTCCTTGAATATTTTTATTTTAGTTTGTGCTTGTAGATAGTTTGAATAGTTGTGTTTATGCTTATTTAAAATGCTTGAAATATGATACTCATTAGTATTTTTATTTTGTTATTGCAAGTTATAAGATAAAGGGCTCATTATAAGGAGATTGAATGAAATAAATGTCCTTATATGTATCCTTTCATGAGTGCCTAGATATTTACTTTAATGTTAACTATTTGTTTTAATTTGCCACGCACCTTCATAATAGTTTGCATGCAAATCAAATTGGGAGCAAAATATAATGGTGAAAAAAAAACACCTTGCACTTTTTCCTTTTATTTTGGGGCATTTTTGACAAGGTTGTTCTTGATGCAATGACTAGTGTACAAAATGGCGATTCTTGTGTAGAAATTAGAAAATGACTTGATCCTAAAATGATTTCATTTTCATCGATCACTAAGTACTAGTCTTGACCCTCATTTTATCTAATGATTATGGATAAATGCAAGAAATTGGTTCCACATTTGATCAAAAAGTGGAAATGTTTTTCCTAAAAATAAAAGTTTGTCACTATTGAGTAAAAATTTGAAATGTTTACAAATAAAATATTAAGAAAATCTAGTAATATGAAATGTAGTATTTTGAATCTAATTTTCAAATATGTAATTTATTCTAATACCTAAATGATACAAGTTAATTTTTAATAAACGTGTACAAAAACCATTTTTTTTAAAAGTCTCTTTTTAGGTCCATACCATGCACATGTACGACCAACATAATTTGACCTAAATAAAAGATTTTTTCTAGTTCCTTTTGGGGAAAGATGTGTATTATAATGAAGTTTGATGAATATATTTTTTATAGTATTTTATTGGTCCTAACAACTATTTTTGAAAACCCGTTGTGTATAGCCAACATAATTTGAGCTAAACTAATCATTTTTATTTATTTTCATTGTGTAAAGAATTGTGTGTAGATTGATGACATTTTTTTAAAGAAACTTAAAAACTAAAAGATTAAAAAAATACTAAAACCCAACATTTCATGTTTATGAATCACTTTCCTTATAAATTATTTAATAAATAGAAAAAATAAGTTTAATTATAAAAATTTACATATTTCAAAACTAGACATTGTCATCTATAATGGGTTTTAATTATATAAAAAAAAAATGAAAAAAAAAGTTGTCAGTCATGTTGCTAAAATCAGTTTCTCTCTTGTCCTTTTCATGAAATTGTATTTGCATGTCCAAAGGTAAGGGGTGGATTTCCAAGCCTAAAACAAAAGCAAAGGCATGGGTTTCAAATTTTATGAAACGCATACCCATTCTAAACAAGAGTAAAAATATTATGTAATTAGAACGGGTACCCATTTTGAAAAACAAAACAAATACCTATTTTAAAAATTTAGGTTTGAGATCTCAACCCTAAATAGGTATCCATTTTTTATGAAACAAGTACCCATTTCCATTGAGAATTTTTAAAAGCCTATAACTTCCCCTAGAAGTGGACCCAACTTCTTGCTCTTACCCTTATCCTATCTCAAATCCATGAAATGCAAAACTAACCTAGGTTGGTTCCAAAAATTGCAAAAATAACTCAGCATCTAAATTTTAAATTTAAATTGGCTATGCTTCCCTCCTTTCCAACCATTCATTATGGGTTGACTAAAGGATGAAATATTTTATTTATTAATGATGAAAATTTTGTATAAGAGAACAAATCTTAACTCATTATGAAAATCTAGCATCTAGGAAGCACATTTAAAAACATATAGAGATCTTCATTATATATTGAAACCATTACAAGAGCATGACATCAACATGACACCAATAATCTAGGTATATTGCGTAATTATCCATTAGCTTTGATAAATTTATTTTATATTATTTATAGGTGATATTATTTTAACCAAAGAACAATTATTTCCAAGAAAACTCCTAAACAATGTTTATTGACACGACATCAATTCAAATACAAGTCTTAGACACCAAGTTGAACAAGTCCATAATAGAAAAATGAGTGAACTCTAAATTTGTAGAAAAAGTTCAAAGTTTTGAATAAGGTTCACATATGAAGATGCAAACATCAGTTTCATAGTCAAGTAAGTGAATTGAAGCAGCAAAAAAGTCTGCATAATCATTGAACCTAAAGTTGAGTAACATTATTTTATCTTTTAATTTCTAAACATTTAACAGCATAATCATTTCTAACTCTTTATCCTAGCTTAGACTATTATTTATTATGGTTTACTTATTTTTTCCTAGGATATATATGTAAGGTATGTGTTTTATTTTCCTACATAATAAATTGGTGAACTCAACATGAATTGATTCACATCAATTTTAATATTTTTTTTTAGGGAATAAAATATCCTTCACATAAAAGTCTAAGTTATTTACTTAAATAAAGCATTTTAATAAAATAAGTAGCCTATATTTTAGAGTTGGGATATGATATGCATACTTGAGCAACGTAAAAATAGAAATAAATGGCAATAATAAATGTGTACCTAGGTGTTGATGAAGAGGAGATGAAATTCTTTGTGATAAACAACCTATACATGAATTCTAATTTTAGATCTAGAGTAAGTAGATTAAGATGGTAGAGATATGTAAAAATTAGAATTGTTTATGACCTAGGGTCAATTCTATGCATGACTGATCTAAATCTATTGTACAAATATGAACCTCGAACATGGATTTCAATTGACATTTTGTGACACTTTTATATCTGTAAATAGACTATCAATGATGTTTAGGTACACCTTTGGGGAGCTTACTTAGTGAGGATCTTCTCCTTATGAAAACCCACTAAATTTCATTAAATGTTTTCATAAAATAGAGGAATAGATGTAATGATTACATTTGGCACTACCCTAAATGAGTGTAATTTAGAACTTGAAACTTGACATCTGCAACATGGATCCAAAAGGATGGTGCAAAGACCTAGTGTAAGAACTAAGGTTTTGGATTTGTAGACATAGATGTAAAAGAAATTGGAATATGAGGATGTAAAGTGACTTGACAATAGAGGAAAGAGTGATTCTAATTAGCTGATAGGCTATATATAGTATTAGCTTTGAGCTTAAACCTGTCTCACGCCTGAAACCTCTTTCATCTCGTTGGCAAACCTCTTTCATCTGGTAAAATTTTACCGGTAAACAAGAAATTTTTTTGTTAAAAAAACTATAAAATATAAATACCTCTCCAGTAATAAATACATATCAAAATAAAATCTACAATATCTTCACTACAGTAAATGCAACTCAAATACGATATCTTCAGTGCAGTAAATGTAGATCAATGTTGGATAAATGTCTTTGCAGTAAATGTTGTTGGTTGTGGGTAGTCATTTGCATTCACTGCTCTCAAATCACCGCCCCGCTTGTTTATTATAATCATTGGTGTTGATCAGTCAGTATTTCCTTCAATTAGGACATCACTGCTAGCATCACATAATGATAATTTATCTGTGAATATCTCTTTCCAAAACAATGTTAAGGCATAGCAGAGTATTCTATAACTAACAAAAAGACTAGAGATAAAACTACCTTGTGATGCGAATTGCTAAGCCTCAAGGTCAAAAACTATATGTTCTTGTTGCAACAAAATAAGATCTTCCACTCTTCTCTTCCCATATTGTTTGCTTGAAATTTATAGTCATGTGCACCAAATACACTCCATCTATATGGCTCATTATAAGAAAGAGATTTTTGGATGTGATGACATGCTCAACCAGACTGACTATTACAATATCAATGGGTTTGGTACAAACACACAAGGCGCAAAATCAACATTTTCTTAGTATGGAATTTAAATGGACCATTGACACATCGCCTATCCACATCATGCCATATGCAGGACAACTGCCTGTAAATCTGATAGCACAGAAAATGAAACCCAAAATTATGCACCAATTATAAATTATCTTTATTGAATCGTAAACATCTATCATTTACACTTTTGGAATGCCATATAAGGCATGGTTTATGAGATCCATATATTTGTATAAATTACGACACTTTTATTTATTTATACATGAAATTGGTATTATATTGAACTGACAAAGGACTCATTTCATCATACTAGGAAGGGGCATTCAGATAGAAAATAGAATGATTGAAATTTCACTGCAAAGTGACTTGGGAAATAAATCAACGTCTTTTATGCCTTAGTAATCTGTGATGCATTCAAAACTAGGGTTTTGATATGTTTAAATATATAAAGGGTAAAGCTTATCTTTAATATAATTAATTATAGAGGATATTCCTTTTTTGGAGATCCGATTTTGTGTGTATTGTGTATTGTGTATTGTGTATTGCAATTAACTCATTAATATATTTAGTTGTTGGTTTATCCACAAAGAAGAGTTTTGTTTGTGAATAGTTTAAAGATTAAACATCATCGAATAAAGTTGTACACTATTATTTGCTAGCTCGTCAATATTTAAAGAGCTTTTTCTTAATGTTTGTGGAAGTATAAAAATGTGTGTTTCATATATTATGTTTTTTATGTTATTAATATATGGTCTTAATATTAATTTGTTTCTTTGGATATATTAATTGATATTCCTAACATTAACACTAATTTGTATGAATATGGTCATTACCTATCAACGTGCATATCAAATGTCTTAAGTTATGTGTCTATTTGACTTTTTTCAAGGATATCTTTAATCATCAATTAATATCAATCCACATCACAAGAGCATCTATATTCAATCACATTAGTCTCAATTTAAATCTCAAGCTAACCTTAGTTTGCTCAAACAGAGTAGCATCAATATTCACATAAGTTTTAGTGGATCATGAAGGTGAAAATTATTAGTGGACACAAATAAGACAATGTCATATAATTAACACACTTTTTGTTGTAGTAATGCATGTGATATTTAAATTCTAGGTGCTCATAAAAATAGATTGTTGAAAGATATTTCATTGTTAAGAGAAGGTTGTTCACACAATGAATTAGTTTTTCATAGTGTGGATCCTTGGACATTACTATGCCACCTTTTTATTTTTGTTAGGTTACACAATAGCTAAATTAGTCTTACTATAACATATTATTCTTGTTTTCTTTGTTGACCATTTACAATTCTGAAATGCAAACCCAATGACCATGAGACAAATATTAAATATTAATATATTTTCCTAAGAATTGTGTAAATTCCTTTGACAAGACATTAGAATATAAATTGTGTTTGAAAAAATCAAAATTGTAATTAACAAAAAATATTAGGAAATATTATATTAATGTAATCAACAGTAACTTTTAAATACATCTACAATATTAAGTATAGTCAAAATGTGTATGATTTTGAAGGTGTTAATGTTTAATAGTCTCACTAATATCCAATGTATCAAGTGTTAAAAATATTTTTTTATTATTTTTCACCTTTTGACAATTGTTTGAAAACATATTGAGATTTTTCTTTTAAAACACCTTTTATTTTTACATATTGTTGCATGAACTATTTTTTGTTGACAACATATCACACCTTAAAACATTCCAACATTCTAAAAAAATCATCTTTTTTGAGCTACCAACACCTTTTTTGATCAACAAATATGTTGTAATTTTTTTCTCAAGTAATTTTTTATAATTTGCACTTAACATGAACCAAAATATTTGCCAATTAAGTGAATTCATAAAACACAAATATATGGATTACACTTCCTTCTTGCTCTAATTTTATATTACTTGTTGATGTAGAACCATCTAGATGATGTTCAATGTCTCAAATTCTATACTCGGTAGAAATCAATGTTCAACGTGTTGAAGGGCATCACATCCAAGATTTCTACAATGACTCATGTCAAGACTCACCAATTAATGTTGTAGCAAGCACTGTAAATAATTAATCATGGTTAGTACACATTTGATGTTGTATCATTTTTAAAAAGTACTTATTCAACTATAAACCTCCTATCAAATTTATAGGACATTCTATATAAATTACAATCCTTGTAACCATTGCACCTTCTTTTGGTGCAAGCAAGACTATATGGAGAACTTTTACCCATAATTTTTTGTAGAGGAGAAAATAGTTATGTTTTGCACCTTTGGTATCTTGTTACAGGAGATCCACATAAGGTAATTGATTCATTAACAAAATCAAAGTATATTTGTCAAATTATCAAAAAAATGAACAACCACAATTTTTTTCCAAATTCATTTCATACAAGCATAAAGAATCGTTGACTACAAAATCTTCAAAATAGTTCTCTATCAACGTAACCCTTGCACTCTCCTGGTGCAAGTGCTAGTGTAGTCAATGATGGATTCTAGATGCTAGATAATTAAATGAACTTAAGGTGATATTATTTTATACTTGAATTAGACACAATTTAGATTTTTGGTATAAGAAATGATACATTATGGATAATTATAGTTAGAGAAGTGTCGTAATTAAAACTTGAATTTGAAACATCTAGGATCAAATCCATAAATCAAGAACTAACCCAGGTTAAATCCATAAATTAGGAATTGACCCAAGTCAAATCCAAAAATTAGGAACAATAATGAGTCAAAATTTCAAGTTTGAATTTAAGCTTGGGAGGGGAATTGATAATATGAAAATTGGGAAATGTATAGAGATGTATTTTTAGTTATATTTATAGTGCTAAAGTGGGAATTTTGAGTAAAGGGGTTGCTCAATCTATCAAAATAATGGACTAAGACCAAATTTACTTAGAATAAAATGGCATAATGAATGGTAAAAGTGTAAAGCATATAATTTTCATTACATCTTGCATCTATTTTGGTGTGCATGAAAATATACATGATAAATCATACCAAAATATAAAAAATTTGAAAAACAACTATAATTAGAATTAGAATAGTTATACCAATGATCTAAAGGCCATCTATGAACGTGAAATAAACTTTAATAATAACTAGTAATAATATGCCCCCCTTGAATTTGTGTACCCCTTAAGTTGTGTACATAAATCAATGAAGGAGAGAAATATGGATAAACACTATGATAAGATGATAATGCATATATAAGTGTACAATAAGCATGTTAAAGTGAGCATGAAGCATAAGTGTGATACACATTAGCAAGAACATATGAGATAAATTCAGTTAGAAAAGAGAGATATTACTTAGATACTTACCTTTTTGTACATGAAAGAGGAAAAGTAGATGCCCTCAATTTTTCCCTAAATTAGGACAAAATTAATACATATAACTTGCAAAGGATAAAAATGACCTATCCACCACCCCCACCCCCAAAACGGAAAAACCAAGTGAAAAGCATAACACAACATGTGTGAATTAGAAAATAAAAAGACATGGATTGAAAAGAACCTTAAGATGTATCATTTGACTTGTTTCCCCCAATACAATCTCATCCATGAGCATCACAACACATAAATTGAGTGTGATCCACTAATGTTTCTTTACAAAAAAATGTTATGCAATATGATAGTATCTTCGGAGAACCCACCTTTGCTAGTTCTTGATATGTATCTTTGGGAACATTTGTTTCACTTGGATTCACTTTTGTGTATCTTGATATGCATTCCACCATAAACTGGGTCATCGATGTGTACTTGGATGTAGTTTAACCTTGTCTTGCTCTTCATGGTGCGTGTGACATAATTTACTAGATGTAGATTCTTTATCACTATCCTTGAAAGAATCCTCTCTATCATTATGAGGTGGGAAAGATATGCATAACCATTAATATCCTCAACTTGTATCATTTTATTATCAATAAAATCTTAAATTGT
Organism: Sequoia sempervirens; assembly: GCA_007258455.2. Lineage (NCBI taxonomy): Eukaryota > Viridiplantae > Streptophyta > Pinopsida > Cupressales > Cupressaceae > Sequoia > Sequoia sempervirens. The sequence goes on along the minus strand of VDFB02193867.1, from coordinate 50,603,108 downwards.
ATGCTTAAGTATTACACATCTCGCTATGGTATGTTTGTACACCTAATGGAAGTCAATAAAAATTAATAAGCATCATAATCTTTTAGCATAGGTCTTGATGAATTGAGGGCTTGATAGGAGGAAACTTAATGAGTTTGGATTGTAAAATTTGTTTCAATATTACATGTGGAGAATCCAATGATTTAGTAAATTTTCATTTTTGTTATGTATCACTTTCTTCACATGAGGGTGTCTCGTTTGTGGTAGTAATTTTGTAATGTAATATTATGTTTTATATGTTTAGAATGTTTATCTATGATCATTAGCATGTTTTCTCATATACTAATGTAAATCTTATCTTATGATGATTGCATGTCACCTTATGGTTACTATGATTGCATCTTATAAGCATGTGTTTATGAGGATTGAAGTTTATCAATGTTTATCATAATTACATCTTATATTTCTATCTACCATTCAATCCTTTAAAAAATATTATTTTCCCTTATTGGGGGGGAACATTAAGGATAACCTTGCTTCATCTTTCACATGCTTTCATGATCACATCTCACAATTATGTTACATATTTTTTTAAGATGATATCCTACATGTGTATTTGGTTTTACATGATCATTTATTTTTCTCCTTTCCTCTAATCTATTACATCCATCGTACATAATTAATTGGATGGATGTATATAATGTCACTAGCATTCTTTTGATGAACCTTGCGGTACTGATTGGCTCGTGATCATTTCCATTTCAAATGGTGTCTTATTGTTTTTCCTACTATGTAAAATTATTTTCCCATTCCAAGCAAAATCTCTTATCCTTTTTACTTTAATTTTTATTGTTTTAGCAAGTTGTAGTTTGTGCATATTTCAAATGCTTGACAAAAGATGGAGCACTCAAAATGAGGAAAATATCAAATTGATATCTACATATGTATCGTTTTATCAATGTTTGAATAATTTACTTTGATATGACTACTTATTTTACTTTGACACACATCTTCATAGTAGTTCACATGCAAGTCAAACTAGGGACAAAATATAAGCTCATTTTATCATCTACTATCTAGAATCACTCACTACTTGAGAATCAAGCTTGCCTTCATTGTAAAACTAATTTACATTAACATATTTTGATTGCATTTGCCTCTTTGTCGACAAGTCCAAAACCTTAGATCATGTATTAGGTATTTGCATCACCCTTTTGCAATTTCATTTTGAATTCCACATTACAAACATTTAGGGTAGTTGTGATACATTCATTACATGTTGTCTTATTCTCTTTTAGAAACAACCATTGAATTGAGTCTAGTGCTTGGCATATAGAGAAGATCCTTGCTTGGTTAGCTCTTAAAGAAGTTCTTAAGAATGACCAATTTATTTATCATAGGCCTAAAATTTAAGGCAAATATTTGTAAAGTGCAATATCATACAATACCAATTCAAATCTACATTCCAAGTTTAGAACCACATGCTAGGTTTATACTCGTTGATGAATGCTAGGAGTAGGGGACTAAGTGTTGTACACCTTTCAAGTCCTAGGTTTAGATGGAATATTTATTATTTTATAATATTATAAATAATGTATGCACACAAAAAGGATGCCCCACTTGCATAGAATCTTGAGATTCCTAAGTTGACACTCTATGTAATGTCCCACTCTTATACCCTCAAAATGCCACTTTTTTTTATATTATCCAAGTTGTTAAATGTTCATTTATTTGTTTACTCAAGTTTTTCTATCCATATGGGAAAAGCATCCAACCATACAAGTTAAGCATATGTCCATACAAGACAAGTATTCATCTATCCAAACAAGATAGGCATTTATCCATAAAGGATAGGCATATGCTTTGGTCAAAGTCTAAGTCTCATCAATACCATCCAAGTCCTAAGCCTTTTTAGGCTGAAACCTTTTTCTTGACATATAATTCTTTTGAAAAAATTGTACACAATCTCCTAATAAGTTGACCTAGATTTTACATGTTTTCAAATGGAAATTGTTTTTAGCATTTGGAAAAACAAAAGTTCTACTATTTTCTCTAGTTTTTTTTATATTCACTTCTCACTATATGCTAGGGCTAGATCTCTTCCAATGTTTTCATGGAGATTTAGGTGCAAGCAAACACTTGCACTTGAAGTGGCTTATTTACAAGTGCTTTTGGATCAATGGGGCGCATTTACCAAAGTGCCAACACCTTCGTCCTCTAGTTAGGGTCACTCTTGTCCTATGGATGTCAACACATTTATGGTGGACATAATCAAAAAAATTATGGTGGACATGACTCGATCATATGCTTCCCACCCAACTCCAAGAAAAACAAAGGATTAGAATGCCCATGGTTGGTCTCAACCATCCTACCCACACAACCTCTTCTAAGCCTCATGATTGTAGGGCCTCTAGATCGATGGATTGTAGAATTTTTTGTATCTTGCTTTGGCCATCTCTCTTATTTATGACTCATTTTTTTTACTGAAGAAGAAATGAAGAGGGTGCAATTACTAGGTAAGAGCTTATAATGATAATCTAGATCCTTTTGATATTTTGAGAAAACCAAATAACCATGATTCCTTCTTATTAGTGGCTTAGCTCTTGCCATTTAGTGGCCTTATCTCCTATCTCATTAAATTTATCAATTAAGGCTTTGCTTTATTTGTACTTTGGGCTGTGACTTTTTCCACTTGTCTTTCTTTGTGAATATATATTTCTTTCTTTAAAGTAATATAAGACGCTTATTAAAAAAATGATAAAGAATAAAAAACAGTTTTGAAACCTCATGCAACCCCAAAAAAACCAATAACACAAGTTTCTCAACAAGAACTTTAATACAAAATAGTCTTATTCATATACAAATACGAGTCCAGTTTTGCATTAAAATAATTGGATGGTTCTGCTATTACAAAATAATTTTCAGACAGCATCTTCACCAGATAGGTCTTCTTATCTACTCTCCAAAAACATGCAGATGTGAGCTTATATGTGCCTCTAATGTATGTTCCCTTCGTTTCTCCATTTAAAATAATCCTTGTTGAAAGTAATCGAGAAAAGATGTTTCAAGTCAATCCAAATATGTTCACAATAAATGAATGGAAGGTAACTTGAAAAGACTAGCGATGAGTTAAATAATTTAAAATTTGGCAAATGTGAGATACTTACATTTCAGTTTGAATTGGTCTAAGATCTAGGCCAACAAATGTGTCAAAAATTACATGGTTAACCGAAGATAATATATCCTCCATGATCAATAGAAATACATCGGATGGATGCATGTGCCCGCTTCATACAAAATTAAATTGTGTGGATTGTTTACTCAATTTGTAATTCAATCAAACTGGGTGGCACCCTGTGATTTTTTCAGCTTATGCCATTTTGATCCACGTGTGCCACAAAACGACCAAATTTGTCTAACTTGTTTCTTTGAAAGGGATGTTTTCTCCATTAACTGGCACCAAGTGTTTGAGGAATAAGACAGTAATTTGCACTCTTAAACCGCGGTTTACTATGATTACCCCTGATAAACTATTTGTTGCCATATGTCTATGAGTTTCTTAGATACATCATCACTGGCAATTAAATAGTTAATTTTCTGTTAGGTCAACTCCTTAGTGGTATGCATGGAAGCTTTTGAATTGGGTTCTCATCAAATTCTTCTCTTATTTTTTCAAAAAGTGATTTGAACCAGTGTTTAACAGCATCAAGACTCTCAGCAAGATAGATATCATCCACATTGACTAGTTTTTCTTCAGTGAAGCAATCTGCACAAGAAGCATATTGCCATATTCTGAAAGGAGGGAAAACGGTAAGAGAAAAAGATAATAAAAATAGTTCAATTTGAGAGGACCGATGAAAATTGGTTGATTATTACAAGATTCCAATTCCCCTGAACTATAAGACAGCAGGAAGATTCAAAGCAAGTCAACTTACACACTACCGAAAGCTGAACTTTTATTCTCATACTCCAATGGTTCAGTTTGAGAGAACCGATGAAATTTGGTTGATTATTACAAGATCCCAATTCCCCTGGCCTATAAGGCAACATGAATATCCAATACATGTCATCTTACACACAACTGAAGGCATATAGCAAGCATGGGAGACCCAGGGCAGAAATTACAGGAAAATACAACCCAGACTTTTCATGCAATAGAAGAAGACAATGTGCAACACATGCATTACTGACTATTACGAAATTGTAAGAGAAACTTGAACATATGTTGTCATTGATGTCAAAAGAGCTCATCAATGTCAAAGGAGTGATGTCAGCAGATCCGTGAGAATTAAATGTAATTACTCATGTCATGTCAGAGCTTTGGAGATCATGAAGTACTGTGATCAGTTGCAGAATGTTAATGTTATCTTTACTGTGAAGAAGGCTACCTGTAGAATGCTTGAAATATTATCTTGTATCTATTCCAGCTGTTGGAGGTAGTCTGGAAGTGTTTGTGGTAGTATTCTGTGATTTGCTACTCATGCACTGTCATAGTGTTTTGCTCCGCATTCTACTGCAGTTGAATGCTATGGCTTGTGGTTTGGACCTAAAATAAAGTTACTCATGATGTACCAGATTCCAGAGTTTCAAAGGGTGAGCTTCAGTAGACAAAAAGTTAGAAGTAACAGAGTGTTGTCTGTGCTGGCTGGTTGACTATAAATAATGTCTAAGAGTGTGCACCAAAGAAGGGAAGCGTGCGCCAACTGGAGGAAGTGTGTGAAGATAAAATAGGACCAGTTTAAGATCTCTGAAGGATGCACATAACATAATCTAACACTGGCAGTAATGCATTTGATTTTGGTCCGAGCCGACTACACATTTCATATCAGTTTGAATTAAGGTCTACCTTTAGCCGACATGGCTATTTGCAGATGGTGTTGAGAAGTTCTTAGCCGACATTGCTAATTGCAGATGGTGTCTAGAAGTTCTTATTAGCCAACATGAGATATTGTTAATATATTGGAATGTATATATTTATGACTAGGATTCATTCAATGTACGTAGCATGAATGTGTGTGTGTCGTAGGAATGCTACATAATTAGGCCTTCAATGCAAATATCAGTGTGATGTAATGTGAGTTGCCTTCCAATCATTGTGCGCAATTATCAGAAGATCATATGCTGTGTGGGAGAGTGTCTGAAGGTTGATCAGATCAAATGCAAGCTGTGTTATCAGTCTTGAAAGTCCACAAATCATATCTTTGTAATCCAATAGGACCAGTGTCTTACCTATTGAATTGATGCTTAGATCTTTGTGTTGGGGATTGGTGTCTCCAATAGGTTGGTGCTTGCAAATACAATTAGGGATTGGTGTCTTGGGTAAGTTGGTGCCTACTTCATGATTGTAAGTGATTCATTATTTTTGTTAGGCTGGTTTTGGACAGTAGCTCCAAGCAGCTCTTCTCCCCGTGGTTTTTCCCATTCTGGGTTTCCACGTATATCTGGTGTTTTCTTTGTATGGATGTGTGCATCTGTGTTGCTTAATGGTCAAAGAAATTAATACTCACTGCTTTGATGTTTTGAGGTTCATGTTTGGAGAAGCTACTAATGGTAATTAATGTTGAATTAAAGAGTTTTTCATATACTTATTCACCGCCACCCCCTCAATATATTGTATGCCCTTCAAAACTAAATGCCATCACATAATCATAATTAAATAAATATAACTCAAACTTCACTTGGAATTTTATATCATAAACACCTGAAAATTTTTCAAATCTAAATAGGTAAAAATTTCATTAGAAAAGCATATTGAAGGGATTGGTCCATTTGTTGGCCTATTTTGCCCTATTATCCCAAACCAAACTGGTATGTAATCTTATGCATACCTGGAATGCATGCTACTCACCTTCTTTATGCATGGAAGACTTTCCCTAATGAGACTCAAGCTGATCCAACTTTTCATCACCTATAATCTATGTTACCGGGTTCTCTGTTTTTGCCCTGCGTGCCCGCTCCTGGAGCATTTGGGCACGGGTTCTTGCTGGGGAGCGGCTGGGAGCGCCCAGCCACCCACGGGTTCTCTGTGGGTCCGCTTGGAGAACCCGGGGGTGGCTGGGTGCTCCCAGCCATGCCCGCACGTACCCAAACGCTCCCACAGACTTTGGGCGCTTAAAACAAAAAACAAAAATCAATTTTTAAAGCACTTAAAGTGCCAAAAAAACCCTAAAACGCCTTTATAACATGACTCTATCACTCCTTTGTCATTTCATTGCTCTCACAAACACATTTTGCCCTCCATTTTTCTCATTTTGCAGGTTGCTAAGTTTTTAAAAGAGATTGATCAAGTGCAAAAGAAAGTGAGGATAACTTGCGCAAAGGAGATCTAATCACTTAAGGTATGCATTTTAACTCATTTTTTCAAGTTTATGATGGATTCTTTCAAGTTTTTGAAGATTTTTTCAAGTTTTTGAAGAATTTTTTCAAAAAAACAAAAAATTAAGAAAAAATAAGATTTGCTATTTGTTTCAATGTGTTTTGGTGTTCATTTTGTAATTTGTTCAATACTTTATATTTCTTATAACAGCAAAATCAAAGTTCAAATGGCTACAAGTTCAAGTTTAGTGGGTGTTACTACTAGTAAAAACCAAAAGTTTAAAATTGATGCAGCATCTCCTTTATGGCATCATACTACGATGGTTGAACAGCTTCCAGGAGGTGGGGCATTTGTTTGGATTTGTGATGAGTGTAAAATCCAATTTAAGAGCTCATATAGTCGAGTGAGATTTCACCTTTGTGGACAAGGTGGGCAAGGGATTAGAGTATGTGGAGGGCCAAATAAGAAGGGGTTGTCAAAGGATAAAATTATGAAATACATTGTTGAACAAGAAGAAGCCGATGCTATGGCTGAAAGAACAAAATTAAGAAACCATCTTTTAGCAAAGAAAAAATGAATGACTTTGTCTACAGATTCAGCAGTGGCCTCTCAACATCCTTTCTTGGAGACACCCTCTGTCCAAGTAGAAGACCCCATTTCTTCCTGCAAAAGAGGACCATTGGATAGGGCATTTCAAAATGAAGCAAGAGACAACACAGAGGAAAAAATTGCACATTGCATTTCTGCCAATGGTCTTCCTTTCAACTTGGTGAGATCACCATATTGGCATGAAATGGTGGAGGCAATCAATACTGCACCTTCAGGTTTCAAATCTCCTAGGTGTGAAGAAGTGTGCACCACCTTATTAGTAAAAGAAAAAAATCATGTAGAGAAATCACTCAAACCAATTAGGGATTCTTGGGTTGAAACAGGAATGTCTATTGTTTTCGATGGATGGAAGGATTGCAAAAACTGACCTTTGATAAATGTTATTGCAGTGTCCCCAAAAGGGGCTATGTTTTTTAAGGCAGTTGATTGTGAGGGGCAAATCAAGGATGCAGAATTCATTTCAAAAATCCTCATTGAGTCCATAGAGATGGTGGGTCCGGAAAATGTTGTTCAAGTCATTATAGACCAAAGAAGCATAAATCTGCAAAAAATCGCGATTAATCGTGACTTTCAATTAGTTGGAAGCAATGACGATTTTTTCAGAAAATCGTTGACGATTTTTTCAGAAAATTTTTTGGAAGTTTAAATCGCATTTAAAACGCGAAAAAATCGCGATTAGTCGTCACTTAACCGCGTTTAAAATCTCAATAAAAATAAAACCCTAAAAAAAGCGAAATGCATCAGTCAAAACGCGCAATGGGGGCATTAGATGAAAGCGGCAGACGGGCATCAGTAAAACTGTAAAAACGCGTGACGGCATCAGTCAAAACGTGCGACGGCAACACTAAAAACGCGCGACGAGCATCAATTAAAAGCTCCACATTTCTTCCGATGACCATTGCTTGCAAGATTTTGGCTCCTTGTTCCAGATTTTGGCTCCTTCCAAGGTCGAAATTCAAGATTCCATCTCAGGTAGGGCAATGCATTTCGAATTTTTTATTTTATTTTTAAAGTCTAAACTCTAAATTTACAGTTTCACTATTATTAATTTATAATTTTTTTCTATTAATTAATTTAAATACTAATATAATAAATAAGTAAAATTGTAAATAATACTAATTAAAATTATTAAATATTCATATTGTATTACAATTTACTATTACTATTTATTTTTATTTATTAATTTTAATACTAATAGAAGTTAAAATTAAGATTTACAATACAGTAATTTATTATTATTTAATTAATAAATTTACAATACAGTAATTTATTATTATTTAATTAATAAATAAAAATAAGGTTTACAATACAATAAGTTAGTATTATTTAATTAGTATTACTATATTGTTTTTAAATATATTTATTTAGTTTTATAATTTTATTATTATTTAGTATTTTATTAATATTGAATTTTTTTTAATTTTAAAATTGTTGTATAAGACTATATGTCACTATAAAATATAATTTTAAAATACAATTATTACTTTATAACAATCACGATTATTATATTATTTTAAAAATATTTATTGTATTTTCAAATTGTTGTATTACTATTTTCTAATTAGCTAGTTATTTTAAATTTTATCAAATTTCAATTTTATCTTACAGTGAAATAAAATGCTTTTGCAGATTTCATTCTTGATCACAATGCCACGTAAGAAAGACTTTGCGTGGACACATTGCATACCAATTGACAGTAGTGCAAAGGTTAAATGCAATTGGTGCAAGGGTGAAGTCAGTGGTGGAATTTATCAGTTCAAATGGCATTTGGCAAAAGAACCAAGTAATAACACCACCATTTGCAAAAAATGCCCTGCAGATGTCACATATCAGGCAAAACAAGCTCTTGATGGTATTGCTGAGGGTAAGGCCAAAAAAGCAAGAACCGGAGTTGAAACAAGTTCTAGTTTTGCAGGTTTGAGGACGAATAACTTGGCTGAGGAGGATGGTGGGCAGGGGAGTTTTAGGGAATCCAAATCAACACCTTCTTCTACAGCACGTGGCCCAAACACAGGTGGAGGAAACATTGATGCTTTCTTCCAACCTCGTACTACACCAGGATCACAGACCACTTTGGAGAGTATAGGATGGAGGAAGAATGTCCACGATCAAGCAAAGAAGGCCATTGCAAATTTTTGGTACTCCTCGAGCTTGCCATTCCATGTTGCCAGATCTCCATATTGGCAAGCTATGGTTGATGCTCTTGCAGCTGTAGGTCTTGGGTTTCAAGCCCCATCTTATCAGACATTGAGGACTAGTATGCTCCATGAGCCAGTAAACGATGTCAAAGATGTTCTTAAAGAGCATCGATCAGAGTGGGCTAATAGTGGGTGCACCATTATGTCAGACGGATGGACAGATAGAAGGAACCGAACCCTCATCAACTTCCTTGTCTCTTCTGATCTTGGCACTGTTTTTTTGAGATCTGTAGATGCATCAAATACAATGAAATCTGCAGCTGCATTGTTTGATATGTATGACTCGGTAGTCATGGAAGTGGGACCAGAAAATGTGGTTCAATTTATTACAGACAATGCTGTTGCTTGTGTTGCTGCTGGGAGACTTATGATAGAAAAATACCCCTCCATGTTTTTTACCCCATGTGTAGCACATTGCATTGATCTAACCCTAGAGGACATTGGGAAAATTGAATGGGTTAAGGAGATACTGCACAAGGCTCGCTCTGTTACCAAATATATTTATAATCACACAAGGGTTTTGAGTATGATGCGCTCTTTCACAGAGGGCAAGGACCTAGTTCGTCCAGGGGTGACAAGATTCGCAACACAATTTCTTGCACTACAGACTCTTTGTCAACAAAAAATGAATTTGAAACGAATGTTTGTTTCAAGAGAGTGGACGGAGTCTGGCTTTGGGAATCAAACAGATGGCATGGCAGTCGCAGATTACATATATTCTACTAGTTTTTGGAATGCGGCTGAACAAGTTGTATCATTTTCGGAGCCTCTAGTAAAAGTCTTGAGGCTAGTGGATGGGGATAAATCCCCCATGGGATACTTGTATGAGGCCATGGATAGGGCCAAGGAGGTGATGAGGGGTAGGCTGGAAAATGACAGGGATAGGTATATGCCATTGTGGGACATAATAGATAGGAGATGGGATGGACAGATGCACTCTCCTCTCCATGCTGCAGGATACTTTCTCAATCCATCATTGTTCTACAACTCTTCATTCAGACAAATTGATGCTGAGATCACACAAGGATTGTTAAAGTGCATGGACAAAATGTTTCCAAACCAAGAACGATTGCATGAAGCTATGTCAGAGTTGCAATTGTACAGGCAGGGAAGGGGTTTTCTCTCTTCTAGGGTTGCCGTGGAAGGCCGAAAGACCTTCCAACCAAGTAGACTCTATATAATTTTGATAATCTTTTGATTTTTCATGTCACATGATCATTAAATGTGTCTTAGATTTTAAGATATTCTTACATGATACTCATCTCCATATAATGTTCTTTGAACTTTCAGCTCAATGGTGGGATTTTTTTGGCCACGAATGCAAAAATCTAAGGTGGATGGCAATACGCATTTTGACCCAGCCATGCAGCTCATCCGCTTGTGAGCGTAATTGGAGTGTTTTTGAACACATACATTCCAAGAAACGCAACCGCTTAACACAAAAACGGATGAATGACTTGGTGTTTGTTCACCACAACCTCCGCCTGAAGCTAAAGAAAGCTCAAGGTGAGACTTTTAATACGCTTGCAATCAATTTCAATTGTTGTCATTGTGTATGTCACTTGTAGAGCAAAGACTAATTTCTACATGGACAAAAACAGGAACTATTGAGGAAGATGCCCCAATTGACCTCGACGAGATTGATCCTGAGTCTGAGTGGATTGCTGCATCTGATGATGATGTTCTTGAGGATGATCATGTTCTTGAGGATGTTGAATTTGACTATTCTCTTGGGCCTGAAGATGTAGATATCATGGCGGAGGCCAATGTGTCTGCTGATATACTTGAAGAAGCTCGGCGGGCAACCGGTCACCTAGCAGCTTCAACATCGGGAGCGGGAGCTTCTGCCCTCTAGCACGTCATTTGCTACAATTGATTTTTTTGGAACTTTGTACTTAGTTTATAGGTTTACTTTGTACAAAGTCACAAACTATATTGTAATAGACATTTTGACAACTGTTACCATCTGATATTTATGCAGTTCTAGTATGTTTTGTGCAATGTAATCACTAATCAGCGATATGAGTATAACCAACGAAAATCTATTTTCTATAATTCATGGATTGAACTCTATATTTTATTTGCTCTCAATGTCTGTATGCTATGGAAATGCCATTAAATTTTTAAAAAAATTACTTTCTGACTGTTTTTCTTCAATTTTTTGCATTTTTTTGTAAATCCGATTTTTTCCCGATTTTTTCAAAAAATCCTAAACTTTTGGTTTGCCGATTTATTCCCCAAATGATTTATGCTGCTATGTTACAGACAATGCAAAAAATTGTAGGGCTGCAGGTATTTTGGTTGAGCAAAGGTATGAACACATTTTTTTGGACACCATGCACTATACACTCCCTTAACTTGGTGATGCAAGCAATTGGCACTCAAATAGAATGGGTGAAAGATATATACCAAGAGGCTGAGGAGATCCAAATGTTTGTGACAAACCACCATATGTCACAAAGCATCTTCAGGACTTTCTCGAGATTGGAATTGTTGAAGGTAAATTTAATTTAATTATCAATTATGTAATTTATTTTTTAATTTTATGGATTTATATTTTAATGTGTTATTATTATTAACTTATGTTTTACATGATCCTAGGTTGCGGAGACCCGAATTGCATCACACACAATCGTTTTGAGACGACTTGTGAAGGTGCGAGAGGCATTGGGTGCCATGGTTATTAGCAACCAATGGAGTATTTGGAAAACATCAAGTTCAGAGAGGGCCCAAAAGGTCAAGTCATTGATCCTAGATGACATATGGTGGGATCGTGTGGCCTATGTGTTGCGATTCACCGAACCTATCATGAGTATGATCAGGTTTGCTGATACAGAACGACATGTTTGGGCAAATCTATGATGGTATTGACTCCATGATAGAAAAAATAAAGGCGATAATAGCAGAAAAAGAGAATGACCCCCAAGAAACATTTTTTCATAGAGTTGAAAAAATCATTCACCACCGTTGGGACAAGATGAACACACCATTGCATCTCCTTGTATATGCATTATCTCCCAAATACTATAGTTCACAGATACTTGCTTTGCCAGGGAGAACTCCACCATATAGAGATAGTGAAGTTGCTAATGGGTACAAACGAGCATTCAGAAGACTCTTCGTAGATCCAGAAGTGGTGGAAAATGTTAGGAAAGAGTTTGGCTTGTTCATCTTAGGATAGAATCAGTCTTTGTGCTATTCAAGACCAATACACAGTAGATGCTCGTACATGGTGGTACCTCCATGGGCAAGATTTTATGTTCCTCCAACCTCTTACAATCAAGATTCTATCACAAGTAATTTTTATTTTTTTATTTTTTTTATTTAACATTTGTATTGTAGACTTTAAGTTTAGTACTACTACTTACCATTCTTTAATTTATTTTGCATTTTTTATTTCTAAGTTATTTTGGTTTTCTCTCCAATTTCAATAGGTTGCAAGTTCTTCTTCGGCTAAACGAAATTGGAGTACATACTCCTATATCCACTCAGTGAAGCATAACCAGTTGGCTGCAAAAAAAGCAGAAGACTTGGTTTATGTCCATTCCAACTTGCGTCTTCTATCACATAAGCAAGATGAGTACAAGGATGGTTCAATAAAGAATTGGGACATAGCCCCTGAGTGTGCCAACTTGGATGCATCTATTGCAGAGCTTGCTAGAGTAACTATAGATGATGATGATGATGATGCTGAGACTCTTTCACATGATGCAGCTACTACAAGTGGCACTGGCAATGCATTTGCTTGTGGTTCAAATAATGTTGAACCAAATGATGATGATCTAGAATCTTTTGACAATTGATGAATAATTGTAATGATCTTCATTTGAATCATGACTAGAGAGACATATATGATATTTATTATTAATATATGAGTATGACATATGTATTGGAATTTTGAACTATCAATTGGCATTTATGATTTATCTTTATAGGCTTGTAGTTTATCAGTAGCATTGATCAATGATTTTAGATTTAATGATGATTGATGATTGATGAAGTATCATAGACTCATAGTTCATACTATCAATTTTGTATATATATATATATATATATACAGCCGTACCCAAACATACCATATTTCAGGGAAAAAAAATCGCCGTACCGGCATACCCGTGCCCCGGTCCTGTACCCGAACCGGCAACTTAGCCTATAATGAATTGATAAAAATGAAATTAATTATGGAGATGAGAAAAATATATACAAGTGCATTTGAAGAGAGAACTAGGGATCTCTCAAAGATAATGATTGACAGATTAGCACATGAAAGCATCAAGATTACCATGGAACAGTACATATGCTCTATTTCCAATTATCATTTTTACCTGGGGATTCAAATCACAGTAGGTGAGTAAATAAATGAGAATACAGCTAGATTATATATAAATCTAATCATCAGAAATAGTGGATACAGGGATGTGGACTGGTCATGGTTCACGTTCCTTTAATGAAGTTTCCAGGCAACCATGAAAATCAAATCTTCATACCAAATCAAATAAGTGTGGTTATGCATCACTGTTTCTCAATTACAACTAACTAGTAGCTTGGTTGGTTCCCCCACCTTATATCATTTTGCTTTGCGTAGCTACCAAACATTGACATCCAAGTTGGTGTTCCTTTGAAATAGGTGTTTACTGTTTTCCCATTAGCTGACAATAAGTGTCCTACGAGACACTCATAATGTTTTAGCGATTTTCCTGGGATTCCATATGGGAATAATGCATTCACATCCAAACCTTTTCTCAGCTATTTGTCCCTTCTATGTTATAGGTTTGTAAGATGTCCTTACAGATCATTAAACATTCACTCTGCGTTTAGGTCAATTGCTTGGCGCCATGCATGGAAACTTGACTCACTAAAAGTGTGGTCAAATTGAATTCTTCTGTCAAATATTTATGAAATCACTGAATCAGTTTCCAACAGCATCAGGACTATAAGGAAAAGTAGCAATGAAAGTCATTTACACTCATGATTTTATCGTGCAGAAAATAAAAATGCGTTGGAAGCATATTGAATTGCTCAGAAGAATGGATGCCAACGGAAATGATGAAAAAAAAGATGGAAATCTAATTTGAATAAAATCAATGAAGTGTGACTGAATCTGACGTCATAACTTACCCAGGCTTTTAAAACAGATGAGAATTATCTTAGGAAACAATGAAGGGTTGTATTTTTTATTATATTTCAAATTCTGCAAATGACTGAAGTATTACAGAGCTAGCAGACAAACACTAGAAAACATAAGAAAACATGACCCACATTTTTTACTCACATAAAGTAAAAACCATATACTAAATAGTAAATTGCTATACAAGTACATCAACAATTATTTGGAAGATTTCTCATTTCAGCACATAATCACAACTCAATCCTTGGAATTCCATATCAAACACGCTTCCATAGTGCAGCAGTCACAAAAAACTTTGATTACAAGATTTTTAGGTATCTCACCAGCTACAAAATAAGTTTCAGTCAATACATTGAGCAGATTTGACTTTGTTGGCATAACTATTCCTTGAACTGGACTAAGATGGGTAAGTAATCTCACATGTACGTATATGCTATTTGTATCTCTTATTAACAACACCTTATGAGCTTAATCATGAAATGGATATTTGTCAATCCAATTATCATCGCCCAATAATTAAATATGAAGATGAGATAGATATATGCAAGAGCATTTATAGGAAAGACTACAAAATGATAACAGGTACAGGACCAGCAAATGACAGTGGGGGTTTTGGCATTTCTATATGGGTTGGCTCACATTGGCAATTTTCCTCAAAATTTCTGAAGCTCACGACAAAAAGATTCCATGATGCAATGGAACTCTTTCAGAAGAATATAAATGCTCTTTTTGCTTACAAAACCATAATCATTTTGAGTAACTAACTAGAAGAAGCGCTAAACAATTATTGTATTTGTACATACTCCGTGTAAATGAAAAACTCTGTCAAGGCAATGAATGAGCCAAAAATATATTATTATAAAAGCTGGCATTTTCCTTAGAATCGCTTCTTCATTCTCATAAAGACCACAAGGAAGCTTCCTCGGCTCACAAAAAGGTTACATACTTTCCATTTCGAGTGGCGTTTTCACCGTAAGCGATAGGGCATGCAACCCACTTTGCAGCTCTTCCTGCAAAAGTTGATATACAAGTCTATGACGCTTCACAAGACTGAGTCCTTCAAATTTGGCCGAAACAATTTTGACATTGAAATGAGTCTCTTTGGCTTGATCTTGCACTGCTGCATGACCTGCATGTTGATGTGAAACATCTTGTATCTCTAACACCATGGGCTCCAATTCTGTTTCTAATCTTTGCCTTATTCTGTCCTGTCTAGAAGTTACAGCTGACCCAACAAAACCAATCTCTTTTCCCTCAATTCCAACAGGAGGCTCTTGTTTTGCCTCATCAACAACATTAACTCCATTGACATCCAGGTCATTGGAGTTAGCATCCTTTGAACTCCCTGCCCCTTCAGCCTCCATGTAAACCTGAAGTGTCTTCTTCTGCATTAATTTGAGCATATTTAAAAACCCATTGTTGCGAGAAGGTGTCAAGCTCTGTTTAAGACCCAACCTATGTACAAAATCAGGGGTAACACCCAGAATTTGAGCAGGAGAAGATCCAGAAAGACCCTCTACCAAAAGGGCAGCCAACCCTTTTGTCAAAACAGAGTCTGATTCTGCCTCAAAATATACTTTGTTATCATCCAGATATGCCCTGACCCACACCTGGGAAACACACCCTTCAACTTTGTTTTCCTTTGTCTGGAATTCTTTTGCCAGAGGTTTTAATCTTTTCCCATAGTGCATGAGCTGTTCATACTTTGAACGGGGTTCAGAAACCCCCTCAAACAGTTTTACAATGTCATTGAGCTTTGGGGGAAGCTGTTCGACAGCTTGAACACATGTAGTCAAAAGGGCAGGGGAAATTGCAGGAATTAATAATTTTCTACAAATGGGTTTCCTAAAACATAGATTCTTCTTAGAATTGGGGGTTATTGAAGGCAGAGCATACTTGACGGATGCTCCATATGATATCCTTAATGATGAACCTAAACAATGAGTTATTGACATTGCTTACGAACAGAGAGGATTCAGCCTTAAAAAGGAAAGCTATAATACTAACCTGGGCTGCGAGTGTCCTGAGATTCTTGATAAAAAAGAGGCTTATGATTACAAACTGAATCCGCTTCAGAGGAATCACCGCCTGGAGTTCAATAGTTTTGGGTTCTCGCCATCGACCGACAATTGCCTCAGATATTACTTTCATAAGCAATCCTAACAAAATTCAAGTTAATGGGAATTTTAAATAGCTATAAGATGAGAATACCGACATTTGAAGCGAAAGACAAACGTAAGAATCTTATGAATGATTTCCGCCGCACAGGTGTGGTTTCATGGATTGGTGTGGCGTTATGGTTAGAGTAGCCCCTCGGTGACCAGGGGTTATGCTATCTTGTTTATAGTTAGATTAGCCCCTGATTGACCAGGGATTAGGTATGCTATCTTACTTATAGTTGGATTAGCAACTGGTTTTATGCAGATGTTAGCTGGGAATACCTTTAATGGTAGAGAAAACTATCCAAACTCTCTTAATAATAATTTATAAAATATAAAGAAGATAAAGTATGTTTAGGTAAAAGTGTATGCTTTATTTTGTCTTATGTGTTTTCACATAAATATATTATTTTAATATTTATTTTATTTTATTTTGAAGTTTTTATTTATCAATCTATTTTAGTTTTTAATAGTATGGATCAATATTTATTGTAGTAATTTTGACATTTTGGATTAGATTAGAGGTGTGGGTGGATATGTCTCTTAAATAGAACCACACTTACAATCTTGTTCTAATTCAACCACCTATTCTTGTCTTTTTGAGCCAGTGCTAATCATTATATGTCAACTTGCACATCAAATATCTTGAACAAAGCCCCTGAGATTTTGTACTTAAGGATAATCCCTAGGACATTAGCAATGAATGGGAAGATATCATCAAAACATACTAAAAGGTATTTTTTAGACTGCCTTTTGCATCAACATCATATCGCTACATCAAGTACTACACTTTCATCTAAGCAATTTGCATTCTTGTCTTCGATCATTGTAAATCAATGAAGAGGTTTGACTCCTCATTAAGGAAATTTCATACTTGCCTCTACACATTGTAAACCTCCAAGGTGCTTTTCAACACCCCATTTATCTCATATACAAGAATAGGCAAAGGTTTCCACAAACTAAAGCACATGCATGTACCTAGTCTCAAGCACCCCAAATTCACTATACAAATTCATCATAGTTTGTGAATTTTATAGATATAATTGTAGAATTTTGATTTTGAATATCAATTACAATATAAAACAAGAGTTTTATTATCAATAACCTTAAAATGGCATATAGCTAAGCAAATTCTAACTTTTTTTGCATTTACCATCCCAACTATTTATGCAATTCAGTCATGATTATTTATTGATTGTTTTATTATTAATTAGCTCTTGTATTATTGTACTATATATTTAATTTCCCTACATTTTGGTGAACTACAATTTCTTGAGCCCAGTTAGTCCCTTGCTCTAGGGCTTTCCCTTCTTTTCATTTTTTGATTTTTGGATCTAAATTTTCTAATTATGTTCATCTTTTTATCAAATATGAAACTTGTATACCTTAATTGTCTTTTCATCCTCATTTGATTAAGCGTATATTAGTGTTGTATGCCCAAGTTGTTTTAAAGGAGGAAATATTTTTGTCAAGAAAAGGTGTCCAAAGACCAAAGGGTAGGTGCAACCTAGTCTTTATAAGACTTGATTTCATAGTTTAGATTCATCATAGTTCGACAAATGCAAATATAATTCTAGTTCACCCTAATTCTAATCATCAATCATGATATGCAATAAGATCTTCACCATCAACCACCTTGAAATGGCACTATAGCTAATGACATTCTAGCTCTTTTACAATAATCATCACATCTCTTTATTTAATTTAGCTTTAAAACTATTTATTGATTTTTCTTCATTAACTCTTATATTACTAGTGTAGTCTAGGCAAGGGGTACAATGAAAGATTGTCCTACCTAGGAGCCAACACTAAAAAATAATACAAGCATACTCTAAAAATATAAACAACAAATAAAATGTATCAATTTAGTCATTCTACCTTATTAGACTTACAAGATGCTTACATACACTTGTAGATTTCATCATTAAGTAGCAAACTATAAGATTAGTTTTGTTCTCTACCTCTTAAATTCCCCCTATTCTCGTGGCTCTCTATATCTCAAGAAAATTCTACAATGATCCTCTTGTTGCCTCATGTTTATGACCAAACTCTAACCTTTTTCTCCATCAACTATCCTTGACTTGACCATCTTTGTACAAAACTAATTTCCCAAGATATAGGAATGCAAAAAATACCTAAAACAAGAATAGGGATAGTGTCACCTTCTACTTGCTAGATAAATTCCATTAAACTAAAGAGGAAGACTTGTTGCTAAAAACAACTCCCATGTACAATCTATGTTACAAGAATGAGGTCCAAGAAACCAAGAAAATGGCCAAGAAAATAAATTGAAACATCATAGCCCAAATAAATCATTTGTCAACAAATAAAAACAATTTTCCACCTTGATGAAGTCAAAAAAGCCCTAACTAATTCTTAAATGACAAAAGAAACTTCATGACCCAACAATAAATAACCATATATGAAGGAGTCCATCCAAATGAACCTAAATTAATTAATGTCCATTATCATTGACACATTAGCAATGAACTTAGCCACAATAAGAATTTTTTACCATCGATTGTCATCATTCGATTCATTGCCCATCCATTTTGTCATCAATTATATTGTTTTTGATTAAAAGTAAAACAGGCTTTGAAGGGACCCAATGTTGAGTGTGTCCTCTACTTGCTATTGGGTTGGTCCTCCTCTCAAGAGGTTTGGAGTTCCCTCTTTTTGATTTAGAATGTGAGTTAGGTTATCCCTCCTTCCCTTGAGGACTTGTGGGTCTAGAGGATGTTCCCCTCTTCTAATCCATATCTAAAGCTCTTGTGGTCCATATTACTTATGTATGTAGCCTTGGGTTTATGGAAAGAATGTAGCAATAGGATCTTTAGAGACAATAAATGTTGCCCTTTAAGAATAGCTTTGAAAGTTTCATTGGTCATTAAAGAGAACTTATCCATGGGGTTTTTTGATATTTTAAGTTTGAACTCTACAATTGAGGTTCTCATTCTAATCTCCTTATTATGCAAAATCAAAATTTAAACTTTGATATTTCTTTTTACCTCTCTAACCTTAAGTCCTCGAGAGAGAGTGTTGTTTGAAATCCCTTATGTTGGTCAGATTAAAGCTAATTTGATGAGGCTTCTAAGGGTATCCCTAGTCCTATTGGGGATGGTGGTGTTTTGAGAAACGATAGAGGCCACTTGATTCTAGTTTTTTCTACTCCTCTTAGAATCCAGTCTAGCCATTTTGTTGAAGCTAATATTGCCTTTAATATTATAAATTTATCTTATTCTATGGGTTTAATAACATTATTGTCAAAGGGGACCTGTTGAATATAATTCATTTCCTAAGGTGGATTCATAAGCCTTCTTGGACAATTGATAACCTTATTAACAACTCCATCCAAACTACTCAAGGATTTGCTGGCAAAGATTTTCAACACATGTACCATGAGGGGAATGGTTTGGATAACTCCTTCACCAATTTTGTTGTCACTCTTGATTAGATACAAATTTGGGAAGATGATTTGTCCCTGACCAAGAGTATGAAGTTATGTCAAGCTAACGAAATTATGGAAAGAGGTGGCTCTCATCTTATGGGAAATTACATCTAGATGAGGAGATTTAATGTTTAGTAATCATGAATTCTAGTTGGTTCTAAGGGTTTTGGTACCATTTATAGTTGATTTTTTTGCTATGATGAGAATACAAAGGGTCTAAAAGAGATAGTTAACTTGAAGGTAACTATGAATAGAAGTGGTGATAGTGATAAAAATGGAAGGTGAAAGAATTAAGGTTGAGCCACCTAACTAAAAGGTGGTTTGTTGTAATCCAAAGGTCTTAAAGATTCTATTGGATGGGGGTATAACCCCTTTATGGGGTGTTTGCATGGTCATGATCTCAAGGTTTCCAAAACCTTTGCCTATGCATGGAAAAATAGGAAAGTGGTCATGTTTGGTTGGGACTATAACATCAATGAGTATCTCATTGCTAATTTTATGGGGCTCTCAACTACTAGTATAAAAGTATACAAAGACAAAAAGTTGGGGAGGAATCAATGCAACTTTTCTTTAAGCGAAACAAGAGATAAATTCATGAAATTGTACTCTAGATATGAAAGGACCTCATTTAAGTTAGTTTGGGTTAATGTGGTCGAAGCTATAATGAGGAATTTCAACCTAGATGGAAGATGTAAGTCTATTTATGGCTATCATTTTATGCTTTTGAACCACTTTTTCCATAAAATGGATGTGTCTTTCCCTTTTTTATTTTCTAGTTTCAATGGAAAATTACATCAAGGAATCTAGAAAGCTCAATAAATAATGCTAATTTATCAAGTTCTTATGCTACTTATAATGAATTACATAAAATTTAACACCCCTAGAAAGGCAACCAATCATAAGCCCAAGGTTACCATTTTTTATGATAACATTACTAGCACTTCTTCCTTTGAGTCTGTAAAGAAGGACATTGATGAAGAGGAGGAAAGTAATGAGGAAGGGAAAAATGAAGGGGATTTGGTTAAAAAGGTTTTTGAGCCTTCCTTGGACACAAATTACAATGAAATATAAGAAATTTATAAGTTTGTGTAGAGAAAGAGAGCTCTGAGGAAAAAATCTCCTAAATCCCTTCTAGTGACTAGAGCTAAAAGGAAGGAGGAAGTCTAGAAAGAGAAAAGACTCAAACCAAACACCTCAACTTCTCATAATAAATCACAAGAAAAAGGATTTTTTTTGGGTCAAATGAGGGTGCTACTAGGGATGACATGGCTCTAGAAGATATGTATGTTAAATGAAGAGGTCCCTATTGCCCCAATTTTGTGGTAGGATGGAAAGGTTAGAGTTGTGGAACCTAAGGTTAAGATCCATTTCCCCATCATATCTAACCCTACACTAAATGTGGAGGAGGATTTTATAGAGTTAGTCTTCATGGCTTCCTACTAGGAATAGTTGGCATAGGTGTTGGGAATGGTGAGGGATGTTGTGTCCTCAAAGAATTTAATTACTAAATGGTTTCTTATTGAGATTAATCACTTCAACATCAAGTTGGATAACATGCAAAAAAATGGTAATTAAAGTATTGTTACCCAAGAATAGGATGAGACCATCCTTCAAGAATGGGATGCCTTCCATAAAGTGGAGCACTTTAAGCAGGAGTTGGCCAACTCGAAGATGATGGTGTTGGATATGGAGAATGAGAAGAAGTAAACAAATGAAATACTTACCTCCCTAGAGAAAGAATAAAAAATTATAAATAGTAATTTGAATAAAATTATTCAAGTGAGTCAATGTACCATAAGGAACAACACCGTGGGGATCAAGATTTTAACTAAAAAGCTAAAATACCTCTAGGAGGGGTAGATCAAGCAAGACGTGGAGGTCGCAATTGGACCTAGAATGAGGATAAGGGTGAGCAAGAAGAAGTCATTTGAAGTAAAAAAAAATGATCTTATCAAGTTCATGAAGCTCTAGAACTTTTATGTGCAAGAGTTGGAAGCGGTTGGTACCTTGAAGCACCTTTAAGTGTTTCTCTTTGTGTCTGTTCTTTTTTGGTTTTGTCTTATCTTTGTTGGGGGTTTTCTTTACAAACATTTTAATATGCTTTGGTTGAGCATTTTATATTATATATTTTAATATAATAGATTTGGAGGGCCCTTCAAAACCTATTTTTCCTCTAATAAAAAATAACACAATATAATTTAATAAAAACATATTGTAATAGTAAACAAACATTAAACATTTAAATACATTTAAATATCAACTTATCAATCATTTAGTGCCACTTTCAAATAATTTTAACAATTATAAGACTCTTCTATGGTACCTTTAGACATCCAAAAAATTTCACTTCCCAACTACAACTAACTTTCAATAATTGAAACCCTAGAAAAATCTAATAGTTCTTCTATGCTGATCTATTTATTGATTGACTTAGAATTGAGTCAAAGAACAACAAATATACCACTAGGTTGTAACCCCAATCCATGGTATTGTAGCACCCAAAAATACATGGTTAGGGATTAATAACTCTCAAATGTGTTCTCTAAATTGGAGGAGGACACCTAAATTTACTTCTATTAGGTGAACAAACATCAAAAATCTTTGTATGTAGATATAATTTTTAAATCTTCATTAAGGAAATTAGGTGAAGCTTAGAGATTGTTGCTCCACTTGAAGCTAATTATTTTTAAAGAAGTCTCATTTGAAACATCATGAGATCCAAAAACAAATAATTTCCATGTACACACATTCTTTGATGTATTGATTACCCATCAACACCGAACATTGGTCAAAAAACTAGTTTTAAAAACCGTATCAATCTCTAACAAGGTTGTGAGAACCTTTTTCGTAGGCAATGAAGGCTTCAAATCAATCAAAGATATAAAAAATTGAGAATATTTACTTACTTTTAACATTTGGTCATCCACAAAATAAGCTAATGGTGGATGACCAAATGTTAAAAGTAAGTAAATATTCTCAATTTTTTATAGTTTTGATTGATTTGAAGCTTCATTTCCTAGTTAAAAGGTTCTCACAACCTTGTTAGAGATTGATACGGTTTTTAAAACTAGTTCTATGACCAATGTTTGGTGTTCATGGGTCTTAAATTTATCAAAGAATGTGTGTACATGGGAATTATTTGTGTTTGGATCTCATGATGTTTCAAAGGAGACTTCTTTAAAAAAATTAGCACCAAGTGAAGCAACAATGTCTAAGATTCACCTACTTGTCTTAATGATGATTTAAAAATTATAGCTACATACAATGATTTTTGATGTTCATTCACCTACTAGAAGTAAAGTTAGGTGTCCTCCTCCAATCTAAAGCACACATTTGAGAGGTATTAATCCCCGTAGAAATGGAAAATGTACCAATTGATCCTGTGCACCTGATCCTAATTACTAACACCGCTTCATCCTGAATCACCCACTTTGCAAGTCATTTAATTGAATAATCCTTATTTGATTAAATTCATCACATTTCATCCCTTAATTAAATAAATCAAATTTATCTAATTAAGTCATCATCTCCTATTAATTAAATAAATCAATTTTATTTAATTAGTTTCTATAGTCTCTATTTTATTAAATAATTTATTTTATTTAATTAAATCTCTAAAGTCATTCTATTAAATTAAATAAATTAACATTTATTTGGTTTAATCTAACACCATCTTCTTTAATGGAATAAATCAAAATCTTTATTTAATTAAGTCTAAATCATATTCCTCTCATTTTGATTTAAATTAATCCTCAAATCTAAGTCAAAATGGTCAAATCAACTAATCTCCTCTTAAATTAATCAAATATTGATTAATCCTAATCTTAATCACCTAAATCCTCTAGATTTTGCAACTTGCTCATGAAAATCATTTTAATTGATTTATTAAATCTTCAGTTACTCTCAAAAAGGCATCAATGTTGGAATATTCTCCAATTTTGAAAAATCCCTCCAAAAGGGTTTGTACATCCAACAAGGCATTTAACCCTCTTACATGTCATTTTGCCTTGATCCAAGTGGCATTAACTCCATTTTCTCCTCCCTCCAACATGTCATTTCATCAATTTTGAATTTCCAACTAATTGCATTTAATTGCACAATGACCAAAATGTGCTCCACCTTTGTCCTCTCACATGTTGACAAGTGGCACTTGGTCATTGGTTGGTGTTTGATCCCACATTCATCCCTTTTGCCTCATTCTCCATCACTCTCATCTATAAATAAGAGGCTCTCACTTGTATTTTGGATCCACAACTTCATGCAAGGACATTATCTTCAAATTTTGAATTTTCTCATCCATTGTTCATCCATTTTCAAGTTTTATAACTAGGTTATGCAGGAATTTCTCCAAGGAAGCATCAAATCTTCATCAAGTCATCACAAAGCTTACAAGGGATTGGGAAAGAGTCATTTTCCACATCACAATGGCACCAATTCCCCCATGGGATTGAGAATTTGCTTGCATTAGATAGGATTTCATTGTTTTCATTTGTGTTCTTCATTTCAATTTCTTATCTTGTGCATTTTAAATGAATTCTATGGGGAATGTTGATTTAATTTGCATATTGAACTAGTTGTGTGATGGTTTGTTGTGTTTGTGCAGGTCTATAATCCACATTCACATTTTGGCTCTAGAAGGAGGGTGGATTGGAAGAAATTAACACGTTTTTTTCCAAAATTCTATGGTTTTTTGAACTTTTTGTGTCTACAGGAAAAGTGCACCACTGACAGAGGAATTGCACCACTAGCAATCCAGTGGCACCATATAGCGCCATTATTAAACTCCAAACTCCGACGCTGAGCCATTCTTGCCCAGAAATTTGAATTTCAAACTCTGACGTTGGGCCAATTCTTTGTCACCGAATTTCTAAATTCTAAATAGTGTCACTTGATCAAAATAGCACTGCAATCGCGCTCACTGGTTTTGTTGTAGATCACCGTTATTAGTCTCAGCGTCTCCATATAACGTCGCTGACCTCTTCAAACTACATCGCCTCTCCAGACTGCACCGCTAGGGTTGGGTAAAGGGCACTTTTCAATTTAATTTTAACATGTGTCTTTTCATTTTGGTTGCTTGTGACTACTAACTAGTTTTTGACCTCTATTTATGTAGTTTTAACCAAGTTTTGTAGGTTGGCTTCATCAAAGGTGAAGGAAGGAAACAAAGACAAATGCTTCTATGACATCATCATTTCATTGTATCAAGTGTTTTTAAACACTTTTGGGAGAAATTATAATCCCTCTTTTAAGGATTTTCCATCTTTTCATGCTGTTAGGATTCACTAATTTTTATTTGGGCTCTAAAAAGAACAACACAAAAGGATTAAAAAGAACCTTAGGAAACTCACTAGATTTTGTTGGAGGTTTAACAATTGAACAAGCAACTTTCATCTTTCCTTTTGGTGCTTAAAAAGAATCCAACTCTTGCTTTGAAGGTTTAAAATGAACATGTGCTTTTATGTCTTGTAATCACTTATCCAAAGTAATATCATCTAAAAGTTGTATGCACTTCTCTCGCACCTCACGACGATCTTGAGAATCAAAAGGATTTTTTTGATATTAAGTTGTGTAAGTGATTGCCTCCACATTTCAATTTGGATTCTAAAAATTGAACAAATCTTGCAAGTGTGAGTTAGGTATATCACGTGTGTTCTCTCTTTGTTCTCAACAAAGATTGATCGAACTATGGATGTGCTTGCTCGATGTTGTTTATCTTTAGAGGGCCTGCCTTGTGGGAAAAAGTAATCACCCAAGGGAATGACCCAACCGAGAACACGCTAAAGCCAAGCGACTTCCAACCGATATATAAGTGTGGGTACTTGAGGAAAGTTCAAGTATCACGAGGATTGTTTTGACAAGAAGGGCAACAATGGTCTCTTGCCGTATGGATGATCCCCCACGAATGAAATTCCTACACTAGAACCCCTTGTTTAAAAGACCAAAATCCTTAATATATTTGTTGGTGCAAGAACAGTCATTTTGAAGCTGCCCCACATTTGTTTATGGCTTTTAGTAGAGATGAGAAGTATTCCATGGGAGTTTCATGGGTACTAATGCTTGGCTGACCCGAGAAGTGTGTGTTGTGGAGGGGAGCCAGTGTGTTCAAGCATCTAATCATCCGCTAAGAGTAGGCATAGCTGGATTTATCCAAGTGGGGATTCAACAAATATTGTCTCAATATCCATAGAGTTGTGCATGTTCTTGGAATCAAAACACTTTTCTTGATCTTAAACATTGGAAAACAAACATACAACATCATCATCAAATTTCAAACCCTTTAGGAAGCAAATACCATTGACAAAATTCAAGTGTTATTGCTTGTCCTAGGGATTCTATCCTTAGAGGCTTCTAAGCATTTGGATTTATATCTCAATTTGCTCACTAAATTCAACAATAGGGAACTTTTGTCTTAATTTCCTTGATTTCCGAATAATGGACTTTGTGGGATGAGAAGAAATTGAGACATTAGACATTTAGTTTGAAAAAACCTAATCAAGAATTGTTTGTGGTAAAAGGAAGTCACTAAGCAAAGATAATGAAAAATTGAACCCCACACATGTGTTCTTTCAAATCATTCCCTGAAAGATCAAGATCCGAAAACCAAAGACCAAAGGTCTTAGTCGAAAAGCTCGCAAGAAAAGGTTGTCTATGCTTTACGAGTTTAGGGAAAGATTGACCTTTAACTTTTATAAACGTGCATGAAGAAACAATCCCAACTTGTGCTCATTTTACTATTGTCAAAATCTAATACTTTTTCAAAGGTTTGAGTATCTTACATAGGAAGTGATAGCATGTTCTTCAATACCTTGGTCTAGTAAACAGAGTCTCTCTAAGTCTTTTAGGATCAAAATCAAAACACTCTCATCCATCTTCCAAACATCAAATCAAAAATCACCTCACAAACAACTCTTGTCAATCTTGAAAAAATCCTTTATGCTAAACTTTGGGAAAATCCTCTTGAAATCAAAATTAAAAAAAATCCAAATCATCTTGTTTAGCTAGGTGTGTGTAGATGAATCCTTCTTTACACACTTATTTAAAATTATCATCTTGTGGACAAGTTAACTCTAGGAAAAAATTCAACCTCTTAGAGTGTATAAGTTCATTATCCAAAACCAAATCCAAAACCAATCAAATCAAAAATCAAACTCAAACATTAAATCCAAAGTCCTAAAGTTTAGTGTCCCCCTCAAGGTTTCATAAGAGTTCAATCATCCACCAATCCTCCATCCTTCATTATCACCATCATCATCCTTTTGATCCTCATTTTCTTAGACTTTCTTTTTATACCTAAAGATTAGATCAATCTAAAGAATTAGAGGTTCATCTCTTACATTCTTGAAAATTGATCCCTATTTTATGGTTTAAACTAGATCTCAACACAAGAAGAGCATGGAAACCAACAAAGAAACATCAACTTCGAGTGATTTGAGTCAAACCACCACCGAAATCAATCCCATTGGGACTAGCAATCCCACTCTCAATTTTCCTCCACTTCCACAAGACCATCAAGAGGAAGGTGTGCAAGTGGAGGGCATCACCAACAACGTGCTAGGGATGAAACAAGATGAAATTATTGAAATGGTTCAAAATCCTAAAATACACAAAATCGTCAACGTCATGATGAAACTCAATCCCTCACAATATATGCTTGAATTAGCAAAACAAGGGGCTAAACTCCCTTCTAATTACGATGTAAGCACTATTGTGGAACAATCCCTTGGGATCATGCCCCCAATATCATCCACACTCCCAATCTCATCCACACCTCCATTCCAAAGCATCACTCAAAGTATCCCCCAAATCACATCATCCATTGCTCCAACTCAACTAGTTGTAAACAAGGGGAGCTCATTGCTTCATGCACTACAAACACATCCCCTTGTGAACAACCAAGATTTGGATGCCAACACCATCTTGGTCCAATCTATCCCCCAAAATCCATTACACACATATGTCCCAATCAACTTTTAGGATCCCAATGACCCATCATCATCTTTTCACGCAACACCTCTCAACACACAAACCTCTTTCCCTATGACTTCACAAGAAGGAGGTGGGCTATTTGGACCAAGGGGTATCTTTGATCCCTCTTCATCATCATCAATTCATCAAGGGAACACCCCACCCCTTTTCCCACCATTTCTACCTTTTCCATTAACATCCACATCACCTCTAGGTTTAGGGCTCCCTCCTTTACCACCACTCAATCAAAGTCAAAACAACCCCTCGATCATCAATCAAAACATCATACCCAATCCTCCGATCTTGCCATTGTTATTGCAACAACAGATGGCAACCATCCAAGCAACCCAAGCGATCACAACACCATCCATAACCACGGTCTCCCAAGGACCAAGCACATCAATCGCACCATCCACCACACAAATTGTTATGACACTTTTTCCCCGTGGAAGAAAAAGAAAAAGAAAATAGAATAAAAGTAAATAAATAAATAAGTAAATAAATATAAGAACTAATGTAATAGTTCAAGAAAGAAAATGTAATAAAATAATAATTAGAGTTTTCGCAAGATGTAATTATTTTTGTAAAAGGGTGTGTCGGTTGGAACTACCCTTTGTGTTGTATAAAACCCGTGAAAACTAAATTATTGAGGGACATGAAAAAAAAGGAAAATCAAGTGGAGCACATTGCGGGAATAGGGTTCCAGGTTAGCAGGTTGTGAGTAGGATGGAGAAGGGGCACTCCTACAGTGGGTGTCCAACTTGGGGTACAAGTGCGTGCACTTAGGACGGTCTTGGCCAGGGCATGGTTTTTTGGCACGAGTGTTGAGCATTGTTCTAGTGGAACCAGCACTCATGTAGAGAAGCAAAGTCTGCTTTCCTCCTAGATTAATCACAGATGGAAAAGGTTGAACCAAGGACCATTCCAGCAATAGTTGGGGATTTCTTTTGCACATTTCAGAGATAAGTATTAAAGCTTAATAAATTATTTGAGCAGTAAAGTGTTTAAATATTTAAAGTTTATTAAATTAATAATTTATTTACGACATGATTGAATGGTTAATTAATTTATTATATTCCATTTAGTTGCAAATTTTTAAATATTATATTATTTTCTCTACATAATTTTTTTTTGAAAGTAAATCATGAAATCATTTTAATTACTGCATTTTAAATTTGGGAATTTGTTGCATTTCACAAATCCCCATCACTAATACAACAACACCCCTCATCACAGCAATGAACACCATTCTAAATCCACCACCGCCACCACCACCAAGGATAAATGTGGCCAATCAATATAGCATCATGTTGCAAGTAGCACAATAGGCCTATCAAAAGGCATATCAACAATTTCAAGTGCAACAAGCCCAAAACACGTAGGTTGCACAACAAGCACAAGCCGCTCAAGCAGCTCAAGTTGCACAGCAAGCGCAACAAGCACAACAAACACAACAGGCTACTCAAGCCCAAGCCTTACTACAACAACAATAAGCTGCTCAAGCCACACAAGTTGCACAGGTTGCACAGGCTGCACAAGCTGCCCAACAAGTGCAATCTCAAGCTCAAGCCCAATATCAAGCTCAACAAGCACAAGTGCAAGCTCAATACTAGGCACAATTGCAAGCAACCCAACAACAAGCATATCAGCAAGCCCTACAATAGTACCAAGCACAGTAAGAAGCAATATTACTAGCCCAACAACAAGCATTATTGGCACAGTAGCAGCAAGGCCAACAACAAGCATTGTTGGAACAACAACAAATGCAAGCATATCAATAAACCTTGGTCGCACAACAAAGCTTGCAACAGACTCCCACCAACATACCCAACACTCTGCCCATCACTCAAACACCTCAACCACTTCAAAACATGTTCACTCCACCTCCCGATTTGCAAAATGATGTGACGACATAAATCAAGTTGCTCTCACAACAAGTGCTAGATCTTCAGTCAGGGAAAACCACAAAGACACCAAGCAACTTGTGTCCCTATCCATTCAACAGGAGCCTTGCAATGGTATCATTCCCCAAGGGGTTTGAAATCCCTAAATTTGACAAATACGGTGGGATGGGAAACCCTGAAGATCACATTAGGGAATTCCAAGTACATTGCATGGAGGTCGCATATGACGATACATATTTGATGTGGCTATTTCCTTGGAGTTTGGTTGGCCCTGCCATGGAATGGTTTTCTCACCTACCTCCTAGCATCAAAAAATTCCAAGAGATCATAGATGCATTCATAAAAAATTACACCTTCAATATCGGTATGGATGTCATTTTAGAGGAACCATCGACTCTTAAATAGGCTAAGGGGGAATCATTCGCTTCTGTCTTACAATGATGGTGATCCAAGGCCAACATGAGCAAATGGGTCATGCCAAAAGAACAACAAGTTTGCACCATCATTGTCAACCTTGACAAAAGCTTGGCATTCCATCTCAAGGTGCAATGTATCACCACTTACGACCAACTAATCCCCAACGCGTTCAACATTGAACGAGCCCTTATTGCACAAGGGGGAACACCCACATATCCAGAACGTCAAGACAATCGCCCATCCACCAACTATAATGAGAAACCTCACACATGGGTGAGGAACAAAAATGACACAAATGATGGTGTGGTGGATGCCAAGGTTGTAATCAATGCTCCAAAAAAGAACACTCAAACATACCAACAACCACAAAACAACAATCAAAATAACACGCAAACTAACGTGATACCACAACAAAAACCATCAAACAATCAAGTCAACAATCTAAATAATCAAGGGGGACCAACCCCGCGAAATAGAAATCCCCCCAAGCGGAAGTACACTACCCTTGGGGAACCAATTGAATCAGTCATGAAGAAACTAATAAATGGAAATCTCATCAAAATTCCCATTTATGAGAACTATCAAGAACCCCAAGTGAAACCATCATGATACAATGAGAATCACCTTTGTGATTTCCACAAGATCAAGGGGCACACAATAGCCAACTATATGAGGTTGAAAAACCTAATCCAAGACCTCATTAATGACAAGATCATCAATGTTGAGCAACCAACTAGAAATCATGACCTAAAAATATACACGAATCTGATGTTGGATCATAACCAAGGGAACAACCATGAAAAACAAAAGTATGCCAATGTGAACCATGTGTATGATCATGTTGTTGCATCCATTAATGAAATGGTCACTATTGTTAGCATCAAAGGAGCCAAAGCTGGTTGTGGAGTCACCACACACGACTACAAAGTCACCATTGCTGGGTCATCACAACCACCTAGGGCATCCACCTCCAATCCGAAATATGTTCCTAATGGATACAATGTCCTAGACCAACTAAAAAGAACCCCCACTCAGATATCCATCATGGAGTTGCTAAAGATATCACCCATACATAGAAAAATCTTAGAGGAAGCATTGGCTTCATCCACGGTCTCCGCGGATCTAGATGTTGACTAGTACCAAGCTATGGTTGGAAATATCACCACCCCAACTCTCCTAACATTCTTTGATCAGGACTTCCCCTCCCAATCATCTCACAATCGTGCACTCCACCTTGAAGTCCTGGTTCATAAAAACAAATTCAAAAGGGCCTTGGTGGATGGGGGTGCAGGTCTAAACATTTCTTCCCTCAAATTAATAAAGAATCTAGGATTCTCAAAGGATTCCATTGAAAAGGGGAAAGGCATCACAATCAAAGCTTATGATGATCAGGAAAGGGTGTCTCAGGGCACTATCCAACTCCCTATTCAAGTAGGGCAGGCCATTATGGAAACCACATGCCAAGTCTTTGACCTTGATTTACCTTATAACATTCTCTTGGGGCATCCATGGATCCATGGGATGCAAGCAGTCACTTCCACCTTCCATTAGTGTGTCAAATTCCCATATCAAAATCAAGAGGTCACGGTCCATGGTGATCTTGAACCCTTTTCCTACTGCAAGAGTCTGCAAGCAAAATACTATAAAATCCCCCAAGTTCTGAAGAGCGATGAAGGCCCCACCACTCTGTATGTAGACCCAGCTACATTAGCCTCCACTTCTAAGACAAAGACACCTACCATCCCTGACATATCCGAAATCAAGGTCATTATCCAAGACAATGGGTGTGGGGATTATGGAATGAAGAAAAGTGCTTTCATCATAGGAGAGTTACCTCAATCTCCTAGGACTCATGGGAAACCCCAACCAGCTGAAACATCATCCCATACCTTCAAAGCAGACCCCTTTAGATTTAGATCTTGGGGAGATTTAAGTCGGGAAATAATAGATGAAAGAGACATATCTAGTCTCCTATATCAAGATGAAAGGCTTGCGTCTGACCTTTTGATGGATGAGAAGAACAAAGGACTACAAATGATGCTCAGTATGGGCTATGACAGAAACAAGAAGCTTGGACAAAATGACAATGGGCTTAGACTAGTACCTCTCATTCCAGAGAAGCGTATGAGAAATCTCAGTCTCAAATTTACCCCTCTAAAAGTGACCATACTTGGCAAAGGTGCCTCAGTTAAGAAGGTGAAAACTTCGCCTCAGCAATCGACTCTGCCCTTCAATTTCCCATATCCACAAGTTGAGTCATAGACAACTTTACTTTTGACATAAATGATGTATGTAGTAGTGATGAGGATCCCATAACTGATTTGCCTATGCTTTTCAAAGACTCCTCCTTGCTCATGATTAGTACCTTGTCTTTTGAGACCAATGACCATCAAACCCATGAAATAAACCTAGCTTTTACTCAACTCATCGATTATAACCAACGAGGACCACCACTTCTAGACACTTTCAAAAATAATGAGGCACTTTCAGAATTCATGGGACTACAAGACACGGTGCCATATGGACATCACAAGGTTGGGTTTGACATCATACTAGACACATAGGCTTATTATGGGGAAACGATTGAATCCTTCAATCACAAAAGTGAAAATCTAAGAATAATCTCCAGGTCTTTGAGTGAAAACCACACTGTGGCACTCTCTAACCCAAAAATAGTAAAAATAAAGGATGTATCCAATGGTGAAAACCTATTTGAGGCACTAGAGGATGAAGGATTCAATCTTCCTCTCAGTACAATTCATCAAGAGAAATCAGCGGTCCTAGTGGAGAAGTGCAATCCAGTCAACTTGGGAACAGAGGAAATACCACACATAACATTCTATGCAAAGTCACTTCTCACAGAAGAATAGGAACTTCTAGCTATGTTCCTAGAATAAAGAAAGGTAAAATTTGCATGGACCTATGCCGACATGCCTGGGCTTGATCCAGAAGTGGTGGTTCATCACCTAGTTGTATACCTTGAAGCAAATCCTGTCAGACAAAAGCTCAGAAAGATGCATCCCTAGATTGCATTGTTGGTCAAAATAGAATTGCAAAAGCTCCTAGATGTAGGGTTCATATGGCTGATAGATTATCTAGAGTGGGTCTCCAACCTCGTACCTGTTTCAAATCCCACTAGGGACATCCACATCTGTACAAACTTCAAAGATCTAAACAAAGAATGTCCCAAGGATGACTTTCCGCTTCTAAACATCAATATGATCGTGGATATGACGACAGGACATGAGATGTTATCATTGATGGACAGATTCTCAAGTTGTAGATTATGATAGCAAAGTATGACCAACATAAAATGGCCTTCACTTTCCCATGGGGGACATATTTCTGGAATATGATGTTGTTTGGGTTGAAGAATGCAGGGGCTACCTATCAGAGGGCCATGACACTAATCTTTCATGACATGATCCAAAAAACTGTGGAAGATTACGTGGATGATATATTGGCTAAATCCAAGAAAAGATGAGATCACATAGCGACATTGGGCTCCATCTTTGATAGGTTAGAGGAATATAAAGTCAGACTCAATCCAAAGAAGTGTGTCTTTGAAGAAGACTCAGGGAAGCTCCTCAGGTATATCGTGTCAATGAGAGGGATTGAAATAGATCCTACCAAGGTCAAGGTAATCCTTGAAATGGAGGCACTGAAAACATTGAAACAACTAAGGGGTTTTCAAGGAAGGCTCTAGTCCATTCGCCAATTCATAGCACAACTAGCAGACAAGGCTAGACCCCCTACTCTCACCTACTCCACAAGGGGGTAGCATACAAGTGGGACAAGAAGTTTTATCAGGCCTTCAAAAAGATCAAGGAGTATTTACTTATGCCGCCAATCCTCATGCTGCCAATTCTAGGTAAACCCTTGATCTTATACATATCAGCCACAACAGCAGCTCTTGACGCTCTTTTAGCACAACATGATGATAATCAAAAAGAGAGAGCTATCTATTATATCAATAGGACTATGGTGGGACATGAACTGAACTACACATCCATTGAGAAAGCCTATCTAGCAGTCATGTTCGCAACTCAAAAATTTAGACATTACATGCTATCCCATCAAATAAAGCTCATCACAAAAATAGACCCCCTTAAATATTTGCTATCCAAAGCAATGCTTACAGGGCGAAAAACTAAGTGGGTTATGATTTTGATAGAAAATGACATTGAGTATGTGGAAGGTAAGGCCAACAAAGGATAAGCAATTACAGATCAAGTGGCAGAGGCACCAATCTACTCAGAGAATCCACTTGTCTCAAAATTCCCCGACGAATCAATCTTCAACTTAAGTGTAGCAAATCATTGGAAAATGTACTTTGATGGATCCTACATGCAACACAAATTGGGGGTAGGGATCTTCTTCATCACCCCACAAGGGGATTGCATTCCAAAATCATACAAGTTGTCATTCCCTTGCACAAATAACATCGCAGAGTATGAAGCTCTTGTCATACAGCTAAGAATTGTAGTGTAATGGCAGATAATGGCACTTAAGGTCTATGGGGATTCATAGCTCATAATCCATCAAATCAACAATGAGTATCAAACCAAGGATGACAAGCTAACTCCATACAAGAAGTTGGTAGAGAGTCTCAAGGATTCCTTCATTGATATCACATTCGAGCAGCTACCAAGAGCAAACAACAGAGCGGAAGATGCAATGGCTACAATCAGATCACTCCTAGATGTCCCACACAACGTTCCAAAGAAATAATTTCTCGTAGAGCAACTTCTCATTCCCACATTTGAAGTACCGAAGTCCAAATTTGTGTGTGAAATTGTTGGTCCTGGTGATCCTTAGTACCATGATATATACACTTATTTGAGAATAGGAGTCCTCCCAGCCAACATAACCTCAAACCTCAAGAAAGCCTTTGTCAAAAATTCATCCATTTTTTCATCCTAGGAGATACCCTTTACCATAGAAGCATTGAACGAACTCTATTACATTGCTTAAACATTGAGGAGGCATTGACTACCTTAACCAAGGTACATAACGACATATGTGGTTCACATTTGAGCGGTAGGACCTTGGCCAAGAAACTGCTGAGGACGGGGTACTATTGGACTACAATGGAAAGAGAAGCACATGACTACATAAAAAGGTGTCTACAATGTCAGCAACATGGGGATCTCATCCATGCACCAGTTCAAAAGCTCCACCCGATTGTCACACCTTGGCCCTTTTCGCAGTGGGGGATTGATCTCGTTGGAAAAATCACCCCCACCTCATCCAGTGGACATAAGTTCATCATCACTACCACTAAGTATTTCATAAAGTGGGTAGAAGCCATTCCCATGACATATATCATAGGAAAAAAGATATCAAAGTTTATCATGAACTACTTAATTTGTCATTACGTTGTCCCTCAAGCCATTATCTCAAATAACAGGACACCCTTCAAGAATTAAGATGTTCACAACCTATGCCAAAAGTTCAAAATCCAACATCGCTTTTCCACCCCATACTACCCCCAAGGAAACGACCAAGTTGAGGCTACAAATAAGACCATCCTGAAAATCCTCAAATAGATGGTCAATGAAGTTGGTCGTGATTGGAATCTCGAACTAAATCCCGCCCTATGGGCCTATCGAACAAGTATCCACACACCAACAAGTGCCCACCCCTTCTCCCTGGTCTATGGATCAGAAGCCATATTACCCATTGAGATCTAACTCCCATCACTAAAAATATCACTGCATAATCTCATCACGGATGAGGAATATTGGGTGTCAAGATTAAATGAGCTAGAACTGCTAGATGAATGGAGTATGGAGGCCTTAAACCATTTGCAGGTGTATTAGAACCGACTCAAGCAAAGTTATAACAAGAAGATCAGGAGTTGGACATTCCCAGTAGGAGAGCTAGTGCTCAAGGAGAATGAAAAGAACGTTCCAAATCCAGATGGCAAAGGTAAATTAGAACCCAATCGGTTGGTACAGTTCATCATTACAACAAACTATAAGTCAGGATCATATAAGTTATCAACACCAGAAGGTGAGCCTCTGCAAGAGCCCATGAATAGCTCCTATCTCAAAAAAAATTATGCCTAATCTCTCAAGGTATGAAACCAACAAATACAAAAAATCAAAAAACATAAAAATCCAAAAAAAAAAAGGATTAAAAACAGTAAAGAGAAAAAAGTCATCCTATAGTGAAAACCACTTCGATGGTGCTTTGGGAAAGTACCTTGGTGAAAACCTGGCAAACAGGCACCTTATGTAAATAAGCACTTTCCATCCACTAGGATCTCCTTGAATCGTTCATCCATTCATCACGCTTCCATCATCCACTGCATCCCCTATCTCCATCCATCACTCATCTACATCTGCATCATAGCTCTGTCCTGTGTTTGCATCATGATCCCTCCTGGTACTACTCGGCCCATTCTTAAGGTCATTTTTTCCTGCCTTTATCAGAGTGGTCTATTGCTTCACGTTGTGGGCATGTTCTCATCAGATCAAATTTGTGTATGTTCTTGAAGTCCCTAAAAACAACAAAATCCAAAAACATTCAAAAAATCATAACAAAAACATTTGTAAGACCAAGAAAATCCAAAAACATTCAAAACATATCAAAATTCAAAAACAAGTCAAAAAATAGAGTTTTCTATCGAACTATAGGTCTTTGAGCTCTGAATGTAGGCAAGGTTGATCTTTGATCATCCCCCGAGACACTTAGGTCAATCCTTTAGGAGTCCGTCACAATAAACTAGCAATCCATTTATTCATATCTCATCAATAATCGAGTATGTGTCAGTCGAACTACATGGTCTCTGCGTGTATAATGTAGGCAAGGATAATCCGTTGATCAACTCCTGAGGCCCCTAGGATAGGTCTTTAGGTTAGTCTCTTGGTCAAAATCTCAGAAAACCCCAAAAAAATTAGAAAATTGGAAAATCAAAACATTTGAAACATCTTGAAAATACCAAAAATAGCCTCAAAACATTTCAGAAAACTCCCAAAACATCCAAATATTTGAAAAAAATCCATCCGCCTCCATCTCGTTTTCACCCGCAATAAACATTTCTCATAATAAATCATTGTCACCTTCAACCTTTGGCGAAACAATTGGAAACAAGTCTAGCAGTCCAAAAGTGAAAACTCAAAACATCAAAGTCTTAAGTCTAGGTCAGTAAGTAAACAAGTTGGTCAACTTGTCATATCAATAGCCTATCATCCAATCAATCCCAAATCATCATCTGATAACATCATGTCATAGGATGCATCCTTCCTACAATGGACATCAACATCAGGCATCACCATAGTTTAGTCTTGGCTAGCAGTATTGAAGAACATTAGCTTGTATGTTTACTTTATCTTTGTCTTTTGGCTTATCTTTTTGCACTCATTCCAATGACCTCTCGATGATGTCCAAACAAAGGGATTTAGAGAGAAAGGAATGGGGTAATGATCATTATCTTTTTTCATCTATTGTGCTTGTTGTATTTTCTTGTAATATTACCTTGGTCATGCATGCTTTGTTTGGTTTGTAGGGAGGGTGTTTTAGGTGTCTTATTGACCATATAGGAAGGCTTGTCTTTCTATGTTTTGGTCTGAGAAGTTTGAAATATTTGAACTACATTTTGAATAAGGTTATGTATGTCAGGTGTGAATAGGAGTACTCCTATCTGATTGTTGGGTCAAAGTCCATCACACTAGTTGCAACGCCATTCTGGTTCTTTATACTTTGATGCATCATGCCTATGCGTATTATCAAACATAAGGTAAATAGCCCTTTTAAAGTCCCAATCCCTGGTAAGAAAATCATAATCATCATCGACATCATCATCTTTTGACTTGTTGGATTCTCTTATTTCTTCTATATTCTTTCTGCGCTAACATGGTACCATGATAGTTAATCACAAATCATCGCTATTGCATCCATCCTGCATCCACAAACCATCAACATAATGCATATCATATCATGACATATAGGAAACACTAATCATCTCACATGCATTACATTTCATCATTGCATATATAGATTGGTTATTCTAATCATCTCACGAACCATACATTTGCATTTCATTACATAAAAGAATCATCACATAGGCATTATTAACTCATATCATATACTTCATTAAAGCACCCATTGCATCATTACATATAAAATATAATATTCATTCATTTTCATCCATTACATAGTCATATAACATCACATACATATCATCCATTTGCATCATCATATAAGCATTATCATACCATGTGCATCATGTCATAAGTATCATCATTAAATGCATCATCACATACGTATCATAATAAAAAACATCATCACATCATATCATGTGCATCATCATATCATCCATAAATATATCATACATGAGAAAGATAATGAAAAAGAAAAAGATTGCATCTCATACATTTTATCATCATCTTCATCCATTAGGTGCGTAATATAGATATGTTAGTCTAAGTATTCACATATCATAACATTTTCATTACATCATCATAAAAATTGCATAAAAAGATACTGAAAAAGAAATGCATCCATAAATCACTGCATCATATAGAAACATCCATCACATTGCATCATATAGAATAAAAAGCATACATCACATAAGATAGCATCATTGCATCACATATATACCATCACATATAGAAAGTAAAAACATCCATCCAAATTGCATGAATAATATAGGACACATCATACATCGGATCAAATCATCTCATATCTTATATATCATCAAAATAATAAATACATTGTCATGGTACAAAATCAGGATCAAGTGTGTATATCAATCGATATAGTACAAACACCCATAGGGCTATAAAAAATGAGTCGTGGATCTCAAAAGGAATAATGTCTCTGATAAAAAGAACAAGCTAGCCCTGATGGATGCTCCCCTCGACACCTTGCCTCTCTTCGTGACCATCTAGAGGCATGTATCCAGTCTACTGAGAAAAATATAAAAGACGTGCTGCTCGAGGCACTACTTGGTGATAATGTACATGATAGTACTCGGCCTCTCATACAACCTCTCGGTATGCCTGTATGTATATTGTGATCTGGGAGGAGGATTCAACCATACTCTCTAGCTGCTGTCGCCAGCCCATCTCCTATACTTCTTGCAACTCGGCAGCCTGCCACTACTAGATGGCTTGATCTCTCTCCATTGTCAAGGTCAAGACCTGTTGTCTCACCTAGTCCCTCTCCACGGTTAGCACCTGAATATGAGCTGCAACTATAAAATCTTACCATCCCTCAGGTCTGGTTGTGGTGGTGGCTGGACGGGTGGCTAGTCCTAGTGACCATCTCACGGTGGGGTCCACTGCCTATCCTGGTCCTAGTGACCATCCCTTGACTGACCCTAATTCCTGTCCCTAGGGGCATCCCT
This sequence comes from Sequoia sempervirens, assembly GCA_007258455.2. Lineage (NCBI taxonomy): Eukaryota > Viridiplantae > Streptophyta > Pinopsida > Cupressales > Cupressaceae > Sequoia > Sequoia sempervirens. The sequence continues at coordinate 50,563,630 of VDFB02193867.1, read as the reverse complement.
TTGACCTCTGTCCTACTCAGGCTATTGTTGTGGCTATCATGGAAGTGGTCCACCTCCACCTTTGCCTCCTCCTCTACCCCCACCACCATCTCCATCTCTATCACCATCTCCATCGCCATCCTTGTCACCCCTACCTCCTCGACCCCAGCCCAGCCCTGCAAATCGGCCTCTCAGTCTCCTTCGCGGCAATAGTGATCCTAGCACTATCAATCGAACCGACAAATGAAACCAATCCCTGTATTCCTGGGTCATCCCTGGGTCTACTAGTCCCTAATCATAAGGCCATGGCCTAGCCACCAGCTGTCTAAATGACTCAACTACCTCATCTATAGAAATGGTATGAACCCATGTTGTCTCCCTCGTTGTACGTGCGAAGATGGCCACATATTGGCCATTGGGATGATCTTGTGTATCCCCAAACTGTCAAGCAACACAGTTAAGAAGACTCTAGCATAGTGTGCTCACGGCCCTGCATCAAACGGTGTTGCCTAGCAAAGAACAACTATTGTAAATCATTGTACCAGGCTAATATTCCAAGATAAGGCCTCCAAGTGAAAACTGTCATCTCGTCAATGATCCTCCTCCAGTGGTGGATGCCTATTGCCCCTGTGTGAGTAAAAGTCAATGCACCCCTATATCTACAAATGACTTGGTCATCCAACTCCATGTCGACGGGTGTGACTTGAGGACGAAGCACTGTAATGTGCTCCCTGGCCCAAATATGCAACAATGTAACTCTTGATCCGATGGCCCAACTATCACAGTATACGAACTCATGAAGATCATGGTAAAGCAAGACCAACATCACTAGCCCCCAAGCAAAGCACTCCCTCCATTGGAGCATCTGCTCCCAAGCAAGACCCCATCCTAGACTAAAGTATCGGTCGTGCCAATCTGGTGCCACGATCCCTGAGATGATGGTAGCAACGATCAATCTGAAAGTCGATACTACAACCCTGTACCATTCAAGCTTGATCTGTCCCTCTGAGAAAATGATCTTGTCTAGGCCCATGATCTCGTAACAGGCGTCCCTACTGGTATCCACATCATAGATAACTCTCTAAATGGATAGGCAATTGCAGAATGTGCCACACGTCCTCCAAGGTCACTATGGCCTTGCCTGTGGGAAAGTGGAATGAGGATGTCTCACTATGCCAATGCTTCGCCAATGTTGTCATCATGCTGAGGTGTGTCCTGATCACTGGGGCATATGCAATGTACCATAACCCAATCACTCCTAGGTGCTCCTAGAGGACCTTGTGCAAAGGGGGATCCTAGGACAATCTGCTCAAAATCGAAGATTTGTGCTCTCATGAATGGACCAACTCCATGTCCTCTTGCATCAACAAAGTCACCGCACCAAGATTAAAAAAAAATTGAGATCTTGTTTGGAGTTTGCGCAACCAAAATAACAAATGCATCATTGTTTGTAACTTCTAAACTGCACCGCTGAAAGCCTATAAGTTCCAAACTTTGCCACTGCGACGCAGTTTGACAATGTCCTAATTTGACCCTTAGACCTAAATTCCAAATCGGATCGTCGCGACGTTGTTTGCAAGTGTAGTTGGCTTTAAGACTTAAACCCTAATTTCTAAACTTTTTCGCCATGGTGCAACTCTCATCAGCGATGCAGTTTAAGCCTGCAATACACCGATTTAAGGTCTTCAATAGTGCTAAACAACACCATTTGACTTTGTTGACCTTTGGACCCTAATTAATGCACTCAAAAATTGAAAAACAAGGTTGGGACAAGGTGACATACTGCTAGTCTTGTGTCGGGAAGCCTCTGGTACACTCACATGTGCTCAAAAATGTGTCGTGGAAGCACACGTTGTACCATCTCAATCAATGCTCAGAGCTCATAACTCACAAATTTCTAAAGGATAGGTGTGCAAATGAATTGGAAGTGGCCCCTCGAGGCCTATTTAAGCCTAAAAGTTAGAGTTTTTTGACCTTGTTTAGCTAACTAGCTAGGGTTTTGGACTCCCAATCCTATTTTTTTCCAATCGAAGGCCATTTTGCATCATTTTTTCGTGTTTTTGCATGTTTTTGGCATCCTGGAGCCTTTTTGGACCCATCGGGCACCTTGTCCTCTTTTTTCGTGAGATCACCCAAAAATCAAAATTTTCATTCGATCTCTCGAGGGGGCAGTATATCAACATGTTTCTTCTCACTAGGACAGTAGTGGGGCATTTAAGAAATTGATTTTTTTTTTTAATTTTGATCGCGACAGTTTATTATTTGAACCAACGTAGCAGGTACATTGCTTCAAAGAGGGGAAAAATGTAGACATGGAAAATGTATCGATTAATCCTATGCGCCTGATCCTGATTACTAACACCGCTTTGTCTTGAATCACCCCCTTTGCAAGTCATTTAATTGAATAATCCTTATTTGACTAAATTCATCACATTTCATCCCTTAATTAAATAAATCAAATTTATCTAATTAAGTCATCATCTCCTGTTAATTAAATAAATCAATTTTATTTAATTAGTTTCTAGTCTCTATTAATTAAATAATTCATTTTATTTAATTAAATCTCTAAAGTCATTCTCTTAAATTAAATAAATTAAAATTTATTTGGTTTAATCTGACACCATCTTCTTTAATTAAATAAATCAAAATCTTTATTTAATTAAGTCTAAATCATATTCCTCTCATTTTGATTTAAATTAATCCTCAAATTTAAGTCAAAATGGTCAAATCAACTAATCTCCTCTTAAATTAATCAAATCTTGATTAATCCTAATCTTAATCACCTAAATCCTCTCGACTTTGCAACTTGCTGATGAAAATCATTTTAATTGATTTATTAAATCTTCAATTACTTTCAAAAAGGCATCAATGTTGGAATATTCTCCAAATTTGAAAAATCCCTCCAAAAGGGTTTGTACATCCAACAAGGCATTTAACCCTCTTCCATGTCCTTTTGCCTTGAGCCAAGTGGCATTAACTCCATTTTCTCCTCCCTCCAACATGTCATTTCATCAATTTTGAATTTCCACCTAATTGCATTTAATTGCACAATGACTAAAATTTGCTCCACCTTTGTCCACTCACATGTTGACAAGTGGCACTTGGTCATTGGTTGGTGTTTGATCTCACATTCATCCCTTTTTCCTCATTCTCCATCACTCTCATCTATAAATAAGAGGCTCTCACTTGTATTTTGGATCCACAACTTCATGCAAAGAAATTATCTTCAAATTTTGAATTTTCTCATCCATTGTTCATCCTTTTTCAAGTTTTATAGCTAGGTTATGCAAGAATTTCTCCAAAGAAGCATCAAACCTTCATCAAGTCATCACAAATCTTACAAGGGTCTGGGAAAGGGCCATTTTCCACATCAAAATGGCACCAATTCCCCCATGGGATTGAGAGTTTGCTTGCATTAGATAGGATTTGAGTGTTTTCATTTGTGTTCTTCATTTCCATTTCTTATCTTGTGCATTTCAAATGAATTCTATGGGGGATGTTGATTTAATTTGCATATTGATCTAATTGTGTGATTGTTTGTTGTGTTTGTGCAGGTCTATAATCGACATTCACAAACCCTAACCATGTATTTTTGGGTGCTAAAGTTAGTTGTAGTTGGGAAGTGAAATTTTTTGGATGTCTAAAGGTACCATAGAATAGTCTATCCCCAAGCTCCTTGTATTGAACCCCAAGAAGGTAGCCCTTGAATGTTGCCCCTCTGGCTACCCCCAACTCCAAATACTCCACCTCTAATTCTAAGCATGCATCTATGGAGAATCCCCTCGAGATGGAATTGCTCAAAGCCACTCTGAAAAAAAGGAAACACTCCCTGCTACTTTTGGAGCCCCCCAAGGTTAAGAGTTTGAAAAAAGACCAGCAAACCCTGAAGCAAGGGAATGTCATTACCATAGCTAAAGAACTTGAAGGTCCTCAAAAGGAGGAAATGGATGAAGGCCAGGTGGGCATGTTGCATGGTGGCTAAAGATCAGAAAGATTGGAAAAGGTTACTTCTTCGAAAAAAAATTGGTAAAAAGAAGGAGATTGAAATAGAGGAAGAGGAACAATTGACTATGGAAGAATTTGAACCCCAAATGGAGGAAAGAGAAGGCATAGATTGTGATGACAGTGACTATGAGATGGATGAAGAAGAATTGGAGGAGGAGGAGGATGAAAAAGAGGAGGAAGAAATTGGTGGGAAAGAGGACCTAGAGGTTACTAAGAAGGAGGTCTATGAAGTGGAGGACATTGCCTAGGGTACTATTGTTGGAAGAAGGAGAAGATGGAGAATGTTGGAAGCTTTGGATCATTGGCAACATGGGCATGAATTGCATGAATTATATACTACTACTTGATCTAGTGTTTTCATTGATGTCAACATTGTTATGATCAGCTTAGTATGATTTGGAAGTGCTATACAAGATATGTATATAGAATAAGTTGGTTCAGTAAACGTGATTGTACATGAAATTTTCTAACTACTTTTACTAATTGTTTTATGGTTCAGTGCATCAATTTTTGGGTCCGCACTCCATTGTACTAAGTGACCTCGCTTTGCATTTTTAACCATGGTTTAAAGGCTATCAGATTTAGGTAAAATGAATATTTTGTTATGTGTTGTGAAATATTATGGAAGTTATGCATGACAGATTTTAGCTCTGTGTATCATAGTCATTTCTCTATTTAGTATATTAGTGTGGGAGATTCCGCATTTCCTTGAGAAGAATCTTTTTGTGCTTTGGTTCTAAATTTAGACTCACAAATGTTGGAAAAGTGTAAATTTGAAGAAAGATCAAATCTGGAAGTCTCTTGTATGGAGAAGTGTATGTATTATTGAAATTTTTGTGATTAGGTCTAATTCCTGGCTGACCTAATATATGATATGTGTTGAAAAGATTAAATATACATTGCAGATGTTTTTAGGAACTATTTTAAGTTTATGTTGACCTAAATTAAGTATTACACGTTTGATTTAAGCACAAGGATGGTTTTTGAATCATGTGTGAATTTGACAAAGCTATTTTTGAATTAATAGGGATATATGTAATTAGGTCGACCTTATTGATGTATATGGATGTAATTGGGTATTTATATGTGAGATATTTTTGAGTTGTATGATGCATGAGAGGGAATAAGTGGAAAATCAGGTGTGAAAGGTCTCAAATGATGCAAACATACAAATTCAGAGGTGTGAGAACTGAATAAGAGCAGAATTGTTGAGCGACTGCTAAGCAAAGTAGTACTTTGTAATCAGAGCTTCAAGGGAACTGAAATTCAGCATAAGGAAGGTGTAATTTTATTAATTCACATCTTAGCTAAGTAGCCATCTTTGTTTTGTGTCTAATTCTAGCTATGATCCTTTTAAGGAAAGTGCATCCTAGCAGTGAGCCCTTGTAATATACTATATTTGGATATAATATATTGTGAGAAAATCCTCACCATGGTTTTTCCCTTTTTGGGTTTTCAATGTAAAAATCTTAGTGTACATGTGTTATGTAACCTTGTGGATGATTCATGCTTTCATTCTTTATTCCTGCTAATATTTTTTAGTGTTTGGATAAGTTGTGTTCAAAATTTTAATAGAATACTGATCACCCCACCCTCTCAGTATTTTGAGTGTTCAAAAATTGGTATTAGAGCTTGGTTCCTTTAGAAAAGCCTAACAACTTGAGGAATATCTTGGAAGTTTGAACACATGGTTGAAAAAAGGTGTCCTATTCCTCTGGAAGAAATTTCTACAATTGAATATGAAGAAGATGACTACATGTTTAACAAAGAAGAACTTAAGGCTGCTCTTGAAGATCTTGACAGAGTTGAAACTAAGAACAAAATTCTAAAGGAAAGTCTAGAACAGGCAAATGAATGCATCAAAAATTTGAGAGAAAAAATCAAGAAGTTCACAGAAAAACATAGGGAATTCAATGTACAATTAAAGGAAGCAAATAAAGAAATCATCATACTGAAAGTGCAAATGGAAGAAAAAGGAAGGATTGAGGAATTTTTGAATGCTAAGATACAAAGCAAGACCGAAGAATGCTCAAGACTTGAACAAGAAGTGGTAAATATTAGATCTAATCTGGAAAAGGCAAGAATACACGAGGAGAAATTCAAAATAAGTACTAAAATTCTTGATGAATTGAATGCAATACAAAAACCCTCTAAGGATAAAGGTGGTTTGGGACTTAAAGAAGGACAAAGTTCAAAGGAAAATTAGACACCTAACAAGGTTCACAATCAAAAGAATATTCAAGGCAATAGGGGACAATTTAGAAATCAAAGAAGCAATGCTAGAAGACCTCCTATCAGACAACCAAATGCTCAAAGGTACCCATATTTCAATGGTATTTGTTTTTCATGCAATAAATTTGGACATAAGGCAATAGAATGTAGGAGTAGAATGAATCAGAATGTTGAACCCTTCTCCAGACAATGTTTTGCATGCAAGAAATTTGGACATAGAAGTACTGAGCACATAGAAGTCAGATGATGAATAGATAGAATACTGGGAGAATGTTTCAATCTTTCAATGGTTACTGCTATACATGCAATATGTTTGGACACAAAGCTAACTAGTGTAGATCAAGGATGATTAGAAGTCAAAGAAGTGTTGTATGCTACTTTTGCAACAAGCTTGGACATATTTCAAGAGTTTGTAGAAGCGAAAACAAAAGACAGTCTAACCCGGTAAAGAGGAATGAACCTATGAAGAGAATTGATCCTACTGGGGTTAAGAAGGAAATGGAAAGGATATGAGAAAGAAAGAAGATTCTGAGAATAAAGATGAATCAAGAACTTCAAATGCATCTATTCCACCCTATGGTGCAAAGAATTCGGTTGAAAATTAAATCAAGGCATGGGCATAGGGGGAGCAATAATAGAAAATTCTAATAGCCCCCAAGAAATATGAGGTGTCAAGACATGGCACGAAGATATATCATGGAAGAGGAATTTATGAAGCTATAGAAGAAAGTTAAAGAAGAAAATATTGCAATGTGGCAATTTCCGGAGCTTGGAAATATGTATGTGCACATAATTTTAGGAACATCAACCTTTTGGTCAGAAGCATTTATTGGAGGGATTAGGTCAAATCAGAGAGATAAATTTATTTATGTGAATTCCAATGCATTTGAATAAGAAATGAAGAAGAAAGAGGTGTAGAAAGGCTCAAAGTGTCATTCGGAAGCTGAACATCAAGACCCATGGTTTGTCAAGCTATTCAAGAGGTATTTTTCACAAATCTTGCATACTTTTGTTCTCAAAAATAATTCTTTGAAAGAAACTTGAATATAATGAAATTACTAAAAGTAGTAGACAATTCACAACGACCGTGTCATGTACTTAAGAGGCTTTCTACTAGAGTATTGTTGGATGATACCTTGGGTGCATTCTATTACACTCCTATTGGGGTTTTAGCAACTAAAGATATTAAAGCATACATTCATGGAAAAATTGAAGAGGCATCGCCTGGTAGGTTATCTATTTATCTATGGACAAATGAATTGGGATAAAATGAAGATGCCCCAAAACCTAAGTACAAAACCTTAAGTGACAAAAGATTGGATATCTGGTGGAAGTTTCCAAATTTTGAAAATCAAGAGAAATATATAAGAATTGTAGTGACCAAAATTCTTGACCAATCCATATGGATTGACAACCCTCACTCAATAACAAAGGAAGCAATTATAGATGTAACTGACTTGTGGTCCACCAGACCAATTCTTGATCAGAAGTTGGTCGATACAAAGGATATAGTGGAGAAAACCGGTGCCACTCTTTAACAAAAGGAAATCACAGTGAACTCTATTATAAACCTAGTAGTTAGATGTGTAGCTATACTTATTGGTAGGAAAATTTACCAGTCAAATAGTGTGGGCATTGTTGCACCCATTGTAGTTCATATGGATCTTGATATGTTTGAGAAAATTGCTAACTATGACCTTTGTGAGTTGCTCCAACAACAATTAATGGAGAATCTAAGAGACATTAAGAAAAGGAAGAAGAGTACATTCCAGTATGGAACCCTAGTAATTTTCCTATTGCTTTACTTCTTGAAAGAAGTACTAGTGGTTGGACAAGTAAATTGGACAAATGTGGAGCCAATTGCACATCAAATTGCAATGTACATGAGAAATATTGGAAGTTTGGAAGCTTGGGAAGATTCCCTTGCTACTTTCTTTGGAGTATTTCATAGCAGAATGAATAAGAGAATGAGGATTCCTAGAGAAGTGGTGAGAAGATATTCAGGAGACATTAAGTTTCTAGTCTCCGTAGATTTTTGTTTTATTGAAGCCATCAAACCTAGGTCAATTTGGATCTCAGAATTAGATTATGAAGTATCTGAAGATGAATTAGTTAGCGATGCAGAAGCTCTTTTGGGAAGTCTTGAGGATTCTAGAAAAATAGAGGTAAGTGCAGAGGCCTTTGGTAGCGCTAAGAGAGATGGCAAAAAGAGGAAAGTCATAGACAATCATCTGGTTGCTGAAAGGATCAAACAAGAAATTGTTGATATTGAAAGAGTTCATGATGCTCAACATGAGCATGAGATTAGTGTCAGGTCTACAAAAGTACAAGGTTTGGATGAAGCAATGAAATACCTACATAATCCCTAGAGCAAGTGTTGATGTTTCATTATCTACTATAGAAACTATCAATCTCTTGGTTAAATCCTTTAAAGGATATGTCTTCAGATTGAAAAGTCAAATTGAAGCTGAAATAGAGACATAGGTTGAAAGAAAGAATCTGGTGAATATCTCAAAGAAATGCACAAAAGCACATCAAAAGGTCACAAAATGCTTGAGAGAAGTGCAAGACTATGTAGAAGAAGTGAAGAACATACTGTCATACTGCATGAAATGGCTGAACATCACTCAAAGTATGAAGGATGGCATGAGTACAATTGACACTCGGATAAACATGGCTACATATTGTTATGACCCAACTTAAGAAAAAGATGATCAAACTTGGACCTCTATAATGGAGCTTCATGAAAAATTATTCACCCTACAGAGTCAAAGAGATGAAATGAGAAAGAAAATTATAAAGTTAAGGGACTTAGTTAAGGAAAAGTATATACTGGTCTCGAATGCTCTCGACAGTGTTGATAAACTCTCAAAGGTAAACCTTGATCCTAGTACTGCGGAAGAAGGAGAAGAAACTCTATTGGAACTTGAACTTCTATACATGACTCTTACTACAACAAAGAAACAATGGGAAGAAGGAAAGTCTGAATGGAAAGACACTTTTTAGAAGCTTCAAGGTTCTACATCCTCAGGGTAATTGTCTATCATGATTTAACAAGTTTTCTTTTTTAATTTTGATATATGTATATATGTACATAGAAGGAAAACAAATTATGGGTTGACCTCCTTAGGGGGAGCTTATGATGTTTTGGCACACCCTTTTCCATTGATGTCAAAGGAGGAGAGAGAAGAGGAAAGGGGTGTGAGGTGTGATGATAATGAAGAGGTGAGATGTCATATTTGTATTATGCATGTTGCCATCAATGAAAAAGGGGGAGATTGTAGGAAGAATGAGAAAAAGGAGATTGTTGGAAGTTTTGAACTATTAGCAACATGGGGATGAATTGCATGAATTGCATACTACTGCTTGATCCAATGTTGTCATTGATGTCAAAATTGTTATGATCAACTTAGTATGATTTGGAAGTGCTACAAAAGATATGTATACATAATAGAAAACATGATTGTACAAGAAATTTGCTAATTACTTCTACTGGTTATTTTGTGGTTGAGTGCATCAATTTTTGGGTCTACACTCCACCGCACTAAGTGACCTTGCTCTGTGTTTTTAACCATGGTTTAAAGGCTATCCGATTCAGGTAAAATCAAGATGTTGTGATGTGTTGTGAAATATTTTGGAAGTTATGCATTACAAAGTTTAGCTCTATGTATCACAGTCATTTCTCTATTTAGTATATCAGTGTGGGAGATTTTGTATTTCCTTGAGAAGAATGTTTTTGTGTTGCAATTCTAAATTTAGACTCACAGATGTTGGTGAAGTGTGAATTTAAAGAAAGATCGAATCTGGAGGTTGCTTGTATGGAGAAGTATATGTATGATTGAAATTTTTGTGATTAGGTCCAATTCCTAGCCGATCTAATACATGACATGTGTTGAAAAGATTAAATATACATTGCAGATGTTTTTAGGAACTATTTTAAGTCTATGCCGACCTAAATTAAGTATTACACATTTGATTTAAGCATGAGGATGGTTTTTGAATCATGTGTGAAGCTGACAAAGCTATTTTTGAATTAAATAGGGCTACATCTAATCAGGTCAACCTAATTGATGTATATGGATGTAATTGGGTATTTATATGTGAGACATTTTAAAGTTGTATGATGTATGAGAGGGCATAAGTGGAAAATCAAGTGCAAAAGGTCTCAATTGATGCAAACATACAAATTCAGAGATGTGAGAAATAAATAAGAGCATAATTGTTGAGCAACTGCTAAGCAAAGTAGTACTTTGTAATTAGAGCTTCAAGGGAGCTGAAATTCAACACAAGGAAGGTGTACTTTTATTAGTTCACATCCTGGCTAAGTAACCATCTTTGTGTTGTATCTAATTCTAGCTGTGATCCTTTTAAGGATAGTGAGCCATGGCAGTGAGCCATTGTAATATACTATATCCAGATATAATATTTTGTGAGCTAATCCTCACCGTGGTTTTTCCCTTTTTGGGTTTTCCACAAAAAAACCTTGGTGTTCATGTGTTATGTGACCTTGTGGATGATTCATGCTTTCATTCTTTATTTCTAATAATATGTTTTGGTTTTGGATAAGCTATATTCAAAAGTTTAATAGAATATTGATTCACCCCCTCTTAGTATTCTGAGTGTTCAACAACTACTCTTCCTAAGGACACTAACATTCATTTTTTGAAAAGTCGAATCACTTTTTTGCAGGTTTAGGTCGAGGACATGGAGAAAGTGATCGTAACTTTGATGAAGGTCACTAATGGTTTGATGCAACGTGCTATGGTTGGAGTGGTGTTTGGTCAATCAAAGATCAAGAAGTAGTTAAAGAAAGTCAAGAAGCAGGAGGGTACGAAGGACTTGACCAATGAAGTTGGCCTGGACTAGAGGGAATCATCTCTCAAATTGGTTAAAATTGGGAGTTGATAGCTAATTCCAAATAATGGCTTTGTTCTTTCTTTATTTTTTGATTTGGTTTCATGATTGTCTTCAAACTTTGGTTCCTCCGGATGATAATACCATATTGTTACTTTATGCTAGCTATGCTTTGGTTTAGAACTTTTTGGACTATGGTTAATCTTTTATATGTCCTGTGTGCCACATTTTGGGATAGTAGGTGGTATGCTTATGTTTTTTATTATAACTTTAATGATCCTGTGGATGCAATACTAGTAAATTGGACTGCAAGCCCCCATATGGCTGCTTTATAGTACTTTGTTTGGTTGTTTTTTTTTGGGTGTGGCTAGTGCTGTTTCCCAGCTTGTCTTGTCTTTTGTTGTTTCAGATCTTTTTTTTACTACAAGAACAAGGCCCTTCCCTACTTATATAATAAAAAACAATTATACTATATTTCAAATTTTGCAAAATGACTAAGATATTACAAATCTAGAAGACAAAAGATAAAATATAAGAAAACTATGATCCAAAATTTTTACTAAAATAAAAAAAATTATACTGAAACTATACAAGTACATCAATAGTTATTTAGACTTTCATATCAAACACCTATGAAGGCAAACAAACAAAAATGGTGATTTTTTGTCACAAAATAAACAAATATACAAAATTCCCAATTTTCTTTTATACAATAATAGGCAAGGAATCTATTATATAAAGTTTCAAAATACAAGTGATATTATGGTACACAACTATATTCACCAATAACCCAACTACAATACTAAATGTATATAATAAAGTCAAGACATGCAATTAAAAAATTAATAAACCCAATGGGAATTACAACAAATATCAAACATTATTGTTATATATTTATTGATGTCACTCTCCCTCATAATGACCATTGGGAATAACTTTATTTAGATCTCTAAGTGTATAGAACCTTTCATGAGCTAGAGGCTTCATGAAGATATTTGTTATCTAATCTTCTGTACTACAATACACAATCTCAAGCAATCCCTATTGAGCCAATTCTTTGATAGAATGATGATTTCAATCAAAATGTTTGGTCCAACTATGAAACACTGAATTCTTTGTCATTTTCTTAGCACTCATGTTGTCACAATATGACAAGGTAGGTCCATTTTGTCTTTGGTGTAAATTGTCTAGTAGTCATTTCAACTACACATTTTGGCAAGTTGTTGATGCTAAATCTTTGTATTGTACTTTTTTCATAAAAAAGCAATACAATTGGTTGTTTCTTGGACTTCCAAGATAATACTACATAACTAAGATTAAAAGTGTAACTACAAGTAGAATTTCAGTCATCTATGGAGCTTGTACAATCTGAATCTATATATCCAAGAAAATTGCTATCTTTTGAATGTTGAAATATGAGACCATAACTCTATGTCCTTCTAAAATATCTAAGATCCTCTTAGGTGCACTCTAATGTGTTTGCTTAGGTTCTAACATGAACATTGATATTGAGCTCACTACACATGTGATATATGGTTGAGTAGTATTTAATTATATCAATCTTACAATCAATTGTCCATATAGAGTGGGGTCCACTAGATCTAACACATTCGAGCTAGACAACTTAAGACCAACTTCAATGAGTGTTGCAAAACTACATTGAATTTTTTTTTATGATATCTAAAGCATATTTTTTTGAGACATGAACATTCCATCTTTATTTTTTCATAATTCTATAGCAAGAAGTTAGTGTATATATCCCAATTTTTTATTTCAAATTCAACAATCACAATTTCTTTAAACTCTATAAATAAAGTTGAATTGATGTCAATGTAGATAATATCATCAACATGGAGAACTAAAATAAAAATACTTATATGATCTTATAATATAAATATTTGGGTCTAATTGACTTCTTAAAAACATTTTCATAGTAAGTGAATCTATCATTAAATACCATGCTCTTGGTGCCTACTTAGGACCGTACAATACCTTCTTTAATTTGTAAACATAATTTTCTTTATAAAGTATTTCAAAACCTCCAAATTGTGAAACATACACTCTCATTAATATATCCATTCAAAAAGTCCCTTTTAATATCCATTTGATAAACTATCCAACTCTGCTAAGTTGCCAAAGTCAAAACTAATTTGATAGTATCCATTCATGCTACAAGTCCCAATATTTCAATATAATCAATACCTTCTTGTTGAGTGCACCCTTTGACTATCTAACTACCCTTATGTTCATTCTTACTTTAGTATAAATGTTAATAAAAATAATGTATGGTATATTAATTATGGATGTTCTTCACATATGATATCTAATATATGACATCTAATGAGAAATTATTTTTCAATTTGGATGAAAAGAATTAGAATACAACGATATTAAGAATTAATCCGTCAAGACAAAGGTAAAGAGTACTATTGTAATCACAACATAATATAATGAGATAAATCATATTAATGAAACACTATTGGTTCTAGCACTCAAAAAGAATTCATTGTACATTAGACAAATGTTAGAGGGAAATTATCATCTCACATGTACATGGAGATAAGATAAATATATGCAAAAGCATTTGAAGAGCAAGACTACAAAATTATAACAGGCACATGAAAAAAAATGAGAGAGAATTATGGACGTTTCTATATCTATTGGCTCAAATGACAATTTGCTTGAAACTTTGTGAAGCTCACGATTTATAGATTCCATGATGCAATGGAACTCTTTCAGAAGAATACAAATGCTCTTCTCCTTTACAAAACCATAATCGTTTTGAGGAACTAGAAGCACTGAAAAATAATTGTACATACTCCATGTAGATGAAAAACTGTCGGTCAAGAGGCAATGAAAGAGCCAAAAATACATAATTTTGAAACTGGCATGATTCCTTAGAATACATTTCATCATTCTCATAAAGGCCACAAGGAGGTAGCCTCTATTCACACAAAGGTTACATACTCTCCACTTCGACTGCCATTCTTACTGTAATAGACAAGGCATGCAATCCTCTTTGTAGCTCTGCCTGCAAGAGTTCATATACCAAAACAAGACTAAGTCCTTCAAATTTTGCCAAAACAATTTTCACATTGAAATGAGACTCCTTAGCTTGATCCTACATGTTGATGTGAAACATCCTCTATCTCCAACGTCATGGGCTCCAATTCTATTTCTAATCTGTGTCTCATTCTGTCCAGTCTATAAATCACAGCTAACAAAACCAATCTCTTTTTCCCCAATTCCAACAGAAGGAGGCTCCTATTTTGCCTCATCATTAACTCCATTGACATCCAGATCATTGGAGTTAACATCCCTTGATCTCCCTACCCTTTCAGCCTCCAAGGAAAGCTGAAGTGTCTTCCTCTGCATTAGTTTAAGGATATTTAAAAACTGATTGTTGCGAGAAGGTGTCAAGCTTTGTTTAAAACTCAACCAAAGTACAAAATCAGGGGAAACACCCAGAATTTGAGCCAGGGAAGACCCAGAAAGGCCCTCTACCAAAAGGGCAGCCAACCCATTTTTCAAAACAGAGTCAGAATTTACCTCAAAATATACTCTGTTATCATCCAGAAAGGCTCTGACCCACACCTGGGAAACACGGGCTTCAACTTTGTTCTCCTTGATCTGAAATTCTTTTTCTAGGGGCTTCATTTTTTTGCCCATAGTGCATGAGTTGTTCAAACTTTGAACGAGGTTCAAAGATCCCCTCAAACACTCTTACAATGTCATGAGGCTTTGGGGGAAGTTGTTCGACTGCTTCAACGCATGCAATTATATGAGCAGGAAAAATTGCAGGAATTAATAGTTTTCTTCATATGAGTTTTCTAAAACAAAAAATATTCTTCGAATTGGGTTTTATCAAAGGTGAAGCATACTTGATGGATGCTCCAAATGATATCCTCAATGATGAGCCTGAACAACGAGAAATTGACATTGTTTCCGAACAGACAGGTTCCAGCCTTAAAAAGGAAAGCTATAATACTGCCCTTGGTTGTGAATATCCTGAGTTTCTTGATACAGATTATGTGTATTAATTTAAGCATATTTACAAACCCATTGTTGTCGGATGGGGCCAAACTGTCAATAAAACCCATGTAAAAAATCAGGGGAAACACCCAGAATTGAAACTCCCAGAATTTGAGCAGGGTAATACCGAGAAAAACCTTCAACATTTGTGAATTTTAGACCCTTAGGGGAGAGGGGCCAGTAGTTTAAGGCCCAACCTATGTATAAAAGTAGGGGGAACACTTGGAATTTAAGCAGGTAAAGGCAGAAAGGCCCTATCTAAATTTATATCTTTTATAAATTAATAATTAATTATGTCTAGAGGTCTAATCATAGCGGCTGCAAGAGGTGGAGTATAATAAAATGTTAAATGTAAATTAATACAAATAATAACTAGCTATGACACCTTGTGCAATGGGTACGTCGAAGAGGTGTGAAAGGTCAATTATGAAAAAAATGGTTTATTTTTTCACACATTTTCGTAGTAAATAAGATCAATTGATAGATTATAAAATTATTTTAATATTACTATTAATTTTATGTTATTTTTTTATTATAGAATAATATATTAACTATTATATTATTATATAAATATTTATTATTTATGTCATTATTATATTAATATATTATATTTATTATTTATATATTAACTATTAACTATTATTATAGAATAATATATAGCTATTATATTATAATATAAATATTTATTATTTATGTCATTATTTTATGTATTTATTATTATATTATATTTATTATTATTTTTTTTTTTGCTCAGTAATAAGATTTTATATTATTCAATAAAAAGTTAGAGTACATCCTTTTTCAGGGAAAACCACCTATCACCCCAAAAAATCACCTACGAATAACATCATTTTTTCTGAGTTCATCAACTAGCATATATACCACCTTATGCTAAACCTTTGTTCATCTACTTCAAGTTCAAAAATAAAGAGCTCAAACTTACAATCAAAACACTAACATATTTTAAAACCTACCACCCTACATTCAAAGGCTATTACCGCTACATCCCAAGCAGGGCTAAACCCCCAAAATTCAACCAAGATGGACAAAAAATGGTTGAGAGTGCCATTATAGAAAAGAGAGAAATTTAACAGGCTTAGGCCAGGCTACCCGAGTCCACTCCATCCTCTATCACTCCCGTTGCCTTCCTCTTCCAAGGACGAAACTCTTTTCTTTCCAAACATTCGGCTTTTGCTTTAGCCTGAGCAAGCGCTGCTTCCACCTCCATCAATTGCACAAAAACCTTCAACTCCTCCCAACCGCATCTGGCCTCCTCTCTGCGGCGAGCTTTGAATCTCCCTTTCGACCACCGCACAAACAAAATGTACTTCTCAAACTCTTCATGTTTTGCAATTACAATCCCTTCTCGAACATCAAGTCCTTCACTTGGAATTGTCTTTATGCACAATTGCCTCCATAACCCCCTTCATCGTTTTCACCATCTCCCCCAAATCTAGACCCCACACCATTATCATGGAATAAACATCCATATTTTTTCGAGACCTATGTATTAAATCCCCAAACACATTGCCCAAAATTAACTAAATGCATTGCACCAGCCTCTCATCTTTATACAAAAAAATACCCTTCAATCTCCTTTTTGTTGCTTCACCGAAGAATGGACATAATTTCCGTGTTGTCAAGAGTGTAAAATTTTCCTCCATTTCAAGTCAAAAACAAAATATTTGACACCCAAATTCAGAACTCTTTAGTGCTTTTTTCCCTCCACACAAGCTCAAAGGAAGCATTGAGAAATGAGAGTAGAGAGACTTTAATTAAATTAAAAGCTACCCATTCAACCATAAATGCAGGATGTACGAACAACGCTACCACTCAACTCCATTCCAATTTTTTTCAGTCCCTTCAACCACTTCTATTTGTCATTACTTCTTGCACATTTACTTCTGTGTACTTACCACCTCTCAATAAACCAACTCCTCTAAATCAATTTTCCTTAAGTCTTCAATCCTCATCTTGCCAACCTCTCCAAAGGTTAGAGCCCACTTCGAAAGGGTGTCAGCTTCCACATTCCCAAATCTCCTTACATGACTCACAACAAATTCATCAAATGAAGCTAATTCCTCCATGATTTTTGCAATTATATTCTGAAGATGCCATGCATCAATGCTCCCCTTCATTACCACCTGAATGATTATGAGAGAGTCACCTTCTAGATAATTTTTTGAGGCCCCCAACTTTTTGACAAATCTAATAGCCGTTAGTGTTGCTAAGGCTTCAACTACATTGTTTGTCCCAACCTCCAGCTTCTTCGCCCCCAAGGCCAAAACATTCCCTTTCCAATCATGAACGATGAAACCTGCCCTAGATGGTCTAGGGTTCCCTTTAGAAGCACCATCAAAATTTAATTCCCACCATCCCTCCATCGGTTTTTCTGAGGAAATCCCCTCTAGTACCTTTGAATCAAGATTAACCCATCCATGCCCCTTAACATGCCTATTTATTATTTATATATTAACTATTATATTATTATATAATATAGCATTATATATTATAAACCAAATTAATTATTATATATTTAAAACTAAACTATATATATAACTATAATAACTAAAACCAAATGGAAAGGATGTCGTAATGTTAAAACCTAAATGTGCTTGTTATTAGGGCCATAATTTTCATTTTAATAAACATACTCTAAAACCCTTTTCGAAACCTTCTTTTCAAGCTGTAACTTGCTAAAATGACCAGTGAGGAAGAGTTTGGAGTACTGAAAACCAATAGCGACAGGGAAAGTAGAAAAAAATAGCTAAAAACAGTCGAAAAAACGACGATTTGGGATCAACAGTTGCAGAGTAATGAACCTTCTTGCCTCTCGCCTCCATGCTTTTCAGATGTCAATGAGCAAAGTGAGCTTGACAAGCTCAATTAGGGACATGCCTTTGGCATAATAATTAAAACACAATCAACATATAAAGATAGTAAAAACTATAACGCAATAAACATATATTTGAAAAAAAAACACAAAATTAAATGTAAATATAAATGTTAGAAATGATATTCATATAGAAAGATTAAAAAATTCATGAAAATTTTATAAAAAAAGACCAAGAAATATCATTCTTGAAGCACTTATTTTGTTTTAATGAAAAACACATTAGAAAATAGATATGCTAGCTTTATGTCTTCTAGTTTTATGCCTTCTTAATCTATTTTTCTAGTTTTGTTCCTTCTTAATCTATTTTTCTAAGTGATATGTTTGCTATTTTTTCTAAGTGATATGTTTGCTATTGTCTTTTAATTTGTTAAATCTACTTGTAAAATGTGAGATTGTAAGGCATAAACAATATATGGAAAGTACTTTTTTATAAATTAGTAAATTCTAGGATAGCTAAGACCAATGGTTTATTAGTTGAATTTAGAATTTAGTAGTTTGTAGGTTAGTTAATTTCTATATTACTACTTTATAGGGTTGTAATTTGTAAGTTTTTGGAAGGTTAGTAATTTTTAAATTAGTGAATTGTAGGTTAGTTGTTTGGAAGTTAGTTATTTGTTGGTTAGTTAATTTATACCTTAGTAGTATGTACGTTAGTAGAACTTGTAGGTTAGTTAAATCTGCAAGTTATTAATAATTTAGTCCAAAATTGAATGAGTTATTTTTATTTTAATAAGAAATTATTAACAAATCTTTAGTCTAATATTAGTAAATCAATTAATTTAAAAGTCTAAAGTACAAAACATATAAACTATCTAGAACAAAATGGTCTAGAAATAGTCTATGAAATACATTATCAAAATTAATTAGATTAATATTATCAAAAGCAAGAGGTCTCTTAGTTCCATGTGAGCTAGAGCCATAACTTTCTATAGGACTACCACCTCCTCTTGAAATAGAGTACCATGTCATCAAGAACTCAAGAAACTACAAGAAAAAAAAGCTTGGAATCAATATCCAATTACTTGTGTGTACAATCAAATATAAAACAAAATCATGTAATATAATTTATATAATTAAACATGTACCATTGGATGACACATTTTAATTAGACCACAATTGACATTTAATCTTCTCTTTATTACTCTTCACAATTTGTTAACATTTACTTTTAAAAGTCAACTTGAATTAGATAGCTAACTTTTTCTTGCAATTGTTATTGCATGTTTTGTTGCACTACTATATTTGGTGCAAGAAGACAACAAATAGCATGAACAACACAAATAGCACTATATATAATTAAATTAATTAAATCATCTAATTTTTTCCTTATGAGTATTACCCTTTTTTTTATTATTTTTCACATTTTTGTCATCCAAATTAAATGCATTACTAATTGACATCAAAATGTTATAATTTTAATTTTTAAATATTGAAATAATTTGTTTGAATGATTTTGACTTGCTTGCAAACTTTTCCTTACCTCCTCAATGATAGATGTGGAGGTTCTATCTCTTCTTCAAAACTATTTGAGCTCTCTTCCTCTTCGGGTCCTCTATAGTCTTCTGGTTCAACCTTCTTATTCTTTGGGGTTAGTTGAGCCACAATTTTCTTTTTGTCTTTCTCTAGCTACAACACTATGAAATAAGACTTAACTTTTGTAAAGGCACCACTTCTTTTATACAAAAATCTCACAACCACATGATCCCAAAGCTTGTGTCCTTTCACACCAACATCATAGCCAATGAAGATACAATTTACAAACTTGTTATCCAACTTTGATTTCTTCTTCCTAAGCATATGTGCATATGTCTCACAACCAAAGATGTAAATATATATCAATGAGAGATTTTTTCTGACCACACTTCCATAGGTGTCTTATGATCAATAAGAGCTAATGTAGGAGCCCTATTAAGCAAGTAGAAACTTGTGGCAACTACTTCAACCCAAAACTATTGTTCAAGGTTAGCCCCACTCAGCATACTCATATCCCTATCCATCAATTTCCTATTCATTCTCTCTGCAACTCCATTCTATTGAAGAGTGTATGGAGTTGTATTACGTATTTCTATTCCATGGTCCTTACAAAATCTATTAAAATATTCTTAAAAAAACTCACCACCATTATCAATCCTTCAAATATTAATGTTCCTTCTACTTTGATTCTCTACAAGAGCCTTAAACTCTTTAAAATAACTTAAGGCTTCATAGTTACTTCTAAGAAAATATACCCATTTCCTATTGGAATCATCAATAAAAGAAACATAAATATAGATTTGGAAATTGAATGAACATTAACAAGACTAGATACTTTAGAATGGGTCAAATCCAACATCCCAAAAGATTTATGAGAATTATAGTAGAACTTAACATGATTTTATTTTTCATATACACAATTTTCACAAAAATCAAATTCAAGATTATAATCATCTAACCCCTCAACAATGTTTTTATTTTTTAGGATCCTTAAACCCTTCTCACTTATATGGCCCATCCTTTGGTGTTATAACATTATTTTCTCTTCTAGTATCTTAGTCTCCAAAACATAAGCAAGGTGATCCCACAAAGCTGGTTTACAATTTATGGGAGATTCTGATTTTTGCTGAAATCACATATTTTAAAAAAATATAATGATTTAATCGTTAAAAAGTTCCATTTAAAGCATTCCAATTGAAGAGGGTTTGATCAAAATACCTTAGATCAAACGTTTGATCAAGCCCCCTTGGATAGAACCTCACTAGTTTTAAACCATACCTATAACGAAGTCTCCTTTACACCTATCAAAATGCTAATAGAAAACCACTTTTGATTTACCTTTTGGGGGATCAAATGAATTAAATTAAAATTTATTTTTTGTAATTATGTAGTCCTTATTATAAGCTTTCCAAAAAGTATAATTTTAAATAAATTTAATTTAATTATTATATTTATTTTTTATTTCTTGTGAATGTAGGTTTTTCACTGAAAATCAAACTCTCTATTCTGCACATGTGGAAAAATAGTCGATTATCAATTTTTTTTTTGAAAAATATGAGTGCACTAGATATTGAAGTCCTTGATCAAAAAAAATAAAAAATTGAATTTCAATACATACAAAAAAAGTTACGTGTTATACGGTTGTGCTATGTTTGAATTGTAATTGGTTTGACTTCAAAACTTGATTAAAGAAAAAATATTCAATAAAAAACTATCTAACCAAGTGGAAGCACTAGATATTGGAGTTAAAAATATAAATTCAAAAGAGTTAGAATTTTATCCTTCATGGAAAAAGAGTTATGCATTATATGGTGAATGCCACTTTTTAAAAATGTTGTTTTTTGAAAAAAACTAGTTTTCGAGGGAGATGGAAAAAGAAGGCAATCTAATTCCAATTTTTTTGAAAAAAATATATTTAGAATCTGCAATCAAAATTTCACGAAACTCTAGTTTGCATCATCTTCAAATTCCTCACGGTTTAGCCACTATAGGTGCCCAAAAGTGAAGATTTAGTTAAAAAAATTATTTTAGTGTCTAGTTTTTCCAAAAATTGTAAACCACTATTGTGTGATCACCCAACACCCTTAGGTACCTATAAAGCATGACCATCAAAAGCAAATATAATGCACCTCTTTATTGTTGGTTCCAATGGTGAAGGTTTGTTGGTTCCAATGGTGAAGGTAAAGATTCTAGATGTATATTCATTGCAGGAATTGAATAACTATTACACTTAATTATGTATGCATCTAGTTGAAACAAAGTGCCAATCCAAATAGCCTTAACAAGAACCATAGTTACTTTTACCATCTTGCACTCTCCACTTGAGGAAATAACCTGCACACCTGCATCATTCAATTTACTTTAAAAAAATATCTCAAACCAAGGATACATTGTACACTATTAATATCTAGTCTTATCTTGATGTGTCGTAGAAAAATGGCCCCTTGTCATTTTCATGGCCTTTTAGGTCTCTCTTCACAATGTTTGGTCCATTTTTCTTTGATTTAATGTTGTAATGTGGCTTGAACATTCACATTTAGGTCATTGAAATGCAAATAATGGCATCTTGTGAAGGTGTTGTGAAGTGTTGTAAAACATTTCTGCATTGTTCTAGACTTTATTCATTACAATTCACCTAAAAATCACCTTTTCATCCCTTATCAAGTCCTATTTTGAAGTATTGTGATGTCTTGTAACAAGATTTTACACTTTTCTAGGAATAATTTCACTATTTACACCTTTCTTATGCTTTATTTGGCCCCTTTATGCCCTTATAAGCCTTAATTAAGTGTATTTTTGAATGCAAACCCGATAAACAACATTAAATGTGACTTAATTCTTGACACCCACTTTCAAGTCCAAAGGTGGGATCCATTCACCATGGGTGGCGAATGAGTCCCTCTTGGCTCCTAAATCAATTTTTTTCAAATTTCCTTTCAAGTTTTTGTTCAAAATCACTTGATATCGGCCTGTGATGAGGTATCATTGGGTTATTAAGGTACAAGAGTGTATAAACAAGTGTTTTTACATCCATTTTAACCCTCATTCACTCATTCATTCAAGCATTCATCAAGATCATTAATTCACTCATTCATTCAAGCATTAATCAAGATCATTAATTCACTCAATCATTCAAGCATTCAAGCACTTTGCATCATCTAATCAAGCATTTTGGAGCAGCGATTGACATATCTTTAGATTTTCTTCAACAAGGGTTTGGCAAGTTGATAGCATTTGCATGTTATTTCTTTATCATTCTCTTTCATTCCATTATTTCATTAAGGTTTTGATTAGCAAAGTGGGGTTTGACCAAAGGAAACCCCTATTCTCTAACCCTTAACCATTTCCCCCCCTTGCATGTGTATTTGCAAACTTTTGTATGCATATTTAACAAGTAGTTAGGTGTTGAAGAGTGGTAAAAAAGTCAACAAAGTTCTTCAAGTCAAATCAACCTCATTTCAAGCTTGGAGAAGACATTTTGTCCATTTTTTGTAGAATTAACTTCGTCAGCCTGACAAGCAGACAACCTTAGATCTGGTGTTGCAAAATCATCCCCTGATTTCACAAAATTTTGGGAGAGGACTGATTCGCTATTAGTGGTGAATGAGTCCCACCTTAAGGCTAGAAATCCAGATTTTTTCAGATTTTGGATCCCAACACACAGAAACCAAATTTTGACAATTTTCATCAGAAGTAGGACTGATTCGCCATCAGTGGCAAATGAGTCCCACTGGTGATTTTCAATAATCTTAGACAACATTTAGAACATTCCAGATTCTCCATTCTCTTCCCAGGTGCACTTTGAATCAACCTCCTTCCTTTTGTTTTTCATTTGTTCATTCATAGTTTATTGTTTGCATATCACATTGTGTTTTCCAACATTGCATAATTCTTAGGTCTTGCATTCATAATCAGTCACATAGGTCATCCAATTACATTTAGATCATCTCACTTAGTCTAAATTACATCATACATTGCATAATTTGAGTGAACCTAGCTATATCTTTTGAGTGGGGTTTATCTCTCTCCTTTTAGTTGCAATATCCTAAGCGTGTAAGAGTAGCCTATAAGCCCTACCCAAAAATCTACTGTTCATTTTGGTGAACCTGCATATTGATCACTTTATATTTCAGATTTCATTTTGCATCCTAAGGCTTAATTTTCATCAACATTCAATTAGGTTTTGTTTTATTTTGCATCCTAGGGTTTCTAAAATTGCATTAGTGAAAGACTCATTTAGATTCCATTTTTGCATTGCATATCATTGAAAAATTTGTAAAACTACATTTGCATCTGAAAAGCATTAGAATCACTTTAAATTTTTTGAAAAGCATAAAAACAATCTCATAGTTGGACTCATTCGCCACGCTAGATGAATCAGTCCCCTTGCACATTGCATATTGCATTTTTAGGCATTTTTTAGGCATTTTCTTGCATTTTTGTTCTTTTCTATTAGTTCTTTATTTCAGTTTGCAGAATTTTTGTTATTTGATTTTTTCGCTCCTAGATTACCTTGCATTTGCATTCACACCATCTTTTGTGGTACTTGTATGAGTGTTTGGTGCCTCATTGATAATACTTTAGTGCGATGAAGTTCTAGACTCATGGCTTCCCATGATAACACTTTCATTGTGGACCTTGGGATCTCAAGAGCTCCTACTCCTAGTATGGACAATGGTGCATTAGGCATGGACAATACCACTTCTATGCCTTCACCTTTCCATCCAATGAATGTTGACACACAAAACAATTCCATCCCACAAGAAAAAGTCATTAATATTCATGAGGATTTTTCACACTTACAACAAGACTTTTCCCTTGAAAACATTTCCACCACTGCTATACCAGCCATAAAAAACCTTCATCGTTCAATTAAAAGTGATGATGGCCAAAAATTTATGAAAAGAATTGTTGAGATTTACAATAAACATGCTTCTTCTAATTCCCAATCTGCAAACATAGTTGCAAGAAAAGGAGGACCTCACATTCCTCCTCCTTCAACCATTGCATCTATACTCACTTATACCACTCCTTAGGTTACAACAACTATGCAACAGGTTAGTCATGTGGCTCCTTCTTTTGCAATTCCAACTAGCATTCCTAGTTCTATTTTGGCATCGCAAATCCCCTCTACCACCTTCACCCCTCTTAGTGTTCCTTTCACTTCCCCTAACATTACATACACTCCATTGCCATTTTATCTTCCATCTCAAACCACTTACCCTGACCCCATAATTACACGGCTCCTTAATACTATTTCATTCATGCAACAACAAATTTCCACCATTAGCCAAGGTAAAAACACTCCACCCACATATCATGTTCGTAGTAGTCACTTATCCTTAGAAATATTACGTACCCCGATGCCACAAGGGATAGAAATGTATAGGTTTGAGAAGTAAAGAGGTAAAGGAGACCCTATTAACCATGTCAATGCCTATACAACTTTATGCAATGATTTTGTCCTTGATGATAAACTCTTACCCAAAAATTTTCCTAGGACCCTGAAAGATACTACATTAGAGTGGTTTTCAAACCTACCTAATCATTCTATCTGATCATTCAATGAGCTTGTGGATGCCTTCATAAGTCACTTCCAAGTTCATATGATTCCTAAAATGACAATGGCTAACCTAATGCGTTGTAGAAAAAATGCTGATGAAAAAATAACTGACTTCATTTCACGTTATCAGTAATTGTATGCTCAAGTTGATGTCAAAATTCCTAATTCACATCTACAGAAGATGTTTATCAAAAAATTGCACACAAACCTTCAGGATAAGTTAATTATGATGAAATTTCCTTCGTTCATGCACTTATGCACAACACTATGTGATTATCACAACTTTGTTTCTAGTCATGATTCAAAGTCCATTTCTAAACAAACTGAGAAGTATAAACTTAATAACCAAAACAACACACAAAACTTTTGCAAACCAAACATAGGCTATTTACAGTTCAATATGCCTCCTCAACCACAAACCCAACCTGTTTAAAGTCAAGTGGCAGTTGTTAAAGCAGCGGTGCCTTATACCTATGGAGACCCAAAGAGACAATTTACTCCCTTACCCTATACCCTCCATAATATGATGAACCAATTGCTCTAGCAATAAATGATCACTTTTCCTATCGTTAAACGACTTGATACCACCAAACCTTTACCACCCACCTTTAAACCAAACGCTTATTGCCATTTTCATTGCCAAAATGGCCATGACACCAAACAATGTAAGTGTCCTAAACACTTAGTTCAAGATCTCATTGTTTCTGGTTGCTATCCATTACGAGTGTCAATGATCAAGGCAATAAGTCTATCACACCCCCTAACCAGAATTTACAAATTTTCACCAACCCCATGCCTAAACACAATGCTTCATTTGTCAAGGCTAGTGAAACTTCAAATACTGATGTAATGAATGTTGATACTAATAATGAACAACATGATATAACTCCAAATGTTACCCAAGTTAATCCTATGGATGAACTTGTGGGTGTGATAGATGTTATCCCTCGTAAGGGCCCAACCAACAAAACTCTTGATATCACTTTTTCTTCTAAAAATATACTTCAAAAGCTTCCTGATGGTCCTCTTTACATAGCCCACAAAATCTATGATAAGCCCACCAATTGGATATTAATAGATCCTGCTTGTGGCGAGAATGTGATCATAGAAGAGTTTTTAGTATTACATGAGTTGTATCAAGATGATTATAACAAACCAATTGCATGGATTAAAACACATACTAGTTTTGTGTGCCCTATGATCAAATCGACCGTACTCCCCTTACAAATAAGACCCAAAAATTTGGATGTAACATTTTCTATTATTCCACAATCAGACCAATTTCGTTTATGAATGGGTCATCCTTGGCTCCGCTCAATGAAAGCAGTCCCCTC
The DNA here is from genome assembly GCA_007258455.2 of Sequoia sempervirens. Lineage (NCBI taxonomy): Eukaryota > Viridiplantae > Streptophyta > Pinopsida > Cupressales > Cupressaceae > Sequoia > Sequoia sempervirens. Next base: position 50,537,262 of record VDFB02193867.1, on the reverse strand, counting down.
AGTTGTTCACAAATGTTTGAATTTTCCACATGGAAATGAAATATTTACCATACACCATAGTGGCTTTAACCCATTGTATTCTAAAGGTAAATTTTCTTTAGAAGCCTTTTGGCTTCAACCTATGGAACCCATCACCCCTTGTAAAGATTTATTTTTCATATTCTATCAAAAATTCAAAGCCAAATGAATAGCCGAGTTGTCTATTCATCACATGTCCCCGTTCGCTTCCACTCCTATCCTAGATGAAACCATGCTTCAGCCTGAATCCGATCTTGAATAAACCACACAACCTCATGAACACCCAACCATAGATACTTCCCCTCCATTGTTTAAATGAACAAGAGAAAGTGAAACCAATACCGTCATGCCTCCCCGCATTAAACAAGTGTATAAAGCTAAAGAGAAAGTGATTGACCCGTCTTCTTCGATTTCTTCTATTCTTCCCCTTTCAAAAGAAAAGGAACCTATGATGGATCAGCCCACTCTTACAGCTCAACAAATTCAAAATGAAATTAAACGCAACCATGGTGCTAGGAAACGTATGCGTCATCATCATCTCCTTGCTCACTAGTCTCGAATGGAAGAAAATAAAGAAAACCAACCTCTGCCTTTGACAAAAGCAATAGATGATCACCATCTTCCTCCTGACCCACCACACAATAGCAGAGTCCAACCCTCACAACAAAATGAACCAATCCAAGAGCCACAACTTTTAATACATCCTTCCTTGGAAATCACCCTTCGTCCTCTCGTCGTAATCAATCTTGATGAGGATGAGGAGGAGGAGGAGATTGCAAAAATAGATGAAGAAGTGCATAACGATCTAAACTCTTTATTTTCATCTACCATGAGATTAAATGATAAATCTTCTCAACCAAGTGAGGAACTTGGTACATCTCCTAGTTTGGCACTAGCAATTCTTCCTTTGGACAGTCAATCGCCCTCACAATACACTGAGCATGATTGGGAGGCCAATGATTTGTTAGATGGTTGATTTGCATTTGTATTACTATCCTTTTATATTCTTTTTCCTTTTCCTTTTATTTGTTTGTATGTGCGTATCGTGTTCCCCCGTAATGTGCGTTTGATGTTTTCTCTCTCACTTCCTCTATTTGTACCTCTATTCTTTTATCTGTCACTTTTTTTTTGTGTTTTCCTTTTAGGGATGATGCAAAGTTTTGAGATTCCCTATGTCTATTCCATGTTGACCCAAAAGGACCTTTTCCTTTTTGTCTTTTTCTTGTGTTTTTCTATTGGAGATGACACAAGGCATTGAACCGAAATGTCTCCTTCATGTTGACCCAAAAGCTTGTCCTTTGATTTTGAATTTTTCATTTTATTTTTCCTTGTGTTCTCCTTTTGGGTATAATGCAAAGCGTTGAGACCACAATGTCTCTTCCATGTTGACCCAAAACAAACTTTTTTTTTCTTTTGTTTTCACTCTCTTTATGTCATTCTTCCAGTTTTATGTGCTTTACAATTTCAAGCTCTTTAATCAAAACATTGCAACAACAAACATACTGACCCAAATCCATAGATCCCTTATGTGTTTGGTGTGTTCTTTTCTGGGGGGAAACTCCCTTTTCTTTTGTTTTCTTTTTTGTTTACATGACGTAGCCTTCCTCAGAAACATATGACTTGGCATAGATATTTTCGAGTTGGCTCTCATGTCTTGTTGTCTTTTTGTATTTTCTTTCATTCGCTACTTTAATGTAATTTCTTACAAATCAATGTGTAGCAATCCCTTTAAAGTGGGGGGCATACATTACCAAATTTCATTTGCATTCTTGGTTCTTAGTGCAGCCTTGTCATTTCATATGATGTGTTTATCACTTTGTGGATGACATTGGGTGTGATTTCCTTCATAAGTGTGATATATCTTAGAATATTACATTCCTCTTAGTGTCCTGATGTGATGCACTGCATCCCCTAAGTTGTGAATATTTTATTCTTTGATTGGTCCTCTCTTGGAGACATTAGGCACAATGTCCCCTAAGTGATAAACCTTGCATAAACTTAAAAAGACTCCTTTGAACATATTTTCCTATTTTACATTTGACATTTTTGCATTTTTGTATTTTGCACTTTTTGCCACCTTGCATAATGCAACTTGCATGATTGTGGTACCTTGCTTTTTGTTCATGAGTTCTAAGCATACAAAGCTTTGCTCGTCTCATGAAGCAAAAACCAACAGTTTTCCTTTGTGGTGCCTTGTTAAAGTTATCAGGAGGTATAACTTTGATATGGTTGAGTGGGAAGCCCATTCAGCGGCATGAATTTCTGCATAGCCACCTTTGTGTTTGTGAGTGCATACCAACTAGCGTATGTATCTTACCTTTTGGGCCTTCTCACCGAGCAGACAACCATGAGTTATGTCACCCCAGAGTGAGTATGCATTCTCTTTTTAAAACAAATAGCCTAGATCTAATCCACAACTAGTTGGACAGACGATTGAAGCTTAATCCAATTCTCCCTTCTCTTCTTTCATTTCAACACATGCATTCTTTTGTTCTTATGTTTATTTTTCCATGGGATCTTCATCATGGGGGCTTGATCATCCCTCTTGATTGTTGTCATTCCATCTTGCTAACATAAGTGCATTAGGATCCTTCTCGATATGCATGGATACTTTAGTGTGAGTTTGAAGCAAGTTCATCCTCTCACTAAAGTGGGGGCTAAATGTGTCATAAAAAAATGGCCCCTTGTCATTTTTATGGCCTTTTAGGTCTCTCTTCATGATGTTTGGTCCATTTTTCTTTGATTTAATGTTGTAATGTGGCTTGAACATTCTCACATTTAGGTCCTTGAAATGAAAATAATGGCATCTTGTGAAGGTGTTGTGAAGTGTTGTAAGACATTTCTACACTGTTCTAGACTCTATTCATTACAATTCACCTAAAAATCACCTTTTCATCACTTATCAAGTCCTATTTTGAAGTGTTGTAAAGTCTTGTAACAAGATTTCACACTTTTCTAGGCATAATTTCACTATTTACACCTTTCTTATTCTTTATTTGGTCCCTTTATTCCCTTATAAGCCTTAATTAAGTGTATTTTTGAATGTAAACCTAACCAACAACATTAAATGTGTATTAATGATATCAAGTTTCCACAGTCCATAATGTTATTTGCAATGATTTTTGTCTTTGATTGTGTGAGAATTTTTCTCCTTTAGATTTGCTCTCATCTTTATGATGGATCACGAACTGTGATCTAAAATGTTGATGCAAAAATTCTCACACAATCAAAGCCAGAAATCATTGCTAAAACCATTAAATGTGACTTAATTATTGACACCCACTTTCAAGTCCAAGGTGGGTCTCATTCACCATGGGTGGAGAATGAGTCCCTCTTAGCTCCTAAATAAAAAAAAATCAAATTTCCTTTCAAGTTTTTATTCAAAATAACTTGATGTCGACTTGTGATGAGGTATCATTGGGTTACTAAGGCACAAGAGTGTATTAATAATTGTTTTTACATCCATTTTAACCCCCATTCATTCATTCATTCAATCACTAATCAAGATCATTAATTCACTCAATCATTCAAGCATTCAAGCACTTTGCATCATCTAATCAAGCATTTTGGAGCAGCCATTGACATGTCTTCATATTTTCTTCAACAAGGGTTTGGTAAGTTGATAGAATTTGCATGTTCTTTTTATATCATTCTCTTTCATTCCATTATTTCATTAAGGGTTTGATTACCAAAGTGGGGTTTGACCAAAGCAAACCCCTATTCTCTAACTCTCAACCATTTTCCCCCACTTGCACGTGTATTTACAGATTTTTGTATGTAGATTTAACAAGAATTTAGGTGTTGAAGAGTGGTCAACAAGTCAACAAAGTTCTTCAAGTCAAATGAACCTCATTTCAAGCTTGGAGAAGACATTCTTTCTATTTTCTAAAGAATTAACTTCATCAACTCAACAAGCAGACAACCTTAGATCTGATGTTGCAGAAATGTCCCTTGTTTTCATAGAATTTTGGGAGAGAAATGATTCAACATCAATGGCAAATGAGTCCTACCTTAAGGCTAGAAATCTAGATTTTGTTAGATTTCAGATCTCGACACTCAGAAACTAGTTTTTGACAGTTTTCATTAGAAGCAGGATTGATTTGCCATCAATGGTGAATGAGTCCCACTAGTGATTTTCAGTAATCTCATAAAGCATTCAGAACATTCTAGATTCTCCATTCTCTACCCAGGTGCACTCTGAATCAACCTCCTTCCTTTTTGTTTTACATTTATTCATTCATAGTTCATTGTTTGCATATCACATTGTGTTTTCCAACATTGCATAACTCTTAGGTCTTGCATTCATAATCAGTCACATAGATCATCCAATTGCATTTAGATCATCTCACTTAGTCTAAATTACATCATACATTGCATAATTTGAGTGAACCTAGCTAGATATTTTTTGTGGGGTTTATCTCTCCCCTTTTAGGTGAAACATCCCAAGAGCGTAAGAGTAGCCTATAAGCCCTACCCAAAAATATACAGTTCACTTGCTTCTTGTCCTTCTTTCCTTTTTTATTTTGGTCTTCCACAAAGTTCTAGGGCCTCCTTAGTTGACTCAACTCTTCCTTCTTATTTCTTCTGAAATAAAATATGCTACCACTTCATCCATCTTGAACTTGGTGGTAGTGCTCCCAATGGCCATAACAAGGTGGTCCCATGAATATGGAAAATAACACATCAAATTCATACACAAATCTTCCTCCTCCATTTTCACTCCCATAAACTACAATAGAGTAACTATCATATTGAAGATAGGTAGATGTGTAGCCACAAACCCACCATTTTTCATCTTGAGGGTATAAAACTTAATCCTCAGGAAAAGCTTATTCATCAATGATTTAGCCTAATAAATTTCTCAAAGATTCATTATGGTAGACTCTTCACACACATTCAACAACACTGAATCAACAAAATTGAGTCTAATAAGACCCTTTTCCTTTATATCCATCTTGTCCCAATCTTTTTGAGATGTAATTTTGGGTTTATATCTAAATACTATAGCCTATAGATCACAATCTACAAGTACATCATCCATCTTGAGCTTCCACAACTCAAAATTTGTGCCTGAAAACTTCTCCATCTATATCCTTTATGTGCTTGTAATCTCTTCCTATAATAAGATCAAAACCTTCTCTATGCAAGCTCCAACTCAAATGAAGATTAGTTCAAAAAACCCTCTACCGAACACCTAGAATTTGAGGTGATTTAGGCTCTAATTCCAAATGAAAGGAATATGGGTGCATGGACATTCTTACTACACTAATATTCTAAGGAGAGTGTTTTGAAATTTTTAATCTTTGAAATTTTTTAGAAATTATGGAGAAAACCCTTGTGGGAGGAAAAACCCTCACTCTAAATCATCTCAATATATTATTTAGTGAATAATGATTATGATAAACTTGCAAAGAAAGCCTTCACAAGGGTATCACAAACCAAAGATATGGAGGAATTATTACAACTTAAATAGTATCTACAAACTCTACACATAACCTCCATCTCAAGCAACTACTATATAGGAAATACAAAACCTAAAACCATCAAATGGTAATTAGAAACCCATGAGCTAAAACCATCCAAAAGTGGTGCCCAAGTTATCCCTCAATCAAAATATTCCTTATGATGTGTCGTAATACACATCATAGGCTAGCCAATAAGTGTAACTCCCCTTTACAACTCTTTTATGCATCCAAAAAGAATTACATTTCCTACACAAAATTTCAAGGGCCATAGATTTTGATCCATTGGGTTGATTGGGCCACTTTTTTTTAAATTGAAGTACTCAATTTTGAGAAACCAATAATTTTTTATTTTGGTCAAAAACTAAGCCTATATCTTAGAAATTGGTTTTTTCATTTTATACCAAAAAATACCACCTTTTGTAATATTAACATTAGGAAACATGTTTAGAAAAATTTCCCAACACTTGTCTGAATAATTATTCCCAACATCACATATATTAATATATTCCCCAAGATCTTATTCAATGCTTCAATTCTACCATTCACCCAAGGGTGATTTGGTGTGTTCTTGCAATGTTATACCATGAACTCACATGGTAGTATCAAAGATATGTGTGCAATAAAATGGGTTCCTTTATTACTAGAAATACTTAGAGGGTATTCCAACCTAGTAATGATATTTTTAAATATAACATTTGTATAAATTCCCAGGGGTCATCCCACAATAATGGGTCCCAAGCTTGGGACATCCTATTTTTACTTGAAATCACATATTTTTAAAATAAATTAATGATTTAAGCCTTGAGAGGTTCCATTTAAAGGGTATTAATTGAATAAAGTTAGGTAAGATCCCCTTAGATCAAAACCCCTTGGATATAACCCCTCTAGTCTTAAATCATACTGACAATGGAGTCTCCTTTGCACCTATCAAAATGCTGACAAAAAACTTCTTTTTCTTTACCTTTTGAGAGATCAAATAAAGTCATTTAGAAATTATATTTTGTAAGTATGTATCCCTTATTATAATCTTTCCAAAAAGTATAATTTTTTATTTTTTTAAATTTTATTATTATATTTATATTTTATTTCTTGTGAATGTAGGTTTCTCACTAAACATCAAGGTATTTGTTTCACACACATGAAAAAATAGAAAATTAGAGAAAAAAATTTAAAAAATATGTGTGCACTAGCTATTGATGTCTTTGTTTTAGAAAAAAAAAATCAATATGTATACAAAACAAGTTATGTGTGACAATGTATGCCTTTGTCCAAATTATAATTACTCCGACTTTAAAAATTAATTAAAAAACATATGCGACAAAAGAATTGAAAAAATATCCATGCACTAGATATTGATGTTAGAAATCTATATTTTTAAAATTATAATTTTATCCTTTCCATAAAAAAATTATGTGTGACAACATAAACTTCACTTTTTTAAAATGTTGTTTACTATAAAAATAAGTTATTAAAAGTTACATAAAAAAACCACAAATTATTTTTATTTTTATTTTTTAAATAGATATTTAGAAAGCACACACAAATCCTCACAAATCTCTAGTTCACATCATCTCTAAATTATTAATGGTTTAGTTGCTAAAGGTTTCATAAAGTGAAAATCTTGTGAATTATGTGTGCAATAAAATGATTACCTTTATCACTTGCAAGACTTAGAGGGTATTCTAACCTAGTAATGATATTTTTAAATATAACCTTTGTAGAAATTCCTACTATAGAATCCTTGGTAGTAGTTTTTATCTAAGGTTGTGATGTGACACACACTATTTTGATCCACAAGTGAGTGAATAAGATGAAAAAAGTAATGACCATTTTAAATAGCTCTTATGATAAAATTAGTGTCAATAGAATAATATCATGGTAATCTAGGTTTATTATGCACTAATGAATGTTGCAACAATGAAAAAAGGTATATGGATTTTTTCTTAACACAAACCACCATAAACCTACTTGTATATTTTTTTGTGATATCATGTACCCTTGATAACGACAACTCAACTCCCCTTCATTACATTCATGTAAAATTCCTTATGCTCATGAAGAAAAATATAGTTGTGAAGTGCATCACCTTTTCCCATCTTGTATAACTTGTCATTAATCAATTGATAAGGAGTTGTATTTTACGATGAGATTAATTCTCAAATACTTTAATGATGGAAATGATATATGATGAATATGATTTTCATGTTATTGGATAACTATGTTTATGATGCACTAAGTTTGATCCAGGAAAGAATAAAGTCTTCTAGTGAGGAGAGGGAGAGTATCACCTAGGAGAGGATTTTGGTATGGAAACCACCAATGTATCTACTTGAGCTATCACACACGCACAACCTAGGTTAGACAAGTTAAGTCAAGTCAGTCTGGGATATGTGTCAGTTTAAGTAAACCCTTGGTCATAGACTTTGGGATGATTGGAATGTTTGTAATTGTCTTTGATTTCCTTTTTTTTTTTCTTTGGTTTGTATTAAAGTGACTAAATCTTGATATTGGGTATATGTTCTACTTCGTGTATTTAATATATATGAATGGATAAGTATAGACATTAAATGTATATATGTATATCTAGGATAACTCATGTATATTAGCATATGTGTGTGTGTGTGCATACGTAGGTAGAAATACCTTCATATACTCATGCATGGATACATCATACATATGGGAAATTGATTGGACACATATATATACACTTTGTATATATACTTATCAATATATATATATTATAAGATGTTAAAATAATAACATATATGCACATAATTGTAATTATAGAAATTGTACTCCCTTCTTGGAGATAGTGCAATTTCTCATTTAATATGGACCTATTCTAGTACACTTGCATTAAAAACCCTTTAATTCATCATTAATAGGCCCCTAAGACCCTTTATTTCAGATCTCAAGGCTTATTTCGACCAAAATCCCAATAAAATCCACAAAAGCATTGAAAGTTCTAACAACCCACCCCAAAAAACTAGGGTGGGACTCATACGCCACTTCTGGTGTATGAGTCCCCCTAGGTGGGACCCATACGCCAAGAGTGGCGTATGAGTCCCATTTGGGCCCTTTTTAGGGTTTGAGTGGGAAATTCAAGTTTTTAATTCAGATTTTTGGTTGATGTCAGCTTTTGAGATCTAAATAATGGTAAATTAGGTGTAATTTCTATATAAACAAGCTTCTAAAGTCATTTTTCATCTAAGCAATGATCTAGAAGAGCAATTTCAAGATCTAAGAATTCAAGAGCATTCAAGCATTCTTCACAAGAGCATTCAAGAACAAGTAATCAACAAAGTTGAAGTCTTTGATAAATTGTTTTTGCGGGTCTTCAAGCTCACTTCCATTCAAGATATAGCATTTTCAAGGGTTGATTATGGTTGCATATGGTGAATCATGATGGATTATAGGTTGGGGAGATGCAACTAGCCATCAAGCCAAGCCTAATGACTTGTTTCCTAGATGATTTTGTCCTCCATTATCATTCTACATTTAGCCTAAGGAACATACATTATTAGGGCTCATTTGAGTGATTAGGGATCTCTTAAAGTGAGTCGTTCATGTCCATGCTTCATTCTTGCATCTCATTCTAGCACAATAGAATAGGATTGCGTTGCATTTCATATTTCCTAATCTTAGACACACTTAAGGTTAGGGTTTATGTTCACATTTGCATTCAAGATACATTGTTTCTATCAAGGTTTAAATACCAATCTAGGGGTTTGACTAAGGAAAAACCCCCCTAAGCAAATCAACTCTATATTTTATTTTACAGGTCTTTTTATAGGTTCAGATCCAGAAATCAATTTGAGAAGGAAGAGAAGATATTGTAGTACAAATCTGGAATTTGAATTCTCAAAAAATTGGAATGGGACTGATGCACTAGAAGTGGTGTGTGAGTCCCACCATAGGTAAATTTCTATATTTTTGTAGATCTTGAATCTACACTATCAAAAACCTGTTCCAAACTAGAAACCCTAGTCTAGGACTGATACACCTAAACTAACGTATGAGTCCCAATGTGCCCTAATTCTAGTATTTTTAGCATCTCAAAGCTCATTCTAGGCCTCTATAGATTCCCAAGTGCACACTTTTGATTTCTCACCTTTTTGTTCTAATTTACATGCTTTTTTAAACCATTTAGTGAAGTCTTGCATTGCATGAGGTTTTAGCATTAGTTCTTGCATTTCATTAGTCTTTCCAAGCCCTAGATTTGTGGTGAACCCATTTTTAGTTTCTAATCAGACCCTAGGACAACCCTATTGCAAAATCTCTTTCTCCTTTGCATATCTTAGATTGAGATCTCTAGGGTTTTGCTTGAATGATTGTGGGAGAAAAGTTGTTCTATGTCCTAAACCATAAAGCAACAATTTTACCATTTAATCATTTTGGTGAACCTGCATTTAGAACACATCATTTCTAATTTGGAGTGCATCATAGTGCTAGATCTTGCTTTCATTAACTTTGCATTAAGGTTTACACTAGTTAATTTGCATCTAGGGTTTCTAAATCTTTCATTTGTGAAAGTGCATATAGGTTGCATTTTTCATCTTGTATCATTGAATATCATTTGAAATCTACATTTTCATTTCATTTATAGATCATACAAACTACAAAGCATATAAATCACTTAAAATTTTCTAAAAATTGTGAAAAAAACCCTCACTGGGACTCATATGCCCCTCTGGGTGATTTAGTCCCAATGCAGATTTTAAACCAAATTTTCCAGAATTCAAAACTCTATTTCTTAGCTTCTGTTTGTTGTTGATACCTTTCCATTTTAGTTAGAAAATTTTATGTTACATTCATGTGAGTAAATTTAGATTCATTACAATTGCAAATAGAATTAGATTATTGTTTCCAACATTAGTTCATAGTACAATTAGATTAGATTACATTTGGCAATTGTTAGAAAACAAAACCAAAAACACTTATGAACCAATGAACCAATTGGAGAAAGCATAGTTATTTGAATATGTGAAATCTCTTTTTCCAAGTTAACCTAACCCTCAAGCCTTTTAGTAGCGATGAATTTGACATGTTAGATGAAGCCCTTGAGGATTTCATCTCACAAAGTTCATCCACTAAGGCTTGCTATGACAAACCAAAACCAAGAGATGCTAACGTCTTCAACCTCAACTTGTTCTTTACCCACACTCGCACAAATCTCAAACTCAAAACAAAACTTGTTTTCACACTTGAAACACCTAAGAATAATGTTTTGCAACAATCAAATCACAATACCATTGCTTATACATATAACACTAGAAACAATCCACAACCAAGACAAACAACCTCAACATTATTATCTTTGCCTAACTTTGTCTTTCCTAGTGCCCCTTGTTTGCCTTTGAATAGTGGAAAGGAGTATGATATTTTTGAATAACTTAAGAATACTCCCACAAAATATCCCTATGGGACTTGATTCAAAACTCACCTAATTATCACACTATGCTTCAAACAGCCTTACAACAAGTTGTGATCCCCTTTAATACAAATGCAAGTGAGGTGGTAGCCATAATTCAAGGGATGAATGTGGTTAACGTAGAAATTACTTTTCTCCAACATGAGCTACCTCCCTTGTAGATGAGAAAGAAACATGATGCCTTCATGATAATAGCCAAATTCAATAGAACGGGAATAAAAAGAACCCTTGTTGATAATGGCTCCACCATTAATGTGTGCAATGTGAATCTTCTAGATATACTTGGTGTGGATAAATAAAAAATTGAACCTGATTCCTTATCAATTCGAGGATTTGACAATGTAGGAAAGCAACCGCTTGGTGTGATAACTTTACCTATTATAGTTGGAAAGGCTACTATACAAACTCCTATTCATTTTATACCTTATGACCTTTTATACAACCTTCTTTTAGGAAGACCTTGGATTCATGAGATGCATATGGTGCCTTTGACTCTTCATCATATCATGAAGTATGTCTATAACAATAAAGTATACCAAGTTGAAATAGACCCCGAGCTTGAAAGTTGCTTACAAGTTGAAAAAGGAACGATGAGTACTCTAAACACATTAATTCTAACATTGAACATAGAACATATGAAAGAAGAAAAACAAGAGATGGAAACAATGTAAAAATTATTGGACGATGATTGGGGTTCTTTAGAGTTCACACCCTCATTTATGGGATAATATATAATCATTAGTAAAGAATATGAAAAAAAACAACCAATGGTAATGTCAACAAAAAATTTAGAAGAAAACTCACAAGCATCTACCTCATCTACTCTAGAAGAAGACACAAGCTATATGACAAACTTTGATGAGATAGATTACCAACAACCACCAAACTCGAAAGAAATGGAAAGAGATCATGGAAAAGGCTATGATTTCATGAAACAACTTGGTTATAGTGGAAAAGGATGTGGAAAGAAAGAACAAGGCATTCGTGTTCCTATAGAACCTAATACACAAGAAAAAAAAAGTGGTTTGGGATATTTCCCTTCTAAGATCACACGAGCAACGAAAAGACCCTCGCTAAACATCAACACCATCATGTGTAATCCCAAAATAACTCTCACCTTGAAGCATCCAAAATTGATTGATACAACCTGTGAACCATCATTGGAGATTTTTGAAGATGATGAAGCCTTGAAAGAAATGCTAGGAGTTTATGACAAACCATTTAGTCCTAAAAAGAAATGGGTTACATGTGCTATGATTAGTACCAAGGAAAAAGATGGAGAAGAGGAAAGTAATGAGAGTGACAAGAACAATGAAGAATATAACCCTAAATTCCCTAACCCTAACCCTATCCCCAACCTTATCTCTAATTTTAACCCTATCCCTAACCATAATTATATCTCTAACTATACCTCAAACCTTAATCCTAACCTAAACCCAAACCCTAATTGTAACCCTACCCCTACCCCTAACCCTAACCTTGATTCTATCTCTAATACCTAACCCTAACCCTAACCCTACTATAACCCTAATTATATCTCAAACCATAATCCTAATCCTAACCCTAACCCTAACCCTAACCTAATTCATTTAATGTCTTAGATGTTGTGCAATGAATGCTACTAACATATATATATTTAATAATATATATAAAAATATGCTAAGAGATATCCTTCTTGAGGCACCTATTACACTTTTATGTTCGAAATTGATTAAAAAATAGGCACCTTGAGAATGATATCTCTTGGTGTATTTTATATATATTATTAAATATATACATATAATAGTAGTAATTCACATACGAGTCAAAGTGGTGGAAAAATATAATGGTGAGAAATGCATATCCCATACTTTCACCCTTTATTTTTGGATATATTTGGTCAATTTTTTGTTAATGTAGTGAAAGTATACAAGTGGCACATGTTTCTATGTAAAAGTTGGAAATTAACCTAAACCTAACTTGATCATACCTCCACATATGCCCATCCACATATCTTTATCCTCATTTTAACCATTAATTTTCTTAAGTTAAATTTAGGGTCACAAAAAATGATCCTAGAACTCTCAATTTAAATTTAATTATTATCCTAAGCTAAACCCCTTACCAATTAGTTGTTACCTTTTGACTTGATAGTAATTTGTTTAGAATGCATACTAGGGTGTCGTATAAAGGGAAAAACTAAAATTTCATTATAATCTTCTAAGAAGAGATCTAAGAAAATTTATCAACCATCCAACCATCACATATAATTATTATTCAAATATCATAGTATTTATTGCACCATCAACTTACATCAACATCTATATTAGTGAAAAACTAAGGCATCTTGCATGGTTACTTATTATCTTTGATCCTTATTCAAAAAAATATAAATCAAAATATAGGGGTTTGACCAAAGAGAATATCCCCTAGCTAAAAAAATCCCAAATGTGTTGGTCAACAATGCCTTGATTTGTAAAAACAAAGGTGAACATGTTCCAAGCATTTAGGAGAGAAAAACTCAATTTTGTGTGCAAGTTTATTTTTTTATTTAGTGTTCGCTTCCATAGGCATGAATATTATTTCCATGGGCTAGGATTCAACCTAAGATATAAAAAATATAATTAGTAATCTATTAGAGAATACTAATTTAAAATTTAATTTTAAAGCATATTTTTAGATCATAGAGCATAATTTGTAACATAAAGCCTTCAATATGCACAAAAACTAAGTCCTAATCCCTCTTTATTATTTTTAAAAGTGTGCTTACAGATCATTTACTCTCTTAGATAATTAATCTAGGGTTGGTTGTTGACTTAGTTTGAGTTTATTACTTTACCCTAACTTTATTTAAAAGCTTGCTTCTATTTCCTTTCAATACCAATTTTTTAATCTCTAATATTCAATCTTGTAATTAGAATAAGAAATAATGTGAATCTTAATGATACCTTTATAAATATCAAATGGGTTGTGGTCAAGAGGTAGGGCCACTTGGTTCTCATGTTGGAGACCAAGGTTCAAATCTCCCCAAGTGACATCTTAGAATTATACTTCAACTAATTGGTAGATAATAATAGTCATAGGTGTTTGGAATTAAAACTAGAGGACCATGAATTGAGGGATTTAAATCAAAGTAACATGATGCAAGTCAAAATATAAGTTGGAGGAGTATATGAGCAATAAGGAGGAATAGCATGGAGGAATAGATTGGAGGTAGCTAGAGGAGTGTTGGTAGGAAACTTATAATTTGGAGGAATAAAAATATAAAAAATAAGGATGTATGATATATGCCTTATAGGGGGAGGAGGAGGAGGATTTTTTCCTTGCAAGAAGAGATAGGAGGTGTAACACTCAAGCTAAAGGATAATTGGTAAGAAATTGTAACTCTAGTTGTATACCTATTGGGAGAGCATTATACAAAGTGGTATTTTCATGCAATGTAAAAAAGGGGGCTACTATTTCCAACCCCAAACTAGATAATCATAAAATAATAACCCCCTTATAATCTAATCCATAAATAACATGTTCCCATTGTGACATAGATTTTGGGACCCTAAATGCTTGCTCCCTTCCTAAGATTTTTCACCTAGAAAGAGAGAGATTTAGGTCCAAAATGCTTATGTAACACTCAAATTAGGATGCATGCAATGATATATGATGTAAATAAATGTAACTAAATGCAATAGATTAATCTAAATGACTGAAAATGAATGCATAACTAAGATCTATGCTTTTTTTGAAAACACAGTGTGATATGCAACAATGAACTAAAAACAAATGCAAGGCTAAAAAAAATGGATGAAACTTGAAGTGTGCACCTGGAATATGGATGGAGACTCAAAATTTCTTTTGAAACACTATTGATGCTGATTTTTAGGCCAGGTGGGACTCATTCGCCACCTTGGGCGAATCAGTCCTAGTTCTGGCAAATTGTACCAAAGCCCGTTTCTGACAAAAGGGTACTCAAAAATGTAAAAATCCAAAAAATGACCTTGGGGTGGGACTCATTCACCACCCTTGGTGAATGAGTCCTCTTTTGAATTTCTGATTTTTCAAAAGAGGATTCTAAGGCTTCCGATCTGCACTTTGATGCCCTACAGGTGTCCGCTTCTAAAACTCTGATTTATGGGTCTGAAAATGGATTTTTGTTCATGTTTTGACTTTATGAATGAGTAGAATACTTTATGAACCTTGTAACTTGATATTCAATGATTTACAAGCTTCCAAGAGACCTAAATCTGCAAAAACACAATACAAGAGAGAGAGATGTTGAATGTTAGGGCATGGGGGTTTGCCTAGGTCAAACCTCGTTTAGGTAATTAAACCAAATTGATGAAATAAGTGATAAAACATGTAACAATGGAGATGATTACCTTGTAATGATGATTTTATCTTGAAATTTTGCAACATAACATGAAGATTCAACCCTTGGATGTCTTAGGAAGCTAACTTGATGAAAGCCCTAGCTTGCTTGACTTGAGATAGAAGATAGATGATGAATGAATGATGTGAATGTAAGAATGAGTTGTTAGATGTAAAATGAGGATAAAAACACTTATTTATAGTCAATTGTGCCTTAGTATCCTGACTATACCTCATCACAGGCTGACATGAAGAGAAATTGAACTTAAAACCTAATTTTTCCTGCTCAAACCTCGAAAATGACTCAAAATGGGACTCATTCGCCAAGGGTGGTGAATGGGTCTCACCTAGATGGGACTAGTTTTCCACTTATGGCGAATGAGTCTCACATGGGTCAATTTTTCTTGTTGGAACATTTGTTGAGAAGTAAGAAAATTAGGCTTATATGATGACTATGTCAGTTATTTGATCAAATTATGCCTTGGGATGCACAATATGGGTTGAGATGGTCCTATTAATGATGATGTAAATGTTGAATAGGGATTGGGACATAAATAAATGTGAAAGTGTGATTAAATACACTTTACAACACTAAAATTAGGTCCACATAGCCTAGAAGGGCACAAAAATCAATGTGAATGTGCAAGACACAATACAACACTAAGTTATCACTAAGTTTACATTAAGAATCTTCTAGATTGATGTGATGATGTTATTAAATATGTTTTATAATGTTGAATTAGGAAGAAATGGATTAATTAAGTCCAGAAAAGCATGAAATACCTTTACAAGACTTTACAACACCTTTGCAAGATGACATTAGAAGCATGTTGTTCGATTTGCAAGGGTCCAAGACCTAGTGTGGATGCATAAAATACCTCACAACACTAGATTAAGGCTCCATTAAGTCCAATTAATCTTATGTCAAGCAGTGGGTCCAATTTTCAACAACACATTTAGCCCCCACTTTAGTGAGAGAAACTTGCTTCCTCACACTA
The DNA here is from genome assembly GCA_007258455.2 of Sequoia sempervirens. Taxonomy (NCBI): domain Eukaryota; kingdom Viridiplantae; phylum Streptophyta; class Pinopsida; order Cupressales; family Cupressaceae; genus Sequoia; species Sequoia sempervirens. The sequence goes on along the minus strand of VDFB02193867.1, from coordinate 50,521,009 downwards.
AAGTAGCCATTCAAGAGAGATCCACATGTATGCCAAGCCCCCAAGATACAAAATCATACAAAGGTAAGGAAGAACGAGAAATGAGATAGAAATGATGTACTCACTTTGGGGCCATGGAACTTCGGGTTGTCCAAGGGGTGAGAAGGCCCAAAACATAAAAAGAGGAAAAGAGTAACATACGCTAGTTGGCATGTACTCACAAACAAACAAAAAAGTGGCTATGGGAAAAATTCATGCCGCTAGTTGGGATTCCCACTCAACCATGTTAAAGCTATACCTGTTTGATAAATTTAACAAGGTGCCACAAAGAAAAAGGAAACGTAAATGTCAGTTTAGGCTTCATAAGACAAGTAAAATAGGATGAAATCATAGGCATGCAAGTTGTGTTATGCAAGGTGGTTGAATGAGAATGTTATGTGTAAAAATGTTATGTGTAATATGTTCAAAGGAGTCTTGTTCAGTTTATACAAGGTTAGTCACTTAGGGAAAATTGTGTCTAATGTCTCCAAGAGAGGACCAATCAAAGAATAGTAATATGCTAAGATAGATCACACTTATGAAAGACATCACACCCAATGTCATCCACAAAGTGAAAAACACATCACGTAAATGACAAGGCTACACTAGGAACCAAGATTACAAATGAATTGTGGTATTGTATGCCCCCTAGTTTAAAGTGGTTGCTAACACCATTGATGTGAGAAATTGCTTTAAAGTAGAAGAGAAGAACATGAGAGCTTATCTGAAAAGCCCTATGCCAAGTCATATGTTTTCAATAAGCTGCATCATGTCAAGGGAATATAAAAGGAAGAGAGTATGTCACATGCGAGTCCATATTAATACATGTCATCCACATCTCAAGCTTACTCTTAAATGTTCATGAAAGGTTAATGACAAGTCGAAGAGATAACGACAAGTGACATACGGGGATAAGGCTATCTAACCCTTTCCCCCCACTTAATGTAGGACAAAGGTGAGCCTAAAGTGGATGACGGTATGCTGCCCCTTGCAATGGATGCAAGACATGCAATAGTGAGAATTGGATTATCCTACCACTATTACATGGCAAGGAGCAGCAAAAAATGTCATTGATGTGAATAAGGGGGAATCTTGAAAGAGTCTTGTGTGATAGTATTGATATTGAGTGAAGGGTTGTTGATCTCTATTAGACTATAATAGCCAAGACCATGAGTCATTTTTTGTGTGTTAAGCTCTATAGGGTTGTGGATACCTTGTTCTCGAGCACCACAACCTTTTCCATTATACCCAAATCGTTTCATAAACTGACAACCTTTCCCATAAATCTTTTCCAGGGCTTTGGAATTAGGAGGTTGTTCGTTGTTGTGTTCATCAGGGATTGTTGTTGAGTGTGTGTTTTCATCTAAAGTGGTTGAGGTAGATGCTTTTGAAAGGTTATCCGAAGTTTGTGTTGTCAGGATGGGTGGTTGTTCTTGTTGTTTGTTTGTCTTTTGTGAGAATATGTAGTTTCCCATAAATGATGGTGTGAATTATAAGGATCCACAATCGTCACCAAAGAATTTAGATTTCCATTCCCTATCATTGTGTTCAATTTCAATAGGATTTATGTTGGACGTTGGAATCAATGTTGTGAGAGTACTTGTAGCTCTGTTTGCAAGATGCAAGCAACCTTTAGGCTCAGGATCAGCTTCAAGTCGATAAATTTTATTATTATAGAAATATTTCATTTTATGATGGAGGATTGAAGGCACTACATTCATCTCATGAATCCATGGTCTTCCTAAAAGAATGTTGTATGCAAGATCATAAGGCATGACATGAATAGGAGTTTGCAAAGTGACCACTCCAACTGTAATAGGCAAGGTGATTACACCAAGCAGTTGCTTTGTTGTATTATCAAATCCTCGAATAGAAATGAAATTAAGTTTTATTTGTGATCTATCCACTCTCAATTGATCAAGAAGGCTCACACTACACACATTAAGGGCATAACCATTATCTATAAGAGTCCTTTTGATGCCTATTGTTTTGTATTGAGCAATGATCATGAAATCCTTACTGTGTTTTTGTAATTCCAAAGGAGGGAGCTCATGTTGGTGAAAATTAATATCGAGACTATGTTTTGGAACAAGAGCTGCCACATCATTCAGAGTGGTTCTAGAAGGGATTGTTAGTTGTTGTAAAGCATTTTGAAGAGTGGTGTTTTAGCTTGGTGATGTTTGAAGTAAATACCAAAGGGAAATTTTGGCAAGAGTATTCTTTAATTGTTCAACAAGATCATACTCCTTTGTGGGTGGGAGGTAACGAGGAGCACTAGGTAGATTAGGTAAAGGTAATGATGGTAAATTTATTTGTGGTGGTTGTGGGTTATTTCGTGTGTTATATGTATGAGCAATAGTATCATCACTAGATTGTTGTGATACATTGGTGTTAGGTTGATTAGAGGGATGAAGCAAATGTGAGGGTGGGTAAAGAACAAGTTTAGGTTTATTAGAAGGATGAAGCAGATGCGAAGGTGGGTAAAGGGAAAGTTTAGGTTTAGTGTAGTGATGTTGAATTTTATTAACATCCCTTAACAAGTGAGAGTCTTCATTGTCATCAAAGGGAATGTTATCTTTGTCTTGTATCATAATATCTTCCCTAGAAGGAGAGTTCATAGGAGAACAACAAACCTCATGTTCATGACTATTAAGGTTTAGTTCTTCCAACATAAATTCGTCACAACTAAGGGAGTTATTAATGGTTGAATTATGTTGTTCTATAAGATTCTTATGATGTTCATGGATTGGATTTTGTAACACCATAATATCATCTTCACTAATAGGAGAGATATTAGGAGATGGGAAAAGTTGATTGTTGTCCATAATCTATTTTTTTTGGTTCAAAGTATCTACCCTAGTAGGAGAGCTTTGAAAAAGGTGACAATCAAGAGTTGTATCACATGTCAAAGATTCATCAGAAATAGGGGAGTCATGAAGGGGAGGACAAATAGGATTGGCATGTGTGTAAATGATTGGAGCTTCTTGTTCAAGTAGAGCCTTCCAATTGTTGGGAACATTAGGAAGGAGAGAAATAATGTTATAACTCTCAATCATTGGGTTGTTTGATACCAACATATTCTCCTCACAAATGTGTTGGTTAGAATCATTCATGAAATTATTGTTACAAATAGGGGAAGTGTTGGGAGGTGAATAGAGATGAGGTAAGGTGGTATTTAGGAATGTGGCTATGTTTTCATTGTCTTTATTACTAACATCATCCAAAGGGGAATAAGGAGATGGAAAATCAAGACTCGCAATGCTTGTAACTTCTTTCATCAAGATACCTTCATCACTAATAGGAGAGGTATTAGGAGAAGAATAAGTATGTGTGTTATGATTGTCCACATCTCCATTCACACCAATGGGTAATGTAAGATTAAGGATTGTACTAATGGTTTGATTAGGTTTCTTAGAGTCCTCATTGTGGTATTCAAAATTGAACTCATAAGAAGGAATGTTGTACTTATACAATCCATTATTAACAAAATCAAAGCCACATCTTTTGAAGGAAAACATGCTATGATGAAGAAGAAAAGAAAGTGTAATGCAATGACTTAAAATGAAATGCAATTTTCAGATAGGAAACAAGGTAATGGTCTAATTACACTATGCACCAATTGGAAAATGATATGAAAAATGCAAATGAAAAATGAAGCAATGCATGAAATGAGTGATTTGAAGTGAGATCTAGTGAAATGGATGCTACAAAAATGCAACTGAGTGATATATACAAGTTAAGGCACCAAATAGAAGCTCAAACAAAAGATTTTGAATTATGTAAAGTGTTGTTTTAGGGGTCAAAAGGGACTGATTCGCCCAGGGTGGCAAATGAGTCCTAGTATGGACTTTTTTCAAAATTTTCAAAACAATTTGTCTGATTTTAATGTTTTCAGAATGCCAAGATGCAGACCTAAGTTAAGGATGCAAAATTTTAGAACTTTTCAATGATTAAAGGTGCAACAATGCAACTTATTATGCACTTTTTATGAAGAAAAAATTTAACACCTAACATGCAAATGAATCATGCAAACCCTAATGCAATATAGATCTATGATGAAGGACTCCAAAATAAAATAAGAAAGTGTATGAAATGAAATTCAATTTTCAAAGAACAATTGACTGATTATGCTATATAACAATATGAGAATGCAAACGTATAATTTAAACTATGCACGAAATGAGCCAATTTATGCTAGTTTTGATTAAATGCATGCTACAAAAATGTAATTAACTGATATATGCAAGTTAAGGCACCAATCAAAAGCCTAAAAACTAATTTATGAGATTTGAAAAATGTTGTTTTAGGTGCCAAAAGGGACTGATTCGCCCAAGGTGGCGAATGAGTCCTAGTATGGACCTTTTTCAAAAATTTCAAAAATTTGTGACTGATTTTTAGGAATTCTAAGAGCCAATATGTAGAACTAAATAAAAAATGTAGGTTTACAGAATATCTAAATGAATTTAAAGGCAAGAAATGCAATCTAAATGCAAGGATAGATCTATGATAAAAGACACACAATCAAAAGAAAGAAGTATTCTAAAAGTTGGGTTCACCAAAATATGACAGATTTTGGGACCCTAAATGCTTGCTCTCTTCCTAAGATTTTTCACTTAGAAAGATAGAGATTTAGGTCCAAAATGCTTATGTAACACTCAAATTAGGATGTATGCAATGAGATATGATGTAAATAAACTTAACTAAATGCAATAGATTAATCTAAATGATTGAAAATGAATGCAAAACTAAGATCTATGCTTTGTTTGAAAACATAGTGTGACATGCAACAATGAACTAAAAAGAAATGCAAGGCTAAACAAAAATGCATGAAACTTGAAGTGTACACTTGGAATGTGGATGGAGACTGGAAATTGCTTTTGAAACACTGTTGATGCTGATTTTTAGGCCAGGTGGGACTCATTCATCACCCTGGGTGAATCAATCCCAATTCTGCCCAATTGTACCAAAGCCCGTTTCTGACAAAAGGGTACTCAAAAATGTAAAAATCCAAAAAATGACCTTGGGGTGGGACTCATTCACCACCATTGGTGAATGAGTCCTCTTCTGAATTTCTAATTTTTCAAAAGAGGATTCTAAGGCTTCCTATCTGCACTTTGATGCCCTATAGGTATCTGCTTCTAAAACTCTGATTTATGGGTCTGAAAATGGATTTTTGTTCATGTTTTGACTTTATGAATGAGTAGAATACTTTAGGAACCTTGTAACTTGATATTCAATGATCTACAAGCTTCCAAGAGACCTAAATCTGCAAAAACACAATACAAGAGAGAGAGATGTTGAATGTTAGGGCATGGGGGTTTGCCTAGGTCAAACCCCGTTTAGGTAATTAAACCAAATTGATGAAATAAGTGATAAAACATGTAACAATGGAGATGATTACCTTGTAATGATGATTTTATCTTGAAATTTTGCAACATAACATGAAGATTCAACCCTTGGATGTCTTAGGAAGCTAACTTGATGAAAGCCCTAGCTTGCTTGACTTGAGATAGAAGATAGATGATGAATGAATGATGTGAATGTAAGAATGAGTTGTTAGATGTAAAATGAGGATATAAACACTTATTTATAGTCAATTTTTCCTTAGTATCCCAACTATACCTCATCACAGGCTGACATGAAGAGAAATTGAACTTAAAACCTAATTTTTCCTGCTCAAACCTCGAAAATGACTCAAAATGGGACTCATTCGCCAAGGGTGGTGAATGGGTCTCACCTAGATGGGACTATTTTTCCACTTATGGCGAATGAGTCTCACATGGGTCAAATTTTCTTGTTGGAACATTTGTTGAGAAGTAAGAAAATTAGGCTTATATGATGACTATGTCAGTTATTTGATCAAATTATGCCTTGGGATGCACAATATGGGTTGAGATGGTCCTATTAATGATGATGTGAATGTTGAATAGGGATTGGGACATAAATAAATGTGAAAGTGTGATTAAATACACTTTACAACACTAAAATTAGGTCCACATAGCCTAGAAGGGCACAAAAATCAATGTGAATGTGCAAGACACATTACAACACTAAGTTATCACTAAGTTTACATTAAGAATCTTCTAGATTGATGTGATGATGTTATTAAATATGTTTTATAATGTTGAATTAGGAAGAAATAGATTAATTAAGTCTAGAAAAGCATGAAAGCCCTTTACAAGACTTTACAACACCTTTGCAAGATGACATTAGAAGCATGTTGTTCCATTTTCAAGGGTCCAAGACCTAGTGTGGATGCATAAAATACCTCACAACACTAGATTAAGGCCCCATTAAGTCCAATTAATCTTATGTCAAGTAGCGGGTCCAATTTTCAATGACACACCCACTAATACATTTTTAAAGGAAAAGTTTACACTTCTCCCTTTTCTCTACTTATTTTATGTTCTTGTTTGCCCTCTCAAGGGCCATGTCATCTTGGAACTTAATTTGGGTCATTATATGCATATTATGATAAAAATTTAGAAAAATTTCCTCTATATTTTCACTTTAGTAACTATTCAATTGTTCATTTCACATTTCAAATGCTTAAACATCCCAGACATGATCATGGTGCAATTATGCCCCATGGAAAAATCATAGATGTGATCATATATCTAAATTCAATATAATTTCCTATCACATATGATCCAAATTCATCCCAAAATTTAACCATTATTTGTTGTCATGCATGCTAGAGTGTTAATTTGAGATCTATGTTGTCATATTTAAAGAAAAACCCTAGGTCATTAGTGTTAAGAACAAGGGAGAGAAAATTGGATTAAGAACAAGGAATCATAAACATTGATGGTTATTATTATTGAATCAACAATCATATGACTAGTTATTACATTGGTCTTTCATCCCAAACATATTGAATTGCTTTATCTTAGAACATGTGAAAATAATAATAGGAATATAACTAAGGCACAAAGAAGTACAAAAACTCAATAATTACTCAATAGAATCTTAAATGTGTTTGTTAATACTACATTATGTATTTAGATATTTGGTGAAGGTGAACCAATTTTTTGATTCTATAGATACAAAGGATAAGATTATGGTCGAAGGAAAAGATCATGTGATTCATATAGAAATGTTTGTTTGATTTTCCCTTGATCAAATACTATTAAAATTTTATTTGTTAAATTCATCTACATCTTATTCCAATTCTAGATCTAGTACTTAGTTTGTATTAATCATGATGCATCAATTAACATGTCATACTGAAATAGCTAAGGGATATGGTATCCCAATCTTTTTCATTTATGTAATAACTATTACACACCTTGAATATACTTTTATTGAAATTTAATTATTTTATTTTTTATCATTTAATTTAGTTCACTTAGATGTTATAAGGAAGGGATTCTTTTTCTCTATAGTATTGAAATAAAAACTATTAAAAAAGTATTTTAACATAATAATATTAAAAAGTCATTTCCAATTTTAAACTATTATCCTTTTGTAATAATGAAAAATGCACACCCTATATTTCCCTTTTGTTTTGGGACCATTTTGATAGGTCATCCTTAGTGTAATGGCTAGAGTACAAGTGATGTACATTCTAGAACAAAATTTAGTGAATACCCCAAGCCCTAATTGACTGCATTTGAATGCATCCCTAGGGATTGGTTTTGATCCTCAATCCATACATTAATTTACTTAGATAAAATTTATATATTCTTGAATTGAGCCAAATAAATTATGTAAAAACATGAACTAACCCCTAAACCTTTAAAATTCAAATTTAAATTTTGGGCCCTAACTAGCTTCCTCCAACTAGCTATTATGTTTGACTTGAACATGAAATTTACTAACTTATGTGCTAGGGTGTTGTATTCAATGATAAAAAAATGCATTCCAAATCATTTAGGACTTATATAAACATCTATCTTGGAGCATCAACATTACATAATTAGCTTCACCAACATTATGAGGCATTATTGTATGTTTTCATGTTGTCTTTGGTCTTTTATTCTCTAATATTGTCTCAATGATAAGGATTTCAATGAAGAATAATATTTCTTCACTATAAATGGTGTCTATAAAAACAACCCTTTTAGAAAATAGGTATTAGATATCAAGGAAAATGGGTTTGAGATTCAAAATTCAATGAATTTTAGAACTATATATATTATTTTTAGATCCACACATGTGGAGGTCAATTTTGTAGTTGTGGAAGTGAACTAGAGTGACAAAAAAAGAACTTATTAATTCAAAAAAAATTATTTGACATCACATGATATCTAAAAAAATGACAAATCAACCGACATCATCTAACATTACAAATCTACATTAAAAGTTTCTAACCAGTCACCTCTATTTAATTAATGAATACACATTTATTTCAACACTTGTAATGATCCATATTTTATATCTATTGATTTATGCTTATTTGCATTTATTTATCTTAGATATTTATGTAGGCTTGATTTATTCCCTTGCATCAAATGTTGAACTTTACATCTGAATGTAATGTCCCTCAATCAAAACAATTGTTTAATTTGGAAAAACTTCACAAAGAGAAAATCGAGTATGAAGAAATTTGCACCAAATCATTCCAAAATGAGAGTAAATCATTAAAAACTAAAATAGAATATTTCATTACAGACCTGAGCATGAAAAAGTATCATTTTTTCTATTGATAACAATAGCCAACAACAATAATTATTTGATACACAAACCCCAAAGAAGACTCAACCCAAAAACTTCAACACACTGTTGAAACCCCAAATAACTCCACATAACTCCCAATATTAAAAAATCAATTCTAAATATAAAAATACATTAAATAAATGCTTCTAATATAGATATATTTTCTGTATATAACAAACAAAAATTGAAAACCAAAATCTACACTAAGCACACCAAACTACTCAACTCCAACCAACTATTTGACAAAAATGAACAATAAACTTTATAGCCTTTAAACATTACTACAAATTCTAAATGAAATTGCCTCTAGAGACCTATAAACACACTACCAACAAATCTCTATCTCCCTAGTTTATCATCTTGGAAGATCACTCCATCAATGGTTTCCTAGCCTTTGAAGAAGAACATAAACCTATTAAATTGCCAAAGTAGAATGAATGAACTTGCAACACAAAATAATTATATAATAAAAAACTTTCCCAACCAGACTTGGGTGCAAAAATCCCACACCCAAAAATGGGGATGCTTGTATGCCAAGAAAGTACCCCCCTATTTCCAAGTGTGCCTTCATCATAATTCCACTCCAAACTTGATTTGCTAAATTCAACTATTGTCATGCACCAAATTAAAGCCAATTTCCATAACAAACACACTTTACAACTTCGTCCCAAAAACATTTTATAAATATTTATTTTTCCAAATGATGTAAATGTGATTAGGACAATATGAATTTTTTTTTTCCAATGTCCTTTGTGGCCCTTCTTGACTTACTATTTTGGGATGGTGGAAACTTACTATTTTAGCAAGTACTATTTTTGGAAAAATGGACATGAAAAGTCCTCCCTTCCACAAATTTATTTCCCTCAAGAAAATAAAACCATAATGCTCCAAAATCCTCATGAAAAAATGATAAAACATGTCTAAATGCATATTAAGCCCTAATCCTGTACTTGTGAAGAGTTGTATTTTTTGCCATAGAATATTATGTAAAAATGAGGACTCAGATTCCTTTGTACCAATGCTATGAATCAAATAACAATACATATTCAATCTAAGCTCTTGGGTGTCTAAGTAATTGATGCATTCTTTCTCGTACTCCAACTAAGCCACATCTTCCCATAAAGATTTTGTAAACTTACCAAATGCACTAGCATGAGATAAGACAAACCTGTAACTCCTGAAACCTCTCCTAGTGATACAAATTTATTTTTGCTACTTGAAGAACTGATATAATATTTAATACACTCTCCATTACAAAAAAATATGAAATTGGGAAAGTTACTTCTCTTACCTCCACAGTACTAAAATATACAATCCAAGAATGTGTAACAAAAAGATGATACTCTACCTCAACTTGAGAGTTATTAATTTTAGCTTCATGGAATGATCTATAGCAAAAAAATTATAGTATATGAGTGGAAAATAACATCATACAATAGTAATATATTTTGCATAATTCTCCCAAGACTTAGTTTTCAAACAACAACCCATCTAAACAAAAAATGATGTTCTTCCTGAGACTATCTTCAAGCATAAACTTATCACCCCATTTTTGAGAATCATCACTCTAAATATTTTTTCAAGGAATATTATACATTTTCAATTACAACCAAGAAAGAAACATGTTATAATTTCAAAAAAAATAAAAAAATCCATCAAATATTCATAAAAACTCCAAATCGTACAAAATTGCCAACATAGTTCTACTCCAAAATGAAAAACTAAAACCACAAATTTTGAAGCTGATATGAATTGGGAAAATAAAAATATGAAATGATATACAATAGCATGACATTGATACAAAATATTAGCACATTCCCCAATACACAAGACCCATAAATCTTCACACAACTTCATTGGATACCTGCAAACAACACACACATACTACACTAAGGGGACAACTTCCTTGTATCTCCTCCAAATTAATGTTATGATGGATGTATTAGTGCTCTATAATATTATAGTCCTTCTTCTAACATCATCATGCAAGGACACTTCCTCTAAACACATCAATCTACAATTTTTCATAACTGAATTTACTAAAATGAACAACATGCAACTAATGTAACAACTACAAAAATGGAAAGCCTGAGTAATAGTCATCAATATGTCTATTATTGAATTAGTGGGAAGCCATGTGAGGTTTGAAAATATCTTTACAAACATCTATACACCTCTGAAATTCTTCAAAATCAGCAACCCATAAACTATTTTCTTCAACAAGCTAAATGGTTTTGAGTAGAATTTGAGACCATTTCTTGAATTTTTGTTCTTCATGCTTTCAAATTTCATGGAGATCCTCCTTTGTATTATAACCATAACAAATCTATTTCCTACAACATCCCATCCTATAGATAATTATTGTAATAAATCTAAAATTAAAAGTACATAGCATGAGATGGTTTCCTTCTCAAGCTTAACCAAAGCTTCTTGTGTTCTTTCCATCAATGTACAAGATTCTTCCTTTGTTTGGATTGAAAGTATTTCACATGAACCACTGAGATGCATGTTGTTGAAAGATTACCACTTCCCTTGAGTTTCTTTCACTATTATACTTTCTCATGTTAATGCCCCTTAATTCAGTCATCTTGAAACTCCTCCTCATTTACACATAGTGTAGCAAATGCCAACTTCTTGCTCTCAAATTGAATGGAGCCCTAAATTTACATTAAAGAAGCATAATTACCTTCCCCTAAAAAATAATATCCTTTCAAAAATGGATGTAAAATGAAAAGTACAGGACATGAGTTGTTTACCTTTTCAATCCCTTATAAAGACTTTCTTGTTGCATCCTCCTAAATGCCTTGAACGCCAATATCTTCAACAAAGTATGTCACATCATTCTTCCACATAAATTCCGTATAAAAATTAGTTTTTAACTCTATGACATGTTGGAATCCTCTATCCAAGGGTGAACCTAGGAACATGTTACTAAACACTATGCTATGCTGATTTGGAAACACTTGAATATCAAAATGAAAAATATGATTCCTACCATAAAACGAGATAGCATGCATATCCTCCATCACCAATCATATATTGTTATCCATAAACATGTCCCTTGCAAGAAGTATTCATATATGTGTCTACTTCCATTATTCCTTTATGTTAGGGTTAGAAATGGCAGATATCTAACAATTAAATGCAAATCTATATAATAAACAAAGAAACTAAAACACACACACATAATAAATCATAACACAGATAATTTAACGTGGTTCACCCAATCCGGGCTACATCCACCAAACTGCAGCCATCCAATACTTTTATTATCCAGTGTAAAACCTATTACAATCTTTTGAATAATTGCATTTTTCATCATACAGTAATACCCATCCGAACCCCTTTTTAACAAGCTAAGAAGCTTCAAGATTTTTGGGTTCTACAAAATCAGATTTTTCTTTTTTTTCATTGATTTTTCCCTTTTTCGGTTATCGCGCAAAAAAGTAGGAAGAAAAATTTTCTCGAGGGCTGCTGCCCCCGAACCCCCACTTTTTGCCGCCCTCGAACCCACCAGGCCCGGCCCGACCGAACCTCGCAAGGATAGGGGCTAGGGTTTACAGTATACCATGGGCTATACAGTATAGCATGATCAGTCGCCACATGCCAACAATCTCCCACTTGGAGATTGATCAAGCTCCATACCAACACAATCTCCCACTTGAGCCCGATCTGGATGACACTCTTGCAATTAAAGCTCTACTGAAATAGTACATAAGACCATAACTGCTCACATTATGTGAATTGGCTTGAATAGCCAAGGCGAAGAGGAGCTTAGCTTCTCCCTTGTCACTTCCTTCATAACCATATCTACTGGATTGACATCTATATGTATCTTGTCCAGCTTGACCTGTCCATCCTCCAACACTGACCGAATGAAATGATATCTCAACTGTATTTTTTTTGTTTTGGAATGAAAAAGCAGAATTCTTTGCAAGATGTATAGCACTTTGACTATCTGTAAACAAGTAATTTCTAGCATGTTGTTTTCCCAACTCATCCATGAAAAGTTATAGCCATATCATCTCCTTTGCCGCTTCTATTGTAGCAACATACTCTGCCTCTGTGGTGGATAAGACAACCACCTTCTGCAATCGTGAAATTCAACTCACTGCTATCCCACCAACTATAAATACATAACCTGTGGTACTCTGCCTAGTATCTATATCCCCTGCCAAATCTAAGTCAACATAGCCTTTTAAATCAATATTAGAGCCCCCAAAACATAGAAAATTATTAGATGTACCTCTCAAGTATCTGAGAATCCATTTTACTGCATTCCAATGCTCAACTCCGGGATGACTCAAATACCTGTTAACAACTCCTACAACATGTGCAATATCCGGTCTCGTGCATACCGTGGCATACATCAAACTGCCTACAGCTGAAACATATGGTACCTTGGACATTTTTTCTTCCTCCTCTTGTGTCTTTGGACACATATCCTTAGTCAATTTAACATGAATAGGCAAAGGTGTGCTGACAACTTTTGCATTCTCCATATGAAATCTTTGCAACACCTTTTCAACATAATTAGCCTGAGATAAAACAATTTTCTGTTTTTCCTATCTCTACAAATTTTCATACCAAGGATTTGTTTTGCTATCCCCAAATCCTTCATAGCAAAAGAATTTGCTAACTATTGTTTTAACTCACTTATGTGATCCATGTTAGACCCAACTACAAGCATGTCATCAACATATAAACATAAAATAATGTAACTGTCATTATCCAACCTCTTAAAATAAACACAATGGTCATAATTACACCTATTGTAGCCTTGCTCAGCCATAAAACTATCAAATTTTAGGGTACCATTGCGGGGTGCTTTGCTTCAAGCTATATAAACTTTTTCTTCAATGCGCACACTAGTTTCTCCTTACCTTTGACCTCTCAAATCCTTGTGGCTGGATCCATATATATTTCCTCTTCCAAATCACCATGGAGAAAGGCTATTTTAACATCAAAGTACATTCCTAAATGCAAATCTTTAGCAGCCACAATACTTAAAACAATACGAATATAAGTCATTTTAACAACAGGAGAAAAAATATCATCAAAATCAATACCCTTTTTCTATGCAAATCCCTTTACAACTAATCTGGCTTTAAATCTCTTCTTACCTCCATCCTCCTCTTTCAGCAGGTATAAATCCATTTGTTTGGTAAAGCCTTTTTACCTGCAGGCAACTTGCATAATTCCCAAGTCTCGTTTTTCAACAAGGAGTCCATTTTTTCTTCCATTCCATGCTCCCACTGAACCTTGGTATCCACTTGCATAACTTCATCATAATATTCTGGTTCACCAGCATCAGTTAATAAAATAGTATACAAAGAGGGAGAGAATCTTTCTGGAGGTCTACTTATCCTTGAAGATCGTCTAACAGGAGTTTGTGGTGTTTGTTGCTGTTGTTGTTGCCTAGCATGAGGAACCATTGAAACATCATTGTTTGGAATATCATCCAACACAGCATAATCATTTTCTTTCTTCTCATGCTGCAGCAACAAATCTTTGTACAACACCTTCTCATTGAATATGACATCCCTGCTTCTCACAATTTTCTGATTTTCAAAATCCCAAATCCTATAACCAAATTCATCAATGCCATATCCAACAAATACACATTTCTTTGATTTTGCATCAAGCTTGGTTCTATTTTCAGAATCTACATGTGCAAATGCTTCACAACCGAAGGTTTTGAGAAAAGAATAACTCACCTTCTTACCTTTCCATGCTTCCTTTTGAATACCACAACCCAAAGGATTAGATGGACCTCTATTAATTAAATAAACAACAGTGTTTATAGTCTCTTCCCACATTTTTAAAGGCAGCCCAGCATGCAATCTCATAGTCCATGCACGCTCCATTATTGTTCTATTCATGTGCTCAACCACTCCATTTTCCTGTGGAGTCCTTGGAACCGTTTTCTGCCTACGAATACCATTAGAGGAATAATAATCTTCAAACTCTTTACTGCAATACTCACCACCATTATCAGATTTGAGACATTTTAACCTTTTTCCCGTCTCATTCTCAACCAAGCTGCTCCATTTTTTAAAAGTTTCAAATACATCATATTTACGCCTAAGGAAATAAATCCATATCTTCCTTGTTGCATTATTAATAGAAGTGACATAATACCGAGAGCCACTGAGAGAAGATACTTGAGCTGGTCCCCATACATCCGTATGCACAAGCTCCAATTTCTCATCTTTCTTTTGCTTCCCATCCTTGAGAAAACTAACTCTCTTTTGTTTTCCATACACACAACTTTCACAGAAATCCATATTAACACATTTTAGACCTGGTAAAACATTATTTGAATGAAGTACTTTCATAACTTTTGCACTCATATGCCCAAGTCTATTATGCCACAGTGCTGATTTAGAGTCCACAACAACTGTATGATCTTCTACATGTTGAACTGCAGCAACTGTTCCTGAACATTGACCTTTTGCTGTAACAATTAAAGTAGAAGGAACAATATGACACACATTACAAAGATATAAGGTTAACTAATTTCACACCTTTGCTACCACTAAGGCACCCGCTTTGTGACCCTCAGTTTATCACTAAAGTAACAACACAACCTTCATCATCTAGTTGCCACAGAATTAAATTTTGCTTAACTTTGGAACATGCCTTGCCTCCGCGTGGTAGCCAGTGATTCCCCGTGCAGCGTTAATCTTGATTCTTCCTTTCCAACAATGCGGTGAGGGTTCATTATCTCCTAAAATAAACCGACCCAAAATCCCCTTGGACATAATCAAAAAAATAACTTCTATGGGGGTAGCATGAAATGAAGCTCCTGAATCTAACACCCAAGAATCATCAGCATTATCAAGGGAAAGAATCAAAGCATCCTCATCAGATTTATTACTTACCACATTTGCCTCTTTACTTCCTTCCTTTTTGTCTCCTTCTTTATTTTTTCGAGACCAACAATCTTTCTTCAAATGACCCAGCTTACCATAGTACCAACAATCCTTCTTGTCTCTAGATTGGGACTTTCTATCCTTTGATTTTCCTCGTGACTTTCCATGATTTCTAGAATTGTTTCCTCTCTCCTTTGTTCTGCCCCTGCTTTCTGCATTCAAAACACTGCCTAATGTGGATGTTCCACTTGAGCTTTTCCTATGAATTTCCTCACTCAAAATAACACCAACAACATCATCAAATTTCAATGTATTCGAACCAGAAACATAATTGCTAACAGCTATTACCAAGCTATTCCAGCGTTCAGGCAAATAACACAGAATCAAAAGAGCCCTAACTTCTTCATCAAAATTTACTTTTACCAAAGTTAATTGACTGGTGACTGTGTTAAAATCATTTAAATGATCAGTAACTGACCCACCTTCTACCATTTTCATATTAAATAAACACTTCATAAGAAATACCTTATTCGAAGCGGAAGGCTTTTCATATAACTTTTCCAGGGTTTCCATCAACTCTTGAGTTGTCTTTTCTTTTGTAATATTGAATGCCATTATTTGTGCTAGGTACAACCCGAATCTTGCCGAAACCTTTCTATCAAGATCTCCGATCCTCATCGACATTATAACTGCCCGGGTTTCTTGGTTCCCTTCCAATAGGTACGCCATAAATCCTTACGATAGAGATAGTCCTCCATACGCATCTTCCATAGCGATAGTTCTGCCCATTAAACTTCTCAACCTTCTTACCCTCGTTTTACCATTTGCTCCCACTCAATTGTGAGACTCCCACTCAATCGTGAGATCTTTCCTATAGATGATAATCGAAACACAGCCCGCTCTAATACCACTTGTTAGGGTTAGAAATGGTATATCTAACAATTAAATGTAGATCTATTTAATAAACAAAGAAACTAAAACACACACAAAATAAATCATAACACAAATGAATTTAACGTGGTTCACCCAATCGGGCTACATCCACCAAACCGCAGCCATCCAATACTTTTATTATCCAGTGTAAAACCTATTACAATCTTACGAATAATTGCATTTTTCATCATACAGTAATACCCATCTGAACCCCTCTTTTTAACAAGCTAGAAGCTTCCGATTTTGGGTTCTACAAAATCAGATTTTTCTTTTTTTTCATTGACTTTTCCCTTTTTTGGTGATCACACGAAAAATTAGGAAGAAAATTTTTCTCAGGGGCTGCCGCCCTCGAACCCCTGCCCAGGGCCCGGCCTGACCCTGGACCCTAGCAAGGATAGGGGCTAGGGTGTACAATATACCATGGGCTATACAGTATAGCATGATCAGTTGCCACATACCAACACTTTAGGTACACCTTCATACACCATGTCTCTCCCTTCACATGTAATATTTACTTTTCTAAAATGATGATTTTGTAAGAAGACACTCATGGAATGCAACCAACACACATACATAACTATTTGAGTACTCAAGAAGTAGAAAGAATTACATACCCCATGTTTAGGTATTAAATTTTTTAATCTCCTTAGTCATAGTATCAAACTAAAATTGTATTCTTCATCACGCTTCTACTGCACTACTCTGATACAATCAAAACTAGATAAAACTTGTACTAAATTTTTAGTAGACACCAATATATTTTCCTAAAACTTCCCTCATTCATGTCAAGTTTTTTCAAATTATAATGCATGCTAAATTAAACCTTTTTCATACCTATTACCAACAACACCATGACTATCCCAATCCTCCTAAACTTCTCCTTTACCCATTTGATGAAAATGTGTAGCATCTAGTTGAAGATCCAAATTGAAAAGGCTATTGTGTTTATACCCATAACCAAGGCTTCTATGTCTTTGATCAAAATCAAGGCTTCTATAGCTTTGCTTAAAATCAACACTAAGCAAAATAAATCAAATTTATTTTCAAGATCATCACCATACCTTTCAGCCTTAGCTTCCTCAATATTATTCTTCCTACATGTCTATTGAGATAAATCTAAAACATTGGAATCAAAGAGAAATTCATCTTAAAATAGACCCACATTATTCGTAGGTGTTGGCACGATTGTATCCCAAGTAAAAGGGGGTTATTTTTGCAATCAAGGTGTAAGTATTCGTTGTGCTTCTCATGTGTGATTTCATTTTTGAGAGAGTCATGCTCCATCTTCCTAGGACTGAAATCTTCATCAACATCTTTCTCCATAGGCTTGGTTTGGAAGCCAAACCCAAAGCAACCTTTTCCTCTTTCATGCTCGTCTTTTGAAAGCACCTCAGAGAACCCATCATTAGTATCTGCTCCACTAGAGACATCAAGGTAGATATTAGTCTTAAAATATTCAACAAATTAATTCAAACTATGATTCAAGGCTATCATTTTATCTTGTTCTTCATACACCACCTTATGTCCAAGGGGTCATCCTAAAACTTTGTCACACATTCATCATTCTTCATAATACTCACTACACTAGACTCTCCTGCTATGAATTCTTCTACAACTACCTACTCCTCTTCAACCTTCTGTTCAAATCTATCTATCAAGTTCTGAAAAAATTCATCAAAAGAATCTACCTAAATGTGGAATTGGGAGTTCATACCTTGGTACCACCAAACACGAGAAAATCCTTCAAGATACAAGATCACATATTGAATGGAAACTTTCTCCTCCATGGAACTACAAAAGTAACAGTACTGCATCTCAAATAACCAAGCTCTTATTGAGATCTTGTTTGTTCCATCAAAAGTGGGAGCTAAAGATTTTATGACTTTTCTCCTGAGATCTCTTCCACCAAATTTTTTATGTTGTTTATGACCCTTGATGGCCATAATGTTTTGAATTTGAGTGATATAATCATTGTATGGGACTAAATTTCTAAATCCTTCATCTTGATTGGCATAATTTTCTCTAATGACTACTAGTTCTTTTGCAAAATCTTCTATAGGATCAATAACATCAACCATTTTTAAACTCTTCTTTTCTCTTTGCAGAAATTGATCAAACCCTCAAGATGGGAAGATCATGGATTTGATACCATTGTAATGTCCCTCAATAAAAAAATTATTTAATTTGGAAAAACTTCACAAAGAGAAAATATGGTATGAAGAAATTTGCACCAAATCATTCCAAAATGAGAGTAAATCATTAACAACTAATATACAATATTTCATTACAGGTCTAAGCACAGAAAAAAATCATATTTTTTGTTGATAAAAATAGCCAACAACAATAATTATCTGCTGCACAAACCCCAGAGAAGACTCAACCCAAAAACTTCAACACACTGTTGAAACCCCAAATAACTCCACACAACTCCCAATCTTAAAACATCAATTCTAAATAGAAAAATACATTAAATAAATTCTTCTAATATAGATATATTTTCCAAAAATAACATAAAAACAAATTGAAAACCAAAATGTACACTAAGCACACCAAACTACTCAACTCCAACCAACTATTTGACAAAATGAACAATAAACTTTATAGCCTTTTAGCACTGCCGCAACTTCTAAATGAAATTGCCTCTGGAGACTTGTAAACACACTTCCTAAAATTCTCTCTCTCTGGTTTATCAGCCTACAAGATCACTCCTTCAATGGTTTCTCAACTTTTGAAGAAGAACAACATAAGCCTGTAAAACTGCCAAAGTAGAATGAATGAACTTACAACACAAAACCAGTATATAATAAAAAAATTCCTAACCAAACTTGGGTGCAAAAATCCCATGCCCAAAATGGGGATGCTTGCATGCCAAGAAAGCTACCCCCTTGTTGACAAGTGTGCCTTCATCATAACTCCACTCCAAACATGATTTGCCAAATTCAACTATTGTCATGCACCCAATTAAAGCCAATTTCCATAACAAATGCACTTTCCAACTTGATCCCACAAACATTTTATAAATTTATAATTTTAATATTTATTTTTCCAAATGATGCAAATGTGATTAGGACAATATAAATATTAAATATATATTTTTCCCAATGTCCCTTGTGACCCTTCTTGACTTACTATTTTGGGACGGTGGAAACTTACTATTTTTTGAAAAAGGGACATGACATTGAACCTCTTTAGGGTTTAATCCTATGGTTTTTACCATCTTTATATCTTAATTTTTTATATTTGCATGCATTATTTATTTTAAATTTTAAGGTTTGGATCCACCCTCATTTGTGCTTCACTAATTTATCTTGATTAGGGTTTAGGATTTCATTGTTTTCTACTTTTGTGATTCTTATCCACCTAACCTGTATTAAGCACTTTCATTGCTATAAATTAATCAAAGATTTTTTTTCCTCATTCCTAACCAAGATTACTTTTCATATCACTAATTTTCTAATGATACCTTTTTTGTGGCCTATGATAGTGACTTAGCTACTACTTCATCCCTATTTTAATTTGATACATGGGGATATTTTATCATGTGATGTTGTACCTAGCATGAATATTCTTACTCTATAATTTCATGATAACTTATTTTTTACATATATGGATTTTCCTCCATGTGCCTCTCTTGGTTAAACTTTCCTTGAGGAGCCTAGTGATCTGTTGAGACACATGTACCACCTTCATGCAAGTTGCTAGTTATTCTTCTCTATCTTTTCTATCTTGATATATTAATAATGTATTTAGTGAGGATCATGGTGTTGGTTATTTATCTTCTCATGATATGAATTATGGCTCTTTGATCCATGATGATTTGGTTTATACATTACACATTATTTTAATAAACTTAATAATCATTTATTAATGGTAATGAAGAGTCAAATTTATATGCTAAATCATTTTTATCCTCGTATTATTCTCATATACAAAATGATGATAATTTGATGCATGCATTTGATAATACATATTGATTGACAAAGATAAATAATTGTCTGATTCATGTCATGCTTATTATACATCATTTCAATATTTGTCACATCCTTCTATAGATAATTTAACTCATGTTTCAAATGGATCCCATTCTCTTAATCTCATGATCCTTATTTATGAGATACTATAGATTTAAAACTATGCATCATTATGATATACCTTTCTAATGTCTATGTGGGTTTTTTTGGACCATTTTATGTTTTATAATGACATCTTTGAGTACTTGTGGAGTACATTCTTCTACATCTCACTTTGCACATGATTTAGCTATGCACAAACATGAAGAACAATATGAGGATATGTGGCACCAATTTATGACAAGTATTCCTCCATATTTAGACATGATATGCATACACATATGTGTAGAACCCCAATCCTATACCTGCACAAACACAAGAAACAAACATATTATGAGATCAAATGCAAGTAAGAACCAAGATTCCCCATGAAATCCATTTACAATGCATAAATAAGAAAGAAAATTGAAGAACAAATCAATGAAAGTGATTGAAATCCTATTTTATCATGCAAACCCTCAATCCCTTGGGGCAATTAGTGCCAATTTGATGTGGAAATTAAACCTTTCCCAACTCCTATGCAAGCTTGATGAAGATTTGTGGATGATTCAAGCTCCTTGATGAAATTTTGGCATAACCTTGCTATGAAACCATGAAAATGATGAAAACTTGATATGAAATAGATAAAATTAGCTCTCAATGTGAAGAGAGTAACCTTGCTCTAAGTTGTATATCCAAAATACAAAGAGAAGCCTTCTATTTATAGAAAGACAAGATGGAGGAATGAGCAAAATGGAGCAATGTGGGATCATTCACCATCTAATGGGAAAGTGCCACTTGTCAAGATGTGAATGGAGGAAGCTTGAGCACATTTTGATGAATGTGCACAATAAATGATATTAGGTGGAATTTGAAATTCATGAAATGACTTGTTGGAGGGAGAAAGGAATGAATTAAATGCCACTTGGCTCAATGCACAAGGACATGTAAGAGAAATGAATGCCTTGTTGGAAGGACAAATCCCATTTGGAGGGATTTTCAAATTTGGAGGAATATTCCCCTAAAGATGCCATGTTGAGAGAAAATAGGGATTTAATAAATCAATTAAATGTATTTTCATGTGCAAGTGGAAAAATTTAGAGGAATTGGATGATTAAGATTAAATTAATCAGGATTTGATTAATTTAATGAGGGATTAAATGATGTGATAATTTGATTTAGATTTATGGATTGATTTAAATCAAAGTTGAGAGGAATGTGATTTAGAGATTAATTAAATAAATATTTTTAATTTATTTAGGTTGATGATGCTATATTAAATTAAATAAGGATTGATTTAATTTAATAGCAAGACTTTAGGGATTTAATCAAATAAAATGAATTATTTAATTAAATAAAGACAAGAGGGTTAATTAAATAAAATTGACTTAATTAATTAACAGGAGATGATGACCTAATTAGAAAAACTGATTTATTCAATTCAGAGATGAAAAATGATGACAAGATTAGAAGGTGATTTAGGATGAAGCGATGTTAATAAATCAGGATGGAGTGTGTCGGTATATTTTTCATGTCTACATTTTACCCCATTTTGAAGCAAAGTACTTGTTGCGCTGGTTCAAAGAATAAACTGTCTTGATCAAAAGTAAAAAAATATTCAATTTTCAAAATTGCCCCACTGCTGCTCCGGAGAGAGAAAACATGCCGATATACTGCCCACTTGAAAATTTGGATGAAAAATTGGATTTTTGGGTGAACTCACGAAAAAAGAGGACAAGGTGCTTGACGGGTCCAAAAAGGCTTCAAATTGCCAAAAAACATGCTAAAACTGAAAAATGATGCAAAACGGCCCTCAGTTGGGTGAAAATGGGATCAGGGGTGCAAAACGGCCCTCCTAGTGCCAAATGTAGAACCCCAATCCTATACCTGCACAAACACAAGAAACAAACACATTATTAGATCAAATGCAAGTAAGAACCAAGATTCCCCACGAAATCCATTTACAATGCATAAATAGGAAAGAAAATTGAAGAAAAAATCAATGAAAGTGATTGAAATCCTATTTTAACATGCAAAACCTCAATCCCATGGGGGAATTGGTGCCAATTTGATGTGGAAATTGGCCCTTTCCCAACTCCTATGAAAGTTTGATGAAGATTTATGGATGATTGAAGCTCCTTGATGAAATTTTGACATAACCTTGCTATGAAACCATGAAAATGATGAACACTTTATATGAAATGGATAAAATTAGCTCTCAATGTGAAGAGAGTAACTTTTCTCTAAGTTGTGTATCCAAAATACAAAGAGAAGCACATTTTGATGAATGCGCATAATAAATGATATTAGGTGGAATTTGAAATTCATCAAATGACTTGTTGGAGGGAGAAAGGAATGAATTAAATGCCACTTGTCTCAATGCACAAGGACATGTAAGAGAATGAATGCCTTGTTGGAAGGATAAATCCCATTTGGAGGGATTTTCAAATTTGGAGGAATATTCCCCTAAAGATGCCATGTTGAGAGAAAATAGGGATTTAATAAATCAATTAAATGTATTTTCATGTGCAAGTGGCAAAATCTAGAGGAATTGGATGATTAAGATTAAATTAATCAGGATTTGATTAATTTAATGAGGGATTAAATGATGTGATAATTTGATTTAGATTTATGGATTGATTTAAATCAAAGTTGAGAGGAATGTGATTTAGAGATTAATTAAATAAATATTTTTAATTTATTTAGGTTGATGTTGCTATGTTAAATTAAATAAGGATTGATTTAATTTAATAGTAGGACTTTAGGGATTTAATCAAATAAAATGAATTATTTAATTAAATAAAGACAAGAGGGTTAATTAAATAAATTTGACTTAATTAATTAACAGGAGATGATGACCTAATTAGAAAAACTGATTTATTCAATTAAGAGATGAAAGGTGATGATAAGATAAGAAGGTGATTCAAGTTGAAATGTAACACCCCTCCGTTTTGGCTCTTTGATCGGCATTGTTCTTCCCTGTTATGATTGTGTCTGATTATGCTTTGACTTTGGAACTAGGTTTCTTTTGATTGCAATTGTTATACAATGTGGATGTTATATTTCAATGTGATGTTATCCTGATGTTACCCTTATGGCATGTTTTGGATTAACTTAGAAGATATTTGATTTAACGATGTTTTATGCTGTTGATCATGTTATTGATGTTAGATGCATTAGTTAGTGATATTGTATTGGTGAAGGGGATGGGATTGTATCACTCGCTTGTGAGTGCCCTACGATTCTAAGATTTCCTCTTCACGATGTGATTGATCATATTATGCATATATGCACATTCGACATGCTCTTTGTTGCAGGTTGGCAGGTACATGACATCAAATCCACCTGGTTTCCAGGTTTGAGCGTGTCCATTGACCAACGGAAATTGATTGGGAGATAGTAGCTAGGTTTTCTATGTCAAGTCGTCACCCTGGCCATAGTGTGTCGTCGGGTTTGTAGTTGGGCTCAGTTATTGTATGTTGTTAGTTTCCTCCTTGGCTTTGTATTTAAATTGCAAGATAAAAGTGATTAAATGGCTTTTGAAATTTATAAATGATGATTGTTTCGTCTTATTGAAATGTTGGAAAATTAGTGATTAATTAATTAATTTAATTTAATTAATAAAATAATCTGATTATGAATTAGATTTATTTTATTGACTAATTAAATTAATAGGGTTAAATTAAATCAATTTGGTTGGGTTGGCATCTTTAGACTTTTGGATTAAATCAAAAATTAGAATTATGCTTTACATTTTACTTTTAGAAATAAAAGTTGAAAAGAATTTTATTTGTGAATTGTTAAATTCATTTGGTTAAAGAAATTTAACCAACTTTTGGTTGAAAATGAATTTTATTTAAAAGGATATTTTTGCAAAACGCATTTTGGAAATTGAATTGAATTTTTTAATTGCCATAATAGAAAATATCTTCTTTTTGACAATAAATTTTAGTGGGTGAGTCATTTTTAGGGTTTTTGAAAATTTGGGGGAAAGATTTTGCATAAGGAAATTAGAATTTTATTTTAAAAAGGGGGAATTTTTGAAAATGGAGGATTGAAATTGGAGAGCAAAAAAAATTGGAATGGTCTTGGAAAAATTGGTGGAAGGAAGATTGAAGTGGTGGAGAAGCTGAATTCAAAAGCAAAGCAAGATCTCCATTGGAAGAATTCAAGCTTGTGGAGAAAAAAAAATCAGGTTTCTTTGTCTTGCTTTGTTCATTTTGAAAAACTAGATTAAACCCTCTTCATGCTATTAAGAAATCTTTGATATGTTGTTTGGAAATCCAATAAAACCATGAAAAAAAAATTGTTTAAAACCATCAACACAAAACTTAGAGGAATTCGAATGAAGAATTTTAACTTCTTGGACAATTTGGGGAAAACCCAGGAAAATTTATCATGTTATTATGTTCTAAATTTCTTCCTCTCATTCTGCTCCTCAAGAAAAATTTGCCAATCTGACTGTGATTATGGAAATAAGTATATATATATATATACATACATACATATATATATCATATATATGTCTTTTGTTTTTGGTTTCTGGTCTGATAGAACTCGTCAAAAAATGCCGGCGAAGTCGTTTTTTGTTTTTGTTTTATTTTATAAACGAAAATTTTTAAAAAATGAGGGTTCGTGCTTTTTGTTGTGGGCTGGGCACTGCCCACGACTGCCCCAATGGAGGCGCCGCCCATGGAGGCTGCGCCCAGCACAGCCCACACAGGCTGCATCCCCATGTGGGGGAGGCTGCTGGGCAGCAACCCCCGCGTGGAAAGCCCTGGGGGCTTCGCAACCCACACAGGGGCTGCGTCCCCTGTTTGGGCCGTGTGGCCCACAAGGATTAGGGCTTCGGCCCTTTGTCAAAAAAAATAAAATTCTTTTTTTATTTTTAACTTCATTATGTTATTTAATATTTAATATAATATATATATTATTTAATATTAGATATATAAATAAAATATTTAATATTATATAATATGGGCATTTAAATAACTTTGGTTATTTTATATAGTTAAATATATATATATTTACATTAAATATATATATATATATATATTAAATGTGTATATAAATATTAAATGAGTTGAGAATTGGAATTTAAATTAGTTGATGGATTTCAAATAGAAATTATGCATATAACATTAGTAATGATATTTCATTTGACATATTGGGATAATGTTAAATATTAAATGGAAATTTTATAATGATTATGTGATAATTATAGTTAAATAAATTGAATATGATTAATTGAAAGCTATAAATATTTAGATATATTTACTTATAAATAAGCATGTTTATACACTTTTAGACTTAAATAAATTGATATTGGACGGGTCCTTATATTAATAGAAGCATAAAGTGATATTATAAGCAAATGTATTAAGATGATTAATCTCGTGTTATTAGAGGCAAGAGTGGAGTTAGACAATTTAATGTTTATTCAAAGTATTGATTTTAATTGATTAATTATCCTATATTGAAAAAATGGATCAAGTGAATTAATCTAAATGTTTATCTATTAAAATATCTTGATTATGTATATAATTGTGAAACTTAGGGGTAATGAATGTTTTATTTAAATCAGATGGTTTAAATCATTAAAGTGTTTGATTAGGGAATATAATCGGGAAACTCAGGGTGATCGAATGATTTACTCTAAACAGATGAATATATGTGTCAAATGTTTGACTTATTTATAATTTGATTTTGATTATCTTAAGATGACTTTTGGTCACGTAATCGAAGCCAAAGTAGAGTTTATATTCAAATGAATTATTTCGAATGTTGAATCTTAATAGTCAAATGTTTTATTTTAAAAAGGGTAGATTTTAAATGATCAAGTGTTTTCATTTTCAAAGGTTGATTTTATTAATAAATGTAATTGGGAAAATGAAATATACTATTGGTTTGAACCCCCTTAAAGCTGTCAACGTGCTTGAGTTACTATTGAGTTGTGCAGATAAGGTTAATTATTTACTTAATTTCTTGTGGGACGTAATTGATTGACTTATTATTTAATCTAAATGTTTTGTTAAACAAATGGTTTCATTTATGGTATATGATCGTGAAACTAGAGAAATGATTGATTATTCTAGTTGAATGACTTTATTTATTAGAATGCTTTGATTAGAGAGGTTAATTGTAAATTTAGAGTAAATGATTGGGTTGTAAATACTTCAATGTTGGGAAGTGAATTTGATGTATTTGATTGAGTAAATACATGAATGAAAACTGTGATTGACTGGGTTTAGGAAACCCTAACATTAGATATGGAATTTCCTAGAATGCTTTTATATCATATTTCCTTCATTCTCCATGTCGAGCAAATGGGGTTAAGGGTCTATGTAAGTTTTCCAAATAGGAGTTCATTTATTGGTATGGGTGGTTGTATGTGAGTCAACCTTTGATGTGTCATGGATTATGTGCATAGTTACACCAGATTGTTTCACCTGGTTTTCATGAACGGGGATGGTGTGTGTCTCCTTAGGAATGGGAGTGGGTTATGTTATTTGTGCCTCCTTTGGATGGAGTGGTTTTTGGTATTTTTTTTTTCTCCAGTGTTTGGAGGGGGTTTTGTGACTTTATTTACCTCCAGTGTTGGAGAGGGTCTTGACCTTGTTGCCTCCAGTGTTGGAGTGAGTTCTTGATTTGTTACCTCCTTGGATTGGAGAGGTCGTGTTATCATATTACCTATTGTGGGTTTCACCGTGTGGGTTGTCTTAGGTGAGTGGCTTGCAATGGGGGCCGGCACACAAAGTGGTGCTAGGATAACCCTTTGCAAGTTGATTAATTTAGTGATAACTAAATAAAATTTTAGAAGCTTAGGATGCATCAAACATTAAACAAGATAAATGATGCCTCGATCATGGACCCAAGGGCTTGTTCTAGACTTGGGATGAGACGGGAAGGCCTGGAATGGCAAGATCATCTATCTTGTCTTCACGAGAGGTATTTGGTTCCGCATGAGTAAGCATGGGTGCCGGGATTTCGGTAGAGGCCACCAAGATAACCCATGGAGTGGGGGCCAGAGCCTAGGAAGATTCCTAGAGGATATCCCTTGACGAGCTATGCGATGACACTCTTCCTAAGTCAACAGTTTGTACTTGATATTTGTGACACTCTTGATCTTTTCTATGTCTGGAAGCAATGTAACTTGTGTCAGTGTTGTGAGAGTCATACCTAGAGTTGTGTGTATGACCTTTCATTTCATGTAATGTGTACTTGTATTTATTTCGTATCAGCTTTGTGTAGCCTGTGTCTAGTGGTAGATGGCCTTGTGTGGGAATTCCTTGTTACTATTTCCTAGCACGGAGGGAGTGGAACCTTTTGGATTCCATGTGGTCGGGTGGCGTGCTTCTTAATCCATTGGTTCTTCTTCTTGTTCGTGTGGTCATGATTTCCAGTTGAAGAGCTCGTGGGAATCAGTTTCTTCTCATGCCTTATTCTCTTAGTACTTATTGTATTTTATTACCCCTCATTTGTTATCGAGGTGGAATTTGTAAATTGTAATCATGATTATTGGATTTACCTCATTCGGGGAATGAGTGTTGTAATCATATTGTTTAAATGTTGTTAATTGGAATCTTGAGGTATTTATTATCCTTGTTGTAAGTTATCTTGTATGAAATGTATGTTGTCTCATTTCCTTAAGTGATTAATGTTTCGGTTTATATTAATGTTTGTTGTTGTTTGGGTTTTAAAGTAATCTTTGTCTCGTGGCCTTAGAGGTTGTTGGAAATATGTATTCATCTTACATGTTATTTGTACTTAAACAATTTTTTTTTTTGGTGCATTTAAGTAGTGAATTGCAACTTCCTCTAGGGTTGCGTGGCGGGGCATTACATGAAATGATGTTAATAAATTAGGATGAAGTGTGTCGATATATTTTTCATGTCTACATTTTTCCCCTCTTTGAAGCAAAGTACTTGATGTGCTAGTTCAAAGAATAAACTATCTTGATCAAAAGTAAAAAAAAAATCAATTTTCAAAATTGCCCCACTGCTGCTCTGGAGAGAGAAAACATGCCGATATACTGCCCGCTTGAAAAAATGGATTTTTGGGTGAACTCACGAAAAAAGAGGACAAGGTGCTTGACGGGTCTAAAAAGGCTTCAAAATGCCAAAAAACATGCTAAACTGAAAAACGATGCAAAATGACCCTCAGTTGGGTGAAAATGGGATCAAGGGTGCAAAACAGCCCTCCTAGTGCCAAATGTAGAACCCCAATCCTATACCTGCACAAACACAAGAAACAAACACATTATTAGATCAAATGCAAGTAAGAACCAAGATTCCCCATGAAATCCATTTACAATGCATAAATAGGAAAGAAAATTGAAGAAAAAATCAATGAAAGTGATTGAAATCCTATTTTAACATGCAAAACCTCAATCCCATGGGGGAATTGGTGCCAATTTGATGTGGAAATTGGCCCTTTCCCAACTCCTATGAAAGTTTGATGAAGATTTATGGATGATTGAAGCTCCTTGATGAAATTTTGACATAACCTTGCTATGAAACCATGAAAATGATGAACACTTTATATGAAATGGATAAAATTAGCTCTCAATGTGAAGAGAGTGACTTTTCTCTAAGTTGTGTATCCAAAATACAAAGAGAAGAACATTTTGATGAATGCGCATAATAAATGATATTAGGTGGAATTTGAAATTAATGAAATGACTTGTTGGAGGGAGAAAGGAATGAATTAAATGCCACTTGGCTCAATGCACAAGGACATGTAAGAGAAATGAATGCCTTGTTGGAAGGACAAATCCCATTTGGAGGGATTTTCAAATTTGGAGGAATATTCCCCTAAAGATGCCATGTTGAGAGAAAATAGGGATTTAATAAATCAATTAAATGTATTTTCATGTGCAAGTGGCAAAATCTAGAGGAATTGGATGATTAAGATTAAATTAATTAGGATCTGATTAATTTAATGAGGGATTAAATGATGTGATTTAAATCGAAGTTGAGAGGATTGTGATTTAGAGATTAATTAAATAAATATTTTTAATTTATTTAGGTTGATGTTGCTATGTTACATTAAATAAGGATTGATTTAATTTAATAGTAGGACTTTAGGGATTTAATCAAATAAAATGAATTATTTAATTAAATAAAGACAAGAGGGTTAATTAAATAAAATTGACTTAATTAATTGGCAGGAGATGATGACTTCTTGGAGGGAGAAAGGAATGAATTAAATGCCCCTTGTCTCAATGCACAAGGACATGTAAGAGAAATGAATGCCTTGTTGGAAGGACAAATCCCATTTGGAGGGATTTTCAAATTTGGAGGAATACTCCCCTAAAGATGCCATGTTGAGAGAAAATAGGGATTTAATAAATCAATTAAATGTATTTTCATGTGTAAGTGGCAAAATCTAGAGGAATTGGATGATTAAGATTAAATTAATTAGGATTTGATTAATTTAATGAGGGATTAAATGATGTGATAATTTGATTTAGATTTATGGATTGATTTAAATCAAAGTTGAGAGGAATATGATTTAGAGATTAATTAAATAAAGATTTTTAATTTATTTAATTAAAGAGGGTTAATGATGTTAGATTAAATTAAATAAGGATTGATTTAATTTAATAGTAGGACTTTAGGGATTTAATCAAATAAAATGAATTATTAATTAAATAAAGACAAGAGGGTTAATTAAATAAAATTGACTTATTTAATTAATAGGATACAATGACTTAATTAGACGAATTGATTTATTCAATTAAGAGATGAAAGGTGATGACAATATAAGAAGGTGATTTAGGATGAAATGATGTTAATAAATCAAGATCAAGTGTGTCGGTATATTTTCCATGTTTACAATATGTATGTCAAACATGTTGAGCATAATATTTCACATTATTATAATTTCATAATGAGTAAATTGGACTATCTAGATATTCATAATGATGATTATGTGAAAAAAACTAAAAAGAAAATATACTCATGAAATATTGTATAATCCTTTGACATATGAAGAATTGACCTTTCCTTCACCAAGTGGATTTGAGGAACCTTGTTAAATACAAAGTATAATAATGGAGGTGATTTATTGATTTATTTATAGTCCTTCCAAACTAAATGCTTCACTTATTTTCATGATGACAAGTTTCTTGATGGATTGTTTCCACTAAGCTTGAGTGGTTATGCATTCAATTTTTTTCATTGAGCTATGTGCTTCTTTAACATTTTTTAGATTTGGTTAATCTTTCATTGAAAACTTTCACTACAATATTGAGCCTAAGACAACTATTATTCAAATCATAATTTTTAAGAAGCTAGAACATGAGCCAATTAAGGATCATATCTTGAGATTTGAATATTTGATTACTAATTTGAGTTTTACACTATAGAGATGATGCTTATTAAATGTTTTTTATTGATGGATCACTTCCACCCATCAAAAGATAAGTGGTTTGCAAGACTTATATTTTATTTTGAGATTTATGGGCTAGTGTGTGCAAAAGTGAACATGCTTTATTGGAAGATTCTTGTTTATATCATCATGTTTTGAGCCTTTCTTCGAGGTCCCACTAATTTTAAAATTAGAAAATGTGGGAAATGAGGATAAATTTGTTATTACTCATGATGAGGATCATCACAAACACATAAAACCACAAAAATTAAGAAGTCTCAC
Organism: Sequoia sempervirens; assembly: GCA_007258455.2. NCBI lineage: Eukaryota > Viridiplantae > Streptophyta > Pinopsida > Cupressales > Cupressaceae > Sequoia > Sequoia sempervirens. Next base: position 50,489,823 of record VDFB02193867.1, on the reverse strand, counting down.
TAGATTTAAGGATCCTCCACATGTTATATTAAAATAGATTTTGGTACACAAACATATCACTTTACCCCTTGTTAAAACAAAGGATATGTCTAAGGTTTCAACATAAAAGGCTAAGTATTTGTGTACTTATTACATCAAATACACATTCAAATTATACATATAGATGTATTACATTCAAACCTCAAATTCAATATCGTATAGACATGGGGATGATATAAGTGGAGGCTATTCATGAACATACATCTATTTTATCTAATGAGGATAATAATAAGGGACTGGATGATAATGATTATTCTCATGTTAATGATGATTAAAATAGTGGTTTTAACAAGTATAGTACATGATAGATTTGGGGTTGCACATGAGGGTAAAGAGACAATACATGATATAACATATAAGGTAGGTCTTTCAAATCATACATCACCTTTGGAATTTATATATTATACTTTTATTCATAGAGACATTCTTCATGATAAAATTTAATGAAGGGATGTTAATCCTTTGGTATAATTTCTTATTTATGTTTCTTATTACATGCTACATATTATGATTTTGTTTTCCTTTCTTTGTTTTATGTTTATATTGTGTTGGTTTCATGTTCCAAATTTGCATTTCAATGATGCAAAGATACCTTTAGTGGTGTATGTTGGCAATTGAGTGACTAGGAACATGTGTTATGTTTTTTATACTTCTTTATTGCATTAAATGTGCAAATTTCATTTTATCTTATATCATTATTTTGCTTCATACTTGAAATTTTTTCTTATTCCTTGTGTGTTGTGATCATATTTCATTGTGTCTTCCATTATATTTTATTTCCATTTTCCTTTTTGGCCTTTTGATTATGTCATTTTTGTTGTGAGTTTCCCTTTCTTGTGTCTTTCATTTTCATTTTACTTCTATGCTATGTCTTATGTCTTGCTCCACTTTCCTTGCATGTGTTTCTTTGTGCTTAAGGGTTGTTGAACACACCCAGATATTGAGAGAGGGGGAGGGTGAATCAGTATCTATAAAAAATTAAACCCTTTAGATATTAAACCCTTCAATAATATGCAATTTTAGACTTTTAACAAGATCAACAACCCTTACATAGATCAACAATACTTAATCAAATCAGCAATAATGAAATATAAGAAAATGAACACACATACACAAGATAACACCAAATTTAAGTGGAAAAACCAAGATGGGAAAACCACGTTGAGAAATATCATAATATAGGAAGCTCAATGCTTATAGAATTACAATTTTTTTTAAGGCTTACTGCCTAAGGAATCACACTGCTCCCTGAAGGACTTGTGGGCTAAGGTACACAACCTTAGGGAAAGATACACAAGACTTGTAGGCTAAAGCACACAACCCTAGGGAGATACAAGATACAAGAACCTGTTGAAAGGATTCATTGTCTGATAATAGGATATATGAAGATATGAAATTGCTACATATGTCAACAATACACTATGTTGACTAAGGCGTTAAAGCTTATTTGATCATTCTTTTCCACAACCCACTACATTATTCCATACTCACACACCACCACACTCTCACACATCTTGCAATATTTTTTTTTTCATTTATATCCTTTGCAAGATCTCAAAACCCCAAATAGGTTGACCAGAACAAAAGATAAACAATAACCTCAACAAGTCAACCACAAAAACATAATGCGGTCCTACCCAAGAGATATAGAGGAACAAAAAAAACTTATTAAAACTTCCAATGTGATCCCAAAAAACACACATGTTGGTGCACATCAACCCAAATCGACAACAAGGAAATGTGAAGATGAAACGTGTAGCACATTACCAGTTAGCATAAAAACACACTTTCAACTTAAATTACTCAATTTGGTTCTTAACAAGATAGGTTAGGACCCAAACACAAATTAACATGACTTTAAATGCTAGCACAAAACCCCAAGAGCATAACATGCAAGAAAGAGAACAAGTCCTATCAACTAGACATCCATAAATTACCCAAAAACCAACTCAAAATAATATGTGGCACCAAAGAGATCAACCATTGATGTGTGGACCACAAAGGGACATTCCATGAACATCCAACAACACTTCCATATAATTCTTTCACCATTTTTGTGCCACAAACAACCACTGCAAACCAAAAAAAATAGAACATTTCATACCAAAAGCACAAAATACACAACCATGAGATAAAACATTAAAAAACCAACTTGTGGTAAATGCCATCACATGAAATCTGAACTGAGACACTGCACAAACACTAAGAGGACATTCACCAAATTGTAAAATAAAAAACATCAATATGGAGAAATGCAAAGCATTTTCTAGACCAGTCCTGATAAGCAACAAAAGCTACCAACCCATTGCAATTACTAGTAACCTCCTTGGAAACACAGGTGATTTGAAAAGATAAGAGTGCAACATCCATATAACATAAATGTTAAATCCTAAACCGTACGACCGTATCTTCAAAGGTAGAGGAATGCAATGAATTCTCCTAAATAGTCTTCAAAGAAACTTGTGGCAAAAAAATTCATCAATATCCAAAGACTAGAACATCCTTGTAGCAACACATACTTCATCAAGAACAACAAGAGAGAGCGTACAACATACTAGAGACCATCAACAAAATCTCTCCAACTTTAGAATTACTTCTAGTCCTCATATTAATGCTTCTAATCCTCATCTTCATATGTCATCATGATAGCATCTTTATTGAAAACTACCATACTTGATGCAAGGAAGGTGGCAAAGGACTCTTTTCCCAACTCAAAATAACCAATCCCAATTAGGAAACAGTTCTTTACAATAGAAAACTCTTAGCTTGACACAAACTCTCTCCTTAAGGCTTGTAGCCCTAAAAATCAACCAATGATGTTATCTTTTATGGATGGTCGTATAGTGGCCTATCAAACTCCATAAAGGTCCACTATAGACTGCCAAACAACATATCAAAAGTTTCCTTTGATCCAACACCAAGAACCAATAAGTTGCCCTGCCCCAAGGCTAGTTAATTAGCCCTAATTTACAAAGAGACTACCTCTCAAACACTTGATAAACACTCAAAACCTCTTGAAATTCATGAATTGTGACCCCAAACAACAAAATATCACACCAACTTATAGACTTAAGCCCTCCAATATGCAACACTTGGAAACCCTTCTTTTACACACAAAACCCTAGGGTTTATTCAATCTACATATACCCGAGCTTCCCAAATAAATTCAAAACATCCAACAGTCTTCAAAGTCCCTACACATGCTCACAAATGCATTACATGGGCCATTCAATCACTATTTTATCAAAAATCAACATAAACCCCTTCATTTCACATGGAAAACAACATGACTCTACCCTAGGGCATTACTCATCTGATTACAACTTGTTCCCTTGGCCTTCAAAGCTTTAAAAAATCTAATCCTACAATGAATAGATCAATCCACCAAGTTACAGAGGCTGACAATAGCTGGATTGATCAATTCATGACTTTAACCTTCAATCAAACCCTTATTATATATTTACAGGGCAGATCCAGGAAAATGAGTAAATCTCCAACAAACTTCAACAAAGGACCTTCAAATTGGACTCAAAAGGAAGCTAAGACATTCCTTTATGAAAATCAAATGGATTCATAACATTTACAAGTCTGTACAAGCCGTACAGAGAGAATAAAGTTCAGAAAATCAAAGAAATAACAAAGAACACTTGTATTTTTATTGAATTTGATTTCAAAAACTTCATCAACCTCCTTTGCTCGAGCCTTAAGAGGTTTTTTTATACATTTTTTAACCAACTCCTAACTTCCAAATGACTATAACTACCCTTTGAGATCCCCGACCTTTCAAATTCCCCTTTGTATTTTGTCAATTTTGGACTTAACAATATTACATCTCTTTGTACAACTTTACAAATGTAACCCCTAAGACTCAAGACCTTATAATATCCTTAAAATTGTTTTATTTAACATTAAAAATGGTCATTGTGACCTTATTTAGACAAAAACTCATCAAAACCTAGAGCCTACTCAACATTATTGGAAATTGACAAAAAATAGCTAATGGTGCTCCTGCACCAATACTCAATACAACTTTAACTGTCATCAAACAAGGAATAACATCCAACCATGAACATCAACAATATCATTATTAGCACAACATAATACATTATCAAATAAATGTGCAAAAATCTCCCAAAAAAAGTGTTGGCATCAGTAACAAACAATGTCAAACATTTGTGCAACAGGGGCATCCTCTTTATGATAATTATTCTTTTCCTACAATGGTAATGATACATTCACAACTATCTCATGTTTTATTTGGCCTTTTTAGTATTTTGATTAATGCCATGTTTATTTTGAGCCTTCTTTTCTCATGTCTTTTAGTCTTATTTTATCTTCTATGTTATGTCTTGGATAAGTCTTGTTCCATGTTCCTTACATGTTGTGTTTCCCTACTTAGATGCATCCTCTTTATGATAGTTATTTTGTTCTACAATGATGATGATAGATCTAGATATATCATGGATCATATTCTTACATGCATGCCTTATGAATACATTCTCACGTGTTTATGCTACTCATGGTTAATCCTACATTTTATTATACTTACATTGATCTTATATTGTGATGATATCTATTTGTACTTACTATGATAACATCTTATTATCTTATGCTTACACTTGTTCATGATTACGATGATTATATTTTATGATCACATGTTGATTTCACTTTATCAATTCTTATCATTATGGAATTTTACATTTACATGCTTAGTTGATCTTATCTAGCACCATGGCTCATGCACTTGTTACTTGCCTTCATTGGGGGTAAAATAGGGGAATAGCTTGCTTCCTCTTTCACACATGCCTTCAAAATAAAAATTTATTATGTTATTACATATTTTTCACATAATGTCATCCTTATATTCCTACATGCTCATTTTGGCTTTTAATGATCATATATTTTATCCTTTCCTCAATTTTCTTGCATTCCTTGTTTACAACCTATTGGAGGGGCATATAGTGTCACCATTATTTCTTTGTTGAGTATGGTTGCAGTAATTAGCTCATGATCACATCATTTCTAGATGGAGTCCTATTACTTTTTCTATTTTCAAATAGAATCCTAGTTTTGTACTAGGAAAATTCCCTTACCCTTTTTACTTTACTTTTAGTTGTTTATATTTTAAGCAACCTATAGTTTGTGACTATTTTACATGCATGATAGACACTACTCATTGATATTTTTCTATTTTTTATGAGAATAATATACCAAATTAATATCCGTGCATCTATATCCTTTTATGTGTTTGAATAATTCTTTCATATTGATTGCTTGTTTTACTTTGGCATGCATCTTCATAGTAGTTCATATGCAAGTTATGTAATGGTAAAAATATGTACTTACACTTTTTTGCTTTGTGTTAGATTCATTTTGAGAATGTTATGCTTAATGCTATGACTACCATAATTGTGGTGTATTCTAGCATAAAAGAAAGTAAATAACTCAGGCTCTACCTAATTTTGTCTATACACATCCCTATAGGCTAGTCTTGATCTTCACTCCATCGATTCCTTTATCTAAATCAAATTTTTAGATGATGAAACTAACCTAGGGTTGTTCCATAATATGTAAAAATAACCCTTAAACATTAAAAATTTATATAAATAAATTTTAGGCTTCCCTCATCAAATCCCTTTGAATAGCCATTATGAGCTAACTTGGGCACAACATTTATTAACTTGTGATGCAAGAGCATCTAAGTCCATGAGCAATCCCATATCAACCAAAAATATTTTTATTTTTTATTTTTGGCTTAGTTTAGTTTTGTTGTGCTTTGGTTTTTTTTTCTGTAGTTTCTTCAAGAGATTTTTTATAATCAAATTGGTCAAGTTAAGGATATCACCTTGCAGAAGGTCTTAATGGGTACTTTAGTTTCAATTTGGTGAAGAATGAACAAAAAATGGCTAAGTTAGGAGAATTTAGAATTTTAGTCTATAACTAAATTTATGGAACTTGAATGTGGATCCACATATCTATTCAACTAGTTCCAAGTTATTTTTTTACATTCAATTTTGAGTCATTTTTTCATTCAATTATTTTGTGGGAACTTTAGGTTCAATTGGCTTTGTGGGAAGGTTGTAGTGAATTGAACCTATCTTATTCAGTTGATATAAACAATTTTGCTATTGTAGGAACTTCAAGTTCAAGTGAATTTGTGGGTAAGTCCTAGTGAACTAAACTTGTCTTATCTAGTTAGAATGAATAATTCTAATAGTGATGTCAATTAAAGGATAGGATGAGGGGCGAGGGTCACTTGGCAAATGATGATGTCAGCATGATGTAAGATGATGTTGTCATTATACAATATGCGATAAAATATAATTAGCTTGGATTGTATGGTTTGCAAACAAATGCAAATGAATTGGATGTGTATCATTTAAAGGTTTTATTTACTAAGCAAAGGAAATTCCACAAAAAAGAACAATGCTAATGTAATGATGATGTTAGCAAGGTACAAATGCATGATTTTTCAAGTGAATTAGACTAATGAACAAGTTATAATAATCCCATTTGGATGGACATCAAACTTTCGTAGAAAGGACTTTTATTATTTTATTATATTATTTATTACTTTACAAGGATTTCTATTTGTAATGGTTATATGTTTGACTCTACCCTGCTATCAAACATTCCATTATGCAACTATTCTACCTTGCTATCAAAACATTCTATTATGCAACGATTCAATTACCTGAAACTGTCAATATTGGAATGGTTAACTTCCTTTGAGCTCAAAATATGAGAAACAAAAGTTGTTGTCCTATAGGTAGGAGATTTTTGGGGGAAGGATTGAAATGGGGAAAATTCTTGAAGGTTCCATGTGGCAAAAAAAAGAAAGAAAGAAAGAAAAGAGAGTGTTCCTCCCATACGAGGAAAAAATTTCAGGAAATAACCAAGGAGGATATGAAGGGGTCAATGGTTGTAAATGTAGAGGCATTGAAAAAAAAGCCAAGTTGATAATGTGTCGATGGTGAGGTTTACCATGTGAAAAAAAAAAAAGTTCCTCCCATATGAGGAATTTTTTTGGGAGATAACCAGGGAGGATATGAAGGGGTAAATGACTGTAAATGTAGAGCTGTTGACAAAAAAAAATCCAAGTTGGTAATATGTCGATGGTGAGGACTATTTTGTAAGCTAAATAAAATCCTACAATGCAGGAGCTCCTGGGATTGAAGCATCTGGGCTGACAATCTCAGTTGAATGGTGTGAGAGGACCATGAAATTGGGCAGCCTTTTGCTGTCAAGCTCTGGTTTATTCCTGACCTGGTCATAATGCCAAAGTTAAGGGGAGTACATTTGGTGCAGGTGGGTTGGTTTATTGATGGGCTCTGGAACTGAAGTCGAAATCCACGGTACAAAATTTAAACAATATAAAGATAAATTGACAAATCTTCTTGTGGAAGTCCTCAAATAGATCTCATGGGTACCCTAAAAACAGTCTATGCACTTTGGGTGAAGATGGATTGGGACATATTCTCAAATTTTCTCATGAACAGGGTAAATGGAAAAAAAATTAACTAGTAAGCTTCTACATGGGCGGTCTCATGTGCCAAATTGCTATCATTTTTTCCATGACCTAAAAAACAACCTATACATGTGACAGACATAAGATTATACCAGTCCTTATATTTATTTAGCAAGCTTCTGGAACTGTGTGATTTAAAAAAAATCACATGTATAGGTTGCTAAATAAACCTATATATGATTTTGTTGGTCTATCTGCCTAAATACTAGGACAGACTGGGATAGACCAGCAGGGGTTTATCGCATGGTGCCTCATAGCAGCATTATAATTTCTGGAAGTGGCATTATGTGAGATAACATCACATCCTTGGCCCTCTGAGAATCCATACCACCTGTGCAAGAAGCCCCTACATCCGTTCCAACTATCACACTTCTTCAAGAGTTTCACCATGTGCTCGGGAAATTAATTCAATTGTCTAGACAACTATCTGCTCTGTAAGTGTAGACTTTTTTTTGTTCGGGACAGCAAATTGTCCATCAGTTTGAGAGGGTTACTAACTTTTCTAAGAAATGAATTGGTTTGAATTTTCCCATAAGTCTCCTGACTAATGAAAGATTTTAAGTGTTCAGGAATGGTTGCAAGTTTGTTTGGTGGGAGTTTGTCACAGTGATACGTGGTTCCACAGGGAATCTTAGATATTGAGATATCGAATAGAGTGCCAGTTCACTGTTGTTGCGAAGTACAAAATTCCAACCATATAGAGGGGATAAACGAGGAAAAAGTTCAGGAAAAGGCAAATAATTTAAACTCAGAGACTTAGTATTTTCAGGTTGTTTGATTGAGGACATTATAGTGGTACTAGAGTTCTGATTTTGGTCTAACATTTGATGTAGATGTACATTTTTTTTTTGCATATGCAAATTAGTGAAAGAGAACTTAGATATTATCGAAGGGAAAATAAATACTTGTAGGCACTTGAATCAGACATAGAAGTCATAGGGGACAGATAAAAGAGAATACCTATAGATGACATGAACTCTTTACACAAAGTCATCAGTAGAAGTTAGAGGGATGTAGCAATGAAATTCAAAAGAAACATGAAGAGATACATGGTGGAGTTAGTGAGATCCTCGAAGAATGATCAAAATGAGACCAATCATCGAGAAGGAAGCTGCTTGAACCACAATCAAATTTCGATTAGCTCACATCCTAAGACCTTTCAAGTTAAATTCTTGCAAAGAAAAGAATAGTTAGGAGAGAGAGCCCTTTCAACATCAAATAAGCTAAGTTATCAGTTCATTTTTTTTTCTTTGGGTATGGGTATGAGAATATTTAAATACCTCATATTCATAATTTATGAAAATGAAAATTCTCAAGTTTCAAAATGTCATTACATAATAAAAATTCAAATTACAATCAATATTTATTAGTCTTCGTATTCATCTTCATCAAAAGCATCAACACATGGTTCAATTTCATTTGAACCACAATCAATTGGATTACCAACCCCACAAGGTGTGTCAAGTGTAGCAGTTGTCTCATCTATAGAGACTTCGGCTAGCTGTGCAATTGTAGCATCTAAATCAACACACTCAGGGGTTAGATCCCAATTCTTTGTCAGACCCTCATTTTATTCATGTTTTTTATATGAGGAGAGACAAAGGTGGGAGTGTATATAGACCAAATGCTTTGCTTTTTATGCACCCAAATAATTGCACTTGATTAATGGGATGAAGAATTTCTCTTAGTTGAAGAACTCGTAACCTGTTGAGTTTGCATACAACATTTAGTATTTAATTTTATAAATTCAAAACTTTAAGTATAAATTATAAAAGTATTTTAATAAAATAAAAATATAGTATATAGCATAATAGCATCAAATGAAAAAATAAATAAATAAAAAATAAAAAGATACATCCTTGGGAGAGTATCCTAATTGCAAGAGGCTGCAAGTAAATGGAGCCTTGACCATGTAGATACCATCACTCATCAAAACTCTTCCTATATTTATGTAGAAGAGCAAAAACAACATGATGGTTTGAAGATTCTAAGTGGCCAAACTCACTCAAGATAATACTTTGGATATCTTCATAAAAAAATATCTTTCTAAATGCAACCTTATAGCCAGTAGCAACCTCCCCATCCCTATATGGTGGTATCCTCCTTGGTAATGAAAGTAGCTCTTTGGTATAATACTTTGGTGACAAAGAAAATGCTAAGAGATGTAAAGGGGTAGTCATCTTGTTCCAACAGTCAACAATAATCTTTTTGCACAGTTTTGAAAAATATTTCCATTCAGTCATGTTCCTTGGCTTCTATTAGTGATCTTATTTTCCCCACCATGGAATCCATGCCATCATAAATTTTACCCAAAGATGGGCAATCGGTATTAGCATACCTAATCATGCACTACAAGAAATCCCTATGATTTGCTCCATTTTTTGTTCTGTTTTTTGCTTCCACCCACTATTTTAATGTATTTTTTGCCAATCTTTTGAAAACATTGGCGCTATTTATCAGGATGGCGCCATTTTTGGCATTTATTTGCACCGATCAGGACAAGTCGGTGCTAATTAAGGTGCTCATTTGTGCTAAATTAGCATTGTATTTAGCGTCGATATTAGCTCTGAGTGTGGCACCGCAGTTAGCGTAGCCTTTGGCTCCGAGTTTAGCTTCAGGTTTAGCGCCACTTTTAGCTCTCGCTTTAGCTTCGAGTTTAGCACTAGTTTAGACACCCCTATGTCGAAGAGACTTATTTATATGTCTCATCGATGATGTAAAACAATGAAATTCCAACAACATACGGGCATATTGAGGAGAGAATCACTTACGTCACATTGAGAAGGTATATGTACCAGTGCTCGGCGAAACACAACTCTTGGATATGACGAAGTAATGTCGATGAGACATTGAGATATTGGTAAGAAAAATAAGATTGTCTCATTGACACTCTTCAAGTAATGATCAAAAGCATACACCGCTATACCACCGAGAAGGTGAGCAACATATGTGGTAGAGAGGTATACACCGCAACCTCGCAACAAGAAGTCGTGAGCAAAGCGATAGTGCGGTAAACAGCAGAAGGGAAGGGAAAAACCCAACCATACCACAACGGGTATAATAAGAGACGGTGGTGGTATGGTAATCATGGCATCATTACAATTTATAGTACTGAATGCAACAAATCACGTCAGTCACAATCCATTCGAATAAATCATTTAAGGAATCAAGAATATAGCCTGCCAAAATACTCTAAAACTCTAATAAACATACTCTAAAAATTTCATCGAAATCTTATTTTTAGGCATAGCCCGCCAGAATGGAGTTTTCATTTTAATAAACATACAATAAAACCTTTTTTGAAACCTTATTTTTAGGCATAGCCCACCAAAATGGAGAAGTGTATCAGTAAAGAATGACAAAGAATGGTAAGGAGATGTGTGTGTTGGAGGCATAGGATTCATTGTTGCTAATCTCATTCCTACTCTGATCAACAAGGGTTACAATGTTCGCACTACTGTTTGTAATCTAGGTATTTAATTGACATATGTTTGCATAATCTCAAATTCCTTCAGATGCTTTTGAAGTATCAATGTATCCTATATAGGGTTTAGAATGACTTCTTTTAATTTTAAAAAATAAATCATATGCTTTTGAAGTATCAATGTGTCCTATATAGGGTTTAGAATAATTTCTTTTGATTTAAAAAAATAAATAAATGTTGTATTATCCTATGATTAGATAATGTGATGCATATAAAGTAAGTCCTTCATACCTGACATTGTTCCAAACCACCACTCACTGCCTTGCTTAAAATGTTTCCTCTAGAAGCACAATAGCATGTTTTAAAATCATGGTTTCCAGTGATTGACCATTAAGGTCACTAGTTTCATCAAGATACAATGAGATTTTTGTCTTCAAAATTAAGGAATTATGCAAGATAACATTGTGAATTGTTTGTTGTGTACAATTTGATTTTCTTGCACATTTATTGCTTTGCTAACTTCCTTTAAGACTGGATATTGCACCATCAGCTACAATCTCAAACAACTCACTCATTATCACTTGAAGATTCCTTTCATGAGCATCTTGTATAAAATCAAACTATGCCCTATAGACTGCCTACTTACTAATATAAGGGACTCATTGTTTCATGGTATTTTGAGTTTCATTTAGAAGGGGTTAATATGTGGCATTTTTATGTGTAGGAAGAATAGATTATGATGCAACATTTGGGTATGGACGGTTCAGGAAAAATTGGATTGCTATCGGTGTCATAACCAGGTTGGATTGTACCTTGAGCTAGTGTGAAACACTTTTGGGTTTTTTCGCTCCGAAGCAAAACTTGTGTGTAGGAATTTCCAAATATCCGACAAAGGAAATTCCTACATTCTAAAGATAAAATCATAAATTTGTTTATCCAGTTTCTGATCCAACCTTACATATTTAATATCCAATAGAGAAAGTTTGTACATTCTAAAGATAAAATCATCAATCTGCTTATCCAACTTCTGATCTAATTTGAGGTCTTGAATATTGAATAGAGAAAGTTCCTATATTCTAAAGATAAAATCATAAATTTTATTGGTCCAATTGGAGATCCAATTTCAGGTCATGAAGCTTCGACAGAGAAAGTTCCTACATTCTAAAGATAAAATCATAAATATGTTTGGTCCAATTGTAAGGATTTGTCTTTTTAATTATACTTTTTGACATTTTTCTTGATACAAATTGTTACTTTAGAATTATGGTATTTATTTTCTTCTAATGTTTTCAACCCTCATTTCAGAGAAGAGCTCCGAAGATGGTTCCTTCAGAAGGAGACTACACTTTTTCGATATAGGTTCCATCTAGAAACACCAGAAGCTCAGGTACTGTCATACTCAGGTACAACAGAGTTTGAGGTTACCTTGTTCTCCTTGATACAAAATGTTGTCCTTCAATCCCTCTTAAGCATCATTCACTATTATGGACTTCATCATTGTACCTTTCATGCATTCGATTTAATTTGTTATGTGGAAAAATGTTGTCTTTGTCTTTGCAAGTGATGAATATTGTGTAAGCTTTTAATCTACATGACTGGCCCTCATGTTTAATTCTTATGACTATTATGATGCTTGGGGCTGCTTACTTTTAACCAGACTATTAATGAAAACTATCTTGGAATCCATGATGATCAGTTTTGTCAGAATCATGGCTATGTTGATAGTGGAATGTTTTTATTAATAAGGATAAATCTTTATCAATAAGGAGATTACCCCTTACCAACATAATCCACTATCCTTGCAAAGATTGATCTTTAATGCTTCATGGATGGTTTACTTGTGATTATCCTTCTCAAATGAAACAATAGGGAAGTAGGCTGGGCTCAGCCCTTGTGGGAGCCACATTTCACCCCACATGCTGTAACCAAATAAAAAAAAAACCTAATTTTATCTATACCTGCACAATGAGAAAACATGTTAGATAAAACCAAGCATATGATAGATATGTTTGATAACTTTCTTGTTTTCCTGGACATCTATGGTATGCAAGTTATTTGAATGCACATGATGATCAAATTATATGTTTATAGATGTATGCACATATTTTGACTAGTGATCCTTCATTGCTCTAACAACATTCTTCTCACTCAAATGCAGGGAACCTAGGAGCAGCAAGGAAGACATCAACTTGGAGGCTTAGACAAGTGGGAAGACTAAAGATGATGCAGAACAAAGCAACCAGGATTTGTCATTATCCCCTTTCTCTTTATGTACATTTTTCTCTTTTGTATCTATAAATGTATAGTTTTTCGATTATATGCATTCAAATAGTCAGTTCCACAACTTGTGTGGAACAACATACATTTACATTATCAATAAAGACTACATTTTTGAAAGGATTGTGCAATCTTTCCTATATTATATGCATTTGCATAAGTGCAATCTAGTAATGTAATCTTTTGATTTTGTTTATGCACATGAATGCAATGTAGCAGAAATAAAAATGTACCTTACTTTTCATTTGAAAATCACAAAAGCTCTACCTAATTGAGCTATTAAATTTTGAGTCTTCACAAACATATGTTGATACAAAATGAATGGAAGAAGCATCGAAGTAATCCTATTTTTTTCTGCCAACAATTCATACCAAAGATTGAACAATTTAAGGATATTGTAATAGGTAATTTGTATTGACACAAATAATATTACTAATGCATTTCAAAGTTTAGGCCATAAGAATCATCCTTTTTTAAACATGGATTGTGTTGTAGCCAAAATTCCGTCCTAATTATTTTTGCATACTTCCATTTTCACTCATCTCTTACATCCTCCATATGCATAGAATTCTTGTCATAATAACTTAAATTTAATAAAATCCCTCACGTGAGCTTCCAAATAACTCCCTTTATCACAACATCAAAGTGTATTCCTCCTTTGAAATACTCCTATGATTTCTCATAGCATATCGCCAAGACAACACCATGTTGATGAGAGTCCCTCCAAAGTCTCCTCAACATTAGCACAAAGCACAAATCAAAAATGTAGATGAGACACCCCTATGTCAAAGAGACTTATTTATATGTCTCATCAATGATGTAAAATAGTGAATGTCAACAAGATATGGGCATATCAAGGAGAGAATAACTTATGTCACATCGACAAGGTATATCTACAAGTTCTTGATGAAACACAACTCTTGGATATAATGAAGTAATTATCGATGAGATAGTGGCATATCGGCAAGATACATTAACTTGTCTCACCGACACCGGCAACCAACATTGGAGGAACATAAGATTTAATGTCAATGAGACATTGAGATATCGGTAAGACAAATAAGATTGTCTCATCGACACTCTTCAAGTAATGATCAAAATCATACACCGCTATATCGCCAGGAAGGTGAGTAACATATGTGGTAGAGCGGTATACACCGCAACGCTGCTGCAAGAAGCTTTGAGCAAGGTGGTAGTGCGGTAAACAACAGAAGGGAAGGGAAAAACACTGCCATATCAACATATCGAAGAAACAATGAGCATTTTAATTAAAAGTCTCTTCGATAGTTATGAAATGATGATTAGTTGGACTGATGTGACTAATGAAAATATCGATGAGACTACCACTATTAATGAAGAACTTGATCATAAAGGTGGCATGAGCGCCATTTATGAACCAGGGCTGGATGAATTGTCCTAAAATTTGATAAATACGGCCTCAAAGAAGTTGAAATCACTGTGAATTGTAATTGAAGGATTTGGAGAACCAAGTTGGATGGTGGTAGGTAGCTAGAAATTTTTAGCATTTATCCAAGTACGTGGTCTAGACTCAATTCAAAGTATTTTCTCAGTTTGTAGATGGAAGCATTGCATGACTAGGGTTGAGATGGAAAAAACCCTAGGCAAACAAAAAGAAAAAAGATAGAAAACTAAAGCTAGGCAATTGAATCAAGACTTAATCGATTAGTGTCTTGGGTCTAGGCCAAAAACCAGAAGAATAGCATAGCTTAACCCATCGTGTGTGACATTAGTAGATAAACGGAAAAATCTGGGAGATGTATGGACTCTATGTAGGGGTTACAACGTCTTTATTTATCATTTAAGGAAGAAATTTTGGCATAGTCCAGTGTCAAACCCGTGGAGTCTGAATTTGCGTAAACTTGTAGTACCTGTCTTTGTGAATGTAGAGTTAATTAAGGTGTTGGCAAAGAATTACAATCCAAAGACGAGAGAAATTCATTTTCCTGATGGGTCATAGTTCATGGTCATAAAGCCAGATTATATTTCCATGATTTTTCAACTAGACACTTCCTTGAGAACAAAATTACGAATCAAAGACCTGTTGTCCAGGAATACCGCACCATAGACACAAGTTACAAGAGGTGGAAATTTCCTCTACATAGGGTTAAAGGTGCAGGTAACCAAACTATGAGGTTCTCTAGTGAAGATAAGCCCCCATTCTCTGTGGCTTTGTTTGAAGAATACTTTCAATACACTTATTACTAAGCTAGTCAGGTACTGGGAATTGATGTTCCTAAGAACATGACAATTGCTCCCATGGTTTTAGCCACAGACATCTAGAGCCATAATTCCCAACCCTATGTTTATAAAGAGTATTTATCAGAGGCCATCAATAATTCCCTCAATATCATCAAGAATGGAAGTGAAGCCATTAATTTCAATCACTATTCTATTTTCATGCACACAATATTATATGAAGGGTGAGTGATGGGAATATGGGGTGAGGAATTAAGAATAAAAGAGTTAGATAATGATGGAAATTCAAGGCCTGTACAAATGTGGACAACAGGTGTGGGACAATAGGTGTGGGAGGTCCCACTACCTATATTTTGAGGAATATTTTTTCAAACCACTATACAAGATGCTAGGCCACAAATGTGACTACAACCTCTCCCCAAAGATCTTAAGAATTCTCTGACCAAAAGATATGGGTCATGAAGCAAGGATAAATCACAATTGGGGGGACTGGTACATGTTTGGGGATTGTACTATTATCAGGGTTTATGGATTTGAAGCTACACCTTATTTGTTGCCTAAGACTGTGCCAGACAAAGTTTCTTATTTAGAGATCATAAGGCAATTTTCATTT
Organism: Sequoia sempervirens; assembly: GCA_007258455.2. Lineage (NCBI taxonomy): Eukaryota > Viridiplantae > Streptophyta > Pinopsida > Cupressales > Cupressaceae > Sequoia > Sequoia sempervirens. The sequence continues at coordinate 50,473,725 of VDFB02193867.1, read as the reverse complement.
TCAGCTTTCATGCATTTAAAGAGCTATGGGAGGTAGACTTTCATGCCTTCCACTTTATGCTTTGGTGATTTCACTATTATCTCTTATTCAAGCTATGACTTGGTTAGTGGTAAACTGGATTATTATGGCTTGCTGGTTGGCAACAAAAGGGAAAATTTTGATCCTGAACACTTCATTTGTGATGCCAAAATTTTTCAAAAATTGAAACGGTATGAGCATAGTTTCCTTTTAGAAGATGTCATCAAAAATTGTGAAGAAAAACAAAACATGATGAGAATGAATGCCTACAGTAGGGTTATGATGGTTGAGGATTTGAAGGTGAATAATAACCTAGGATACGTAGGGGCTTTCCCTGAGGTATAGGATCCCATAGAAAGAATTGAACAGTTAATCCTCCTTGAAGAAGAATTGATAAGAGATGTGCCACTTGTGGCATTTGAAAGAGGAAGGGACATCGGTCCTAGAAGACAAGTAGAAAATATCACACCACTAGATCACTTATCAGCTCAACCTACTTCTGAAGTGAGCTTTTTAGTTGGTTCCCCATCCATGGAAGATGATAACACTGAGGAGGAAGAAGAAGTCTCACAGTTTAATTCTCTTGTTATACCCCAATATGAGATGCCCTTGGAAAGAAGTGTGATTTCCTTTGAAGCCTTTGATAAGATATCAAATGATGTGAGGCATCGTGCAAGTCAGGAATTTGTTACAGATGATACTTTTGTGCAGATCCTTGAATTTAAGTCCTTTATATATGAGTATAAAGGAAGACTAATAAGATAAAGGTTAAAGGACATTGACCCTGAGAAAGAGGATTATGCCTTGAAAGAGTTGCAACATGAAGTTGATAGGGAAATGAGAAACATGACTACTAAGAGAGGAAGATCATTATTGCAAGAAGCTAGAGTTATGCTCCTTCCTGGGTGGGATATTAGTTCAGCCATTGTGTTTGACAACTTTTTGAAGAGAAAGAATAAAACTTTGCAAATAACAGATGAAGCAGGTGACATGGTATATACAGGGTCAGGGTACAATCCTGATAATACCACTTTGCAAATTTAGGCTCTTTACCCCCCCAGGAAAGAAGCCTTCTCTCAATGACCATGATAAGATTTTTGGACATCTCCTGGTGCAAAGAGTAGGGAGACAAATCCCTTGGAGACTACTGAATTGAACGTGAATGTAGCCAAATTCACCAAAGCCCAGATCCAAAAGCTAGTAAGAGATAACCAGTGGCTAATAGAGGAAAATGACAGGTTGAAACAAGAATTAACCAACTACAAAGATAGGTTGTCTACTTCTCCAAGGATTTACTCTCCTTTAATTGAACATGAAAGAAAAGTGTTAGAGGCCATGTCTAAGACTGCTCAATGGAAGCATAAATTTGAAAAGGCTCAAAAGGAATAGGAAGAACTAAAAAGAAAATTGAAGGCTACTACTTTTGAAGTAGCATTAGGGATAATTTGTATGAAATTCAAAGATATGTTCCAACATGCAGATGGTGTCTGGCGTTCTCACTGTGGAAATACAAGGCCCTTGTGGAGCATGGAAGTCTGCTTGACAGGATGAAGGAAATGGAATCCCATATCAAGGAAAAATATGGACATAATAATGCTTTTCTCCAGGAATGTTAGAGCCTCATGAATACACATGAAAACTTCTAGAATATCTTGACACGGGAATTGAATGACTTTAGCTAGCCACTATGTATGGCCATGCCATATTTCTTTGAAGAAACATATTTGAAGGATCGGGAAACTTGGAAAAATGAGATATCAAAATATTTTCTAGGCATCCTTGATGACATCAATGATGAGAATGAGGTACTCAGGAAAACGCATAAGCAGCTTAGGAGGCTGACTGGATTGGAGAATGCAATGAAAGACACTCTACATAATGCAAACACTTATGCCCAGGAGAAATACATTGATCACATGTCAAAGGTTAATTTGTTCCTTGCACAAGCTATATGAGGAGGTAGTTAGAGTTTGGTTGTTTTGGACGCATTAACATGGTGCTTGAGCCTTGAACAAATCTTAGGTGGTCACAAGTGCTTGTTGATGATTAATGAATTGTGGTGCATCCAAAAATAAACTCTTTTTAAGTTTCTATGTTATGTTAATTATGCTTTAGTTAAGAAACGTTGTAACTTTTGTGAATGGACCTAAAGCTAGTTGCTTCTCATATAAATAGGGAAACCAAGGTCCGATTTTGATCATCATATCATCATCATTTCAATCCATTAGAATAGATACTAGACCATCTCGTCCACTTACTCATATCAAAAGAACTCATGTTATGTATGTTTATATTTTGAGCAATATAATGGAGTAGATACATTATCACTCGTAATCCATTTTCAATGTTCAATTGTTGTGTCAATTTTCATGCTTATTTATTGCTTTGTTGTCTCAAAAGTGGTCTTTTCAAGTTGTTTAAATTTGCAAGATTTATCAGGGCACATTTGATGTTACTGTGTGGATGCTTTGATTGGTTTCTGGTTAGGTGTGAATTAATGTCCTTTCAAATAATTTAATTTAATTGGTTTCTATTAAGGATTAAAGTCCTCTTAGAGATTGGCACCCTCTTATGGTCTAAAAACCTACGTTTTTGAGACCCAACAAATTGCAAACAACTCTAAAAATTTTAAAATTCTATGAAACAGTGTATATATTCTTGTACTTGTAAATATTCTTTTACTGTTATGTCTATTAAAGAAAACAAAGTTTGAATAAAAAATGCTTCACCCTTTTTTGTAAGTGAGTATGTGAATTATTTTTTAAGGAAAAATCTTACAATGTTTACATTTTCAATTTACTAGTTTCAAATCTTCATTTGCTATGTATATGAAATTGTATGTGCTCTTTATCTCTAATGACATAAAACATTAATGTCATCAGAATCAGGGTTTTCAATTTCAGCACCATCATTGTCCACACTTTTCATATCTTGTTCACTTTTAAGTACAATCATCAAAATTTTATTTTTATTTCTTGTCCTAGTTAATCTTGATTCCTTTCAGTGCAACACAATAGGTTGCATGTTAAATTTCAAACATTTTCTTTGCAATTTTTTGTATATATTATTTTTTGAGTGCATCATTATGTAACAACAATTTCACTTCTAAGATATACAATAAAAATAAATGAAAGCACATGTTTGCTTTGTCAAGGGAAATGCATGGTGAATACCCTATGTCTTTCAGATAAGTGTGCAAGCGAAATAAGACATAACTGATTGAATCTGATTTTCTATTGCATAATTTTTTTTTTATGTGCTTTTTACTTTTTGCATGTGGATTACCCTAAAAAAGAGACAACTTATCTTTTCTTAAATGAAGCCTTTACATTTGTTGTCTACAAAAGGAATTTACTGCTTGACAACAGGTTCGTGAACTTCATACAAATTAAGATTGGTGTAAAAGTCCATCCCTGCAAATGTTGTTTGGTCTAGAATTATAATGGAAAATAAAAAAACTTCCTAGGAGAATAAAACAGGTTTTCAATTGTCCAAGTACAACATAATATTACTAAAGCATTTCAAAGTTTAGGCCATAAGAATCATCCTTTTTTAAACATGGATTGCAAATAATTCTGAAAATTTAGAAGTCTTGGTCATTAACATTATTGTCTACCACAATGCCATTCAATGTATCATTGTCAATGTTCATATGTTCTTTCAAGTATTTAATATTATCATCATCCTCATCTTGACCCGCATCATCTTCATCATCATTGAAATTTGACTATATACCATCTATATTGTTACTAGATGTATTTGGATCATCATTTTCTATACCATCCATATTGTTGTCTTCCATAACATCATCTAACTCTGGATTGTTGTCTTCTTGTGCCTGAACATAACCATATTCAACATCATCATGGATGTCAATTTCTTCGATGTTCTCTAATCCCTCTCTCTCATTTTGTTGGCCAACTTTGTTTTGCTCAGTATCCACTAATGCATTGTCAAATACATGCCTTAATCTTGGATCATAATGTATGACAAATATCCATTTCGGGTCCAAAATATCTTCATAGAAAAATACCTGCACATGAACGAAATACATATATTAGACGTATATTATAACAATTTTATTGATTAATAAACACATTTATATATTCGCAATAAGTTATGAATTAATAGATTAATGATCACCACCGCTTCTTGTTTGAGTTAAAGAAATACCTACTCACAATGAATTGGTAGAATATAAGGCTCCTTATCCTCTAGTAGGAATGATGAGGAATCTATAGAAAGCAATCCACTATGGGTATCATGTCTTCGTGTCCTCTTAAATGCTTCATACCATCTACACTTAAAAATACAACATTTAAAAGAGCAGTAGTCCAACTCAATAATTTCTTGTATTTTCCCAACATATTGTAGATTCCCTTCAATTATATTCTTATCGTTTGAGCTTGATCGACAGGATTGCTCGAATTCAACCATGATGCCACAATCGAAGGATCATCTCTTTATGTCTACACTTTCTACATGATATGCCGACCATATTCCCACATTGTTGGATATTTCCTCGCTCGTGAAATACCATTTATTTCAATGAAAAAAATATAATGACAAATATTAAAATAGTTAATACTGTCAAAACTGTAAGGAAAGAACATTTTGTAAAATTCCAACTGTACCTTTCTTTCACATCCTTTAGACATGTTGATTTCATCTTCTATTATGTTTGAATCTATATCTACATCTTCTATTTGATTTTGAATTTGTTCAGTAACCCATTCTAGTGTGCAATATTTTCCCCATTCCCCAAGAAAATGAGTGGGAAATGGAGTATTCCTTGGGTTTCATCTCTTCAACTGTCTCCTTGCTTCTAACACTTCTCTCTTTTTATCATACAAATCAATCCATTTGTTCATAAAGTCCATGTGGTACAGAATGAACTTGTCAAGTATAGAAATTTCATCTACACCTATTATATGTCAACATGTTTATTTCAAACTCCAAATTTCATGTTAATTTGACAAATAAATTACAAAGTAAATTAATGATTGCAAGAAAAACAACCACACTGATCATAAATTTACTTACTAATTTGTACTTCAACACCATTAGATTGTGCTTTTTCTCCATCAATAATATCTGATGCTCATTCTTCATCTCAAATGTGTGGGCCATCTTCAAAATCCTTACCAAGGAATTCACACAAGAAGAAAAATTATTTCATTTAATACATACCCTTCAGCCATGCAACCCTCTGAATGTGCCTTTTGTCAGACATATATTTTATGTCGATGATTTTTGGATGAATATTTATTAAGTATGATGATTTTAATTTATTGCTCATGATGGATGTTGTCAAATTCAATTAAATTATAAATATTTGATTCACTTGTTTTAATTATAGATGATCATGCTACAATAATTATATTGTTATTTAATCATATGAGTTAAATAATTAAATTACTTACTCTGTAATTATATGAGTTATTTAAGAGGCATGTTATATTTAACTAATTAAATTGAAATAAAACATATTAAATTAATAAATGGAAGTAAAACAAGAAGCATTTTTAGAAGCAAAAAAGGAAGAAACAATGGAAGCCAAAATAGAAGGAATCTTGGAAGCAAAACCAAATGCAAACCTGGAAGCAAAATTGGAAGTAAATCTAGAAGAAAAACTAGAAGCAAAACCGGAAGCAAAACCAAAAGCAAACCTGGAAGCAAAATCAGAAGCAAACCTAGAAGCAAAACTAGAAGAAAAACTGGAAGCAAAACCAGAAGCAAACTTGGAAGTAAAACTTGAAGCAAAACTAGAAGCAAAATAGGAAGCAAAACTGGAAGCAAAATTAGAAGAAAAAGTAGAAGCAAAACCATAAGCAAAACCATAAGCAAAACTAGAAGCAAAATTAGAAGCAAAATTGGAAGCAAACTTGGAGGCAAAACTGGAAGCAAAACTAGATGCAAAATTGGAAGCAAAACTAGAAGAAAAAATGGGAGTAGACATGGAAGCAAAACTAGAAGCCAAATTGGGCACCAATTTCAACGCCATTTTCGTCATTACTTCTCGGTGCTATTTTAGGCGCTAATAGAGGTGCCATGATTTTGAAACACTAAATACAACGAAAAAGTCAATGCAAAAACGAACGCCGAACTGAGCATGCTTGTTTGTGTCGAGTTTAACGCTAGCCAAATTGTCCTACTCATGTGCTCAAAATACACTAAAATTTGGTGCTAAAGTCGGCGCTAATATCCTATTGTGTTGTTGTGATGCTCATGATGGGCTTTGTGAAATTCAAAACATAATCCACATGAGCCCACCACTCATCATCTAGGATTAATGCTTTTACTTTTTGGGCTCTTTTTGTGCTTGACTAACTCCATACACTCCATAGGCTATTGATGACCATAGAAATCAAGGCCTCTCAAACCTTCACAAGTCATCTTAAGATGATTTTGTAAGATGCAAATCAAGTTTCGAAAACCTACCATGGTATAAAAAATACATGTCACAAATCAACAATAAAAAATTAAAAAATTAAAAAATATATTAAAAAGTCAAATTTAAATGACCAACAACTCCAACTTGAGGTCATGAAGATGCCTTGTGACATGATGATTAGTCACAAAAATTTGGATCTCCTTGTTTTCTATGTAGATTTTTTTACCCACTCAATTTGTGTGTCAATCTTTTGCAATGTCAAATTGAGTGAGCAGATGGTGTCCAAAAAATGTGACTATATGTACTCTCCACTATAGATCCAACAACCCTACAATTTTTAGCATTGTTCATTATGACTTGGACAAAACTTTTATATTTGCATCTTTTAATTGCTCCTCACAATCCACTGCCTTTAAAAACATCACCCTTTGGGGGACATTGCTATAACATTGATCAATGGTCTATTTTTTGCAATCTTTCCATCCATCAAAAATGATGGACACACTTCTTTCAGGACATGTATCCTTGATTACTTTCAATTATGCCTATCTTGAAGCTTTCTCCTTTGCTAATAAGGTGGTTTGCACATTTTCATACCCATGACTAACATAATTAGAAGCCCACTACCATAAATGTAACAAACAATGTTTTGATCTGTAATCTCCTCGCTTCATTTTTGAAGGAATTATCCAATAGATCTCTTTTTCATAAAACATGTTGTACCCAAAATAAAAAAATTTCTTCACTAAGGCATTTTGGTAAAAACTGTCAAAATCTTGTAAAATTGTCGTCAAAAGTAAAAAAAGGTCAAAATGTCTAAAAATAGCAATTTCTATTTTTAGAAATTTCTAAAAAACAAACGGATCATGAGGTTTTCCTAGGTTTTTTGTCAAGAAGATGTTCGCAAAATTTTGAAAATTTTAAAATTAGGGTTTCAAGCCCCTATTTTTAGAAAAACCCTAAAAATAGGGTCTTTTTGAAAATGGCTCAAAATGATTTTGTTTGGTTAATTATTCGTTATGATCACACTGGTCCAGTAAGAATTGTCAAATAATTAGTTTTTCTTTGGTGGGTCCATTTCACTTTTTTAGAAGAAAATTTAATACCTTTGAGGTCATTAATGGAAGATGGCTAGATACCAGGTGTCAGAATCTAAGCTTCAAACATTGCACAAAAGAATCTATGGCGAAAGATAGTCCAAAAATGGTGAATGGAGGAGGGGACTTCGAAAAGTTAAAAATTAAGAATAATAAACTATTTGGAATGTTGGATGCTTCGTAGATCACACATGCACAATGGGGAACACAATCAACACATCAACAACAACAACCAACACAGTCGACAAACACGTGAAAGGTTGGTGTTGGTGTTGCACTTGGACGGCGAACGCAGTCGAAAGATGATGACTGCAGTCAACGTAGTCAATGACACGGTGAACGCAAAGCTTGAGAAGGATGAAAACTATAAAAAAATGGTTGTCTAGAGCACAAAATTTCCCCTGCTAGCCAAGGGTTTCCAAGGTTTTAGGTTTTCTGAAGAGCTTTAAAGGTTTGTAGCTACAAATAGTTTCCTTCTAGATCTAAGTAGGCTTTCCAATGAATTCATCAGTTAGTCCAAAGGAGTCATCAAATTCCATGAAATGCAGATCAAGTGAAGACACACCATGGGAAACAAAAAGGTCACAAGGAAAATTGGAGGAAAAGCGCCCCTACTAGCCAGGGGCACTCATGAATTCAAGGTTTCAAATGCAGCTATTAAGCTTTGCAGTTTTGGGGGTCCTCTTCAGAATTCTTCCAACTTCACGATGAATCTAGCATCTAGCTCATGATATTTATCAAACACTCGCAAACGAAGTTCAAACCAAAAATGTTGAAAGTCAACAAACACAAAATTGGATAATTCCATAGAAGAAAAGCACCCCTGCAAGCCAGGGGCACCCAAAATTTTGAAGCATCAGATTTAGTTTTTAGGTTTCATGACCTCTAGCAAGACCTCCTTAGATTTTGTTAGGCTTCGCGATAAGTTTGTCGGCAAGTTCATCGGAGTAGTCAAACATCTAGCAACGAAGATCAAACATGGGTGTTTTGAGAAAAAAATAAAGTAAAAATTATATCTTCTACACACAAACCCCTAATAGTTGAGTTACATGTCCCACCTAGCAATAAGGCATCCCTACTAGCTAGGGGCACCTAGGGTTTTGATGCCTCAGAATCAACTTTTAAATTTGCAATACCAGTCATCCTTTCCAAAATTCTTCAAGCTTTTCATTGAATATCTCAACCTAATGACGAGATTCATCAGTCACTAGTAATTGTAGATCAAACAGGAAACAGTGAATGGGAGTCAAATTGGAGAAGTTGGAAATCACTAAAAAATGGTAGTCTAGAGCACAAAAGCACCCCTGCTAGCCAGGGCGCCCAATATTTCAAGCCACCAAAGCCAATTTTTAGGGTTTACAACCTCCAAGAAGATATTCTCAGATTTGAAGTCTAGCTCCATAGCCAATCCATCAACCAACTCAGAGGACTTGTCAAATGCTAGAAATCAAAGATCAAATGAACACCAAAAACATAGGAAAAGTTAAAAATCATGAAAAATGTTCTAACACATCAAAAGTTGGATGCTTTATCTAAAGGAAGGTGCCCAAGTCAACTTGAGTTATATATTTTCGCGAGATGACTCCTAAATTTAGGATTTTTGCTACCTAAATGCTTCTTTCACCTCCAAATTTCATTTAAGAAGAATTTGGGCATCCATACTTCATTATTTTGCAAGTTGACTTGAAACGCCAAACATAGAATTTTCTGCTCTACAAAATTTGAAGGATCAAACAAAAGGGGTTTTCAACATTCTTCATATTTTTTGAGTTTAGGTTGTACAAAAGAACATCTTTTCATAAGGTGTTTTTCCAGGGCATCAATTTTTAGAGGTAGCAATTCATAGTTTTTAGCTTCTGATGATCTGGGTTATCTTATTTTTCAATCTTCTCCAAGATTGGAAAAATTTTCAACAACTTCTTCAGCTTCCTCTGTCTTAGGGTTTCTCGCATGTTCAACAAAAAACATTTTTTTTCAAAAATTTGACCAACTGTGTTTGTCCAGTACAAAATTGGCCACAAAACCCACACTAGATTGTTAACAAAAAATTGCCCCACTTCCTCCACTTTTTAGGGTTTCTTGAAAAATTTAATTTTTCAAAAAACTGACAATTTGGGTCTCTTCAACATACAAGTTCCTACAACAAAATTTTTCTGGGAAAAATTGCTTCACTACTTCTACCTCTAAGGAGTTCTTGCATGTCCATGAAAAAATTAGTTTTTCAAAAAACGGACGATCTGGCTCTATTCAGAATGACATTCCTTACAAAACCCATATCTCATATTTTTATCCAAAAATCTGCCTTTTTCTACCTTTCACCAAAGCTATTTTTAATGATATCAAATTTCCACAATCCATATTGTATTGTTCAAAGACTTCTGGATTTGATTCTGTAAATTTTTTTGCATCAAATGTTTTGGATCACACTCTATGATCCATCATCAGGATGAAAGCAAAGAGCATAAGGAGAAAAATAGAGAGTTGCAAACCTAGAACACCTTTAATAGATCAGAAATGGGGGGGGGAGAAGGCTGCACACAATCCAAGAAGACAAGACAATTTTAAAATAAAAAAGAGAGAAAAAATTTTATAGAGAAACCAAGGGGAAAGGAAAATAAGAATAAAATTAGAGAATTTAACACCAAAGAATTTAAAAGAGCACAAGAAGGACTACACAAAAGAACAATAAAATAAAGACAAGGAGACTAAAACAAAAAGGAGGAAATAATTACAAGAATTTTTAACGAGAAGAATAAAATAAAGAAAAGAATAATAAATTCAAAAGAAATTTTATAATTAAAAAATAAAAAAGGAAAGAAAACGAATAAGAAAGAAGACAAAAATATAAGAATTAAAAATTCAATAGAGATGAATCAAATAAGAGAGAAATAATTAAATAAAAGAATTAAATAGAAATGAACCAAGTAAGATCGGGAATTAAATAAATGAAATAAATGAAAGAAAAGAGTAGAAATTAAACAAATAAAAGAAAGAATAAGTAAAAAACAAATAAATGAGAGAGCTAAAATAATTAAATAGAAATGAAAACAAAAGTAGAGAAAGAAATAAATAAAAGAAAGAAACAAAGAGTTGAAAGAAAGAGATTGAAACAAACCAGAAAGAAGAAATAAATAAAATAATTATTAAAGAGAAGAATAAAATAAAGAAGAGATTAATAATTAAGAGAAAAATTGTAAAACTTGTCCCAACATATCCATGTTCACAGTCAAACATATCCGTGTTCACAATCAAACTTCATGGTTTCATCATGCAATACTCTTCGATTGAAAAAAATCAAGAAAAGCGTCAGAAGCATAAAACTGTAGAAGAAATGGAGGTCATCACTCCAGTTATAGAGCCGCCAAAGTCACCAATCAGTCAATTGTCAGTTGAAGCATGTAGATATTTCCAAAAATAGAACTCAAGTAATGACAACAGTTAACTTGACGCCTTTTCCGAGTCTAACTAGTCATCCACTTTTCATCTATCTTTGGAGATATTTATTGTACAGTTGGATCTTTCTTTAGTTTTAGATCAATTAATTGGTGTAGTCTTCCCAGTTAACTGTTACTTTACTTTGTTTAGACATAGGAATAAATCTTGCAGATTGAAAAGACTGATTGTTAACAGAAGGAGATTTTAGGGTTCTCTACTCCTGTGTTTATGTATAAATAAGAACAACCTTGCTCATTATTTCTTAACCACGTGCTTGTGATAATAAAACAATGAGCCTAAGTGCCCGCCTCTTTTTATTCATGTATATGTTCAAACTCTGTTTAGTGTAATTTGGTTGATCGTTTATTGTAGGTTTTTCTTCTTGTTACAATTTTTTGTCCCAAATGTGTAATTATTGTTGGAAAGCTTTTGAGGGAATAAATCTTATTCCTACCTTACTTTGATCCAAAGTCTCAAGATCTTTCAAGTGATATTTTTTTTATAATCTTTATTTTAGTCTACACCTCAAAAGTACAATGAGTCTTTGAGAGAATTTTGAAAGCAAGTTTATTGTTTCATGTTTTGATTTTATAATTTTTATTTCAGCTTTCATCTAAATGTACAATGAGTCTTCAGGTGCGTTCTGAGAATAAGTTTATTTCAGCTTTTTCTTAACCAAATCATTCCCTGTTTACTTCTAAATTCTCTTGCTCTAAATTTACTCGAGAAGATAGAAGCATCATTAGTTTAGGCCTAGTTGTGTTTGAAGTTACAAAACCAGAGAAAACCTCAGCTACAATGCAAAGAGTTTTATAACCTTGTGCTCTCAACTAAGATAAAAAGATAGGAATTTAGTTTACTTTTTCTTTTTACACATAATCAGCAAGAGGAAGCTTCCCCTCCTAATTTGAAGAGCATTCTAATTGTGCATAACTGTTCGTTTCCAATACACATACCAGAGGTGCTAATTGAAATGCCAAGAAAACATTATCTCCTTCAGATGATGGTGGCATTGGCATGAAAGGATGAGAGCTAGCCAATTGTGATAAGCCACTAGCTTCTCTTTGCAAGAGGATGTGCAATAACATTTGATCTATTGTATACCATATCAACATCTTTTTGTTCTTTAATATAAGCCAATATTTGGTGTTTCAACAACCCTTTTTTATTTGGGTTGGGACAAACTTTTATTCCTTATAAAGGAATAGTGCATAATTGAGCTTTCATTCAAAAGTATGAGCTCTCATTACATTAATGGTGTCTAGTTTTTGGAGTTGGAGCCTTCCCAAAGGAACTTCTTCATTGTGCTATTTATTGTGTTCTTTGCCTTCTTTGCTAACTAGAGACAAGATATTACGTAGATAGGTATGGCAGCAAGAACAAATTTGATCATCTAAATTCTCCCAGCCACTGACAACCAATGGCCTTTCCAAGGGACGACCTTGCTTGAACACTTCTTCATCACATCTCCCCACAACTTGGTTTTGTTCACACCATCAAAGATTGATGCTCCCTGATATTTGGATGACAATGTATCAATTGCGTACCCAAGCTCAAAAGCAATCATTGTTTGTAGGCCTTTATTGGTGTTAAAGAAGAATATTTTTTATGTTCCTTGTTAATGATTTTTTTGGAATAGGCTGCATATGTGTCAGGTTTCTTCCTCACCAACTTGGCCTCTCTAAGATTTTCTTCCCCAAACAAAACAATATTGTCTACAAACTTTACATGTGCTAGGGGTGCCATGTCCCTTGCCATAGTCACGTCATGCCAACTACCTTCATCCCTTTTGGCCTCTATTGTTCATCCCTATTTCAAACATGATTACAAAGATGAATAGTGAAATTGAATCCCCTTGGCACAAACCGTTCAAGGATTCAAAGAACCCACATAGTTCAATCCATTGATGTTAACTGGAAATTTGGCCATGGAAATACAAAAGTAGATCCATGCCAACCATTCATCACAAAATTCAAACCACCTCATTACATCCATGAGGAACTACCAATTGACTCTATCATATACCTTGCACACAACCAACTTGATCAACATACTTTTTTCCCTTGTGCTTCAAATTAAGTGCAACACATCATTTTCCAAAATTATGTTGTTAAGGATTTCCCTCCCAGACGTGAAGACATTCTATTCCTTTGAGATAACCAAGTTCAACACATTCTTTATTCTATTTTCCAAGGTTTTCACAATGATTTTATAGATCATGTTTCATAGTGAGATGGGTCTATAATCTGCAAATGACCTACATTCCTCCTTTTTAGGAATCAAAGTTACTGTCGTGTTAGTCATATCTCTCACAAAAAATTCTTTCTCATGAATTCCTCTGCCAACTCCCAAATCTCCTCACATATTATGTGCGAGCACTAAAGAAAATCATTGGGAATCCATCTAGGCTCGAGGCTTTATTCAGGTGTAATTTTAATGTCGCACACTAGATTTCATCCTTTGACAAGGGCTCTGTCAACATTGCATTGTCCGCATCATAAATTATCCTCGAGATGGTAGATGTTACTTCCACATTGCTCAGCTTATCCATCACCTTGATCAAGGCCAAGATGGACATAAATTATGCCACTCTTGCATTCTCAATATATTCCCTACTTGCTACCATCCTCCCTTCCTCATTCTTGATCTCGTTGATTCTATTCAACATCCTCCTCACCTTCACTAAATTGTGAAAGAATCTGATGTTGTGGTCCTCATTCGCCATCCAATTTTCCTTGGCCTTTGATTTTCCTTCCAAAAAAATATCTTCTCTTGCAAGTAGCTCAACATGTTCAACTTACAATTCCTTTTCATTCATAAAGTCCTCTTGGAACATTCCTGTTCTTATAATTTTTTCACTCAATGCCTCAATTTTTCGCTTCCACTTTTTATTTTTCTTTGAAAATATTTTTAGAGGTATGCACATTCCACTCTTTCAACTTTCTTTTTATATGACCGAACTTCGATAAGAATACAAAACACTTCATGCCAGCCTTCACCGATGCCTCAGTTCACTACTTCTCATTGTTGCCAATTAAATTAGGACTCATCCACATTCTTTTGAATTTAAAATAGATTTTCCTTGGTGGGACATCTTTGAAAATTTCCAACTCAACTATAAAATGATCTGAGATGGCTTTTGGTAGAATCCTTGTCATTAGACATTCCCCATCATTTATCCATTCCTTAAAGGCAAGAAATCTATCCAATCTTTCAAATATTTTTGTGAAACCTAAGCACCTATTTTTCCAAGTGTATAGCCCATTCTTGGGTGGGATATCTTGAAGTTTATTTGTCTCTACAAAGGATCAAAAATATCTCATCACTGCAATTTTTGATCTGAGCCCCTCGCTCTTTTCCTCCAACTTGAGAATCATGTTAAAGTCTCCTCCCAAGATACATCTACTCCTGACAGCTTCAACTTGGACAATGAGAGACTCCCACAAGTGCTTCTTCTCATCCGTTTGATTGGTCCATATACATTAAAAATCAAAAACTTAGTGTTGGATAAGAAATGACATACCTCCACCAAAATTCAATTACCCTCCTTCATTATTTCCTTTCCACCAACAGTGGACGGGTTCCAAAGTATGCCCAATCCCACAACTACGCCATTCACAAAAACCATTCTATACTTTGTAATGTTTGAGAAATAGGACATCTTTTGATTCGAATTTTGTTTCTTGCAGCAAAATTAAATCGACCAAAATTTTATCTAAATGGCACTTGGTCATGCACCACTTATTAGGGGTGTTTAAGCTCCTAACATTCCATGTAGCAATATTCATTACTCTCCAAGGGAGGTGCTTCCTCTCTTAGATCTCAACATGTATTCCTTGATGTTAGACAACCCTTTCTTAGTCATTGATTCCTCTCTTTTGCTTGTTAGTCTTTCTTCTTGTCCTTTTTCCCACTATGAGTTTCTACTTAATTGATTTTGAGGCCGATTCGTTAACACTTCTGGGATCTACAATATCTAGCTCATTTGTCTCTAATTCTTCCTCCTCAGTCCATTTCCCATCCTCATCTTTATCCCAAATGTTCTCCATTGGCTCTTTCTTCCTGGGCTCTTCCTTCGAGATCTCCTTAGTCTCACCTTCCTCCCTTCCCATACTCGGCTTGCCACCCTCAGGAGTTTCCAACACCCTACTAGGGCATGAACCACTCTCTAGCTTGGGAATCACTATAGGAGTTTCCTTCGGTTCTTTCTTCCTCCATACATCCCTTTGTTTTGGTTCCTAGTTGTGCTTCCTTGGATAATTTTCCTCCATATGGCACTGGCTCTTACACTCCAAACAAAAGAACCTTTCATCTTCAATTGTTGTTGGTTGTGTCCATTCTTGGAATAGGGTGTCTAAGTATAGCTTAATTAGGATTGGTTTTATGTGTGTCACACGAATCCTCGCATAAAGATGTGATCTAGATTCTCAAAAGCCTTCATCAATTTTGATTGTTATGCCCATACTATCCTTGATTTCCTGTAAACCATTTTTTTTCCAAAATTCTAGTGGAAGGTTGTAGAGACAAATCTATGATGACTCCTTGTTTAAAATATACTCCAACAAATTGAAATTTAGAGCCCACCTCTGCAGGTACATTGTTGAGTTTTCCATTATCCAAAGGCCCCCACTTATTACCTCCTCACGTGCAACTTCGTATTTGAACTAAATAAAAAAGAAGCCTTTTGGCAGAAAATATGGTGCACATCCATGCTCCCAGTTTTCGCCTAGCCATTTGTCAATTTGCTCTTGACTGAAGAAACAAACCTTTCTATTACACCTCACTTAATTAGGTTTTGAATTAGCATTTTGGTAAAATTGATTCCTACACCTTTCACCCTTGTTGCATCAATAGATCTACTATTAATAAATGTATGCATGTAACTACAATTTTTTTTACTAGGTATGAGAATGAAAACTTGTTATAAATGAAAGCCATTATTAACAAAGCCAAACAAAACATGAAGGCTACCTGGGATAGGTATAAAAGTTAGGCTGATTCTAAAAGGTCTACCCAACATTTTGAGGTTGGTGAACATATTTTTCTTGGAGTCAAACCAAAAAGGAGTTCATTAAAACTTGGTAAATATTCTAAGATAGCTCCTCGTTTCTGTGGACCTTTTGAAAAATTAGAAAAATTAGGTGATATTGCTTATAAGCTTTCCTTACTTCCTCAATTACAAATCCATAATGTATTTCATTTGAGTTTACTTAAGAAATATGTATATAATGCAAATCATGTTATTGATTGGAAAAGTATTTTGATTGAACTTCTTGTGAATTTAAGATTGAACTAATAAAATAATTGAAAGAAGATCTAGAATATTGAGAAACAAGGTTATAAATGAAGTGAAAATTAAATGGGGTCATTGTAATAATGATAGTGCTACTTGGGAAAATGTTGATTTTATTAAGGATCAATATCCATATTTGTTTAACTAAAGTTGTTATATTTGTATGTGTGACACAAAAAATCATCAAGCTACTAGGGTAGTAGCTAAATTACAAGGGGAGAATTGTTACAAGATTCTTTCTCGTAAAAAAAAGAAAATAAAGAATGTAAAGTTTAATTAAACATTATTATTATTGAGAATGAGTGTGACTATTGTAACCACCCTTGGAATATTCTATAAACCTATAAGTTAATTGAAATGGGGGAGACATACAAGAAAAGGAGAAAAAGTGAAGGAAAAAGTAATATGAAAGAAGGGGCACACAGTGTGTGTCCAATTCGGGGTACAACGTACACATGAGAGTGTCCTAGCCAGAGCAAAGTTTATGTCGTGAAGGCAAGTTTGGTTCTATGCAAGAACCTATTCCTCCAGAGGTGTTTGTGTCAGGAAAAGGTAGGACCTATAACCCTCCCTCTGTGTACAAGATAGCAACTCTCCATAAACTATTAAGATATGCATTATTCCATGGCATATAATGTAAATGATCCTTTGTGTTAATTCATCTTTTCTAGGTAATGTTATAAATTTCATTATCTCATATTGCTCAAGTGATTAATTATTATTGTTCCTTAATCATTAGATAAATTAAAATATTATTTTTCCTTAATCATGATAAATTAAAATATATTTCATTGTTTATATTGTTGAAAATAATTAGGTGACATTGATTTCATTTTTATTGCTATAAAAGTAAACTTTATAGAAAGAAAATAATTTTCTAGTTTAAATATGTTCCTCTCTATCACACAAAATACTATTGCAATGAGTTTTGTTTTTCTTGGTTAATTAGTTACTAATAAGTTGCTTTTAAACCAATTAGAAAATATTTTTTTATCCTCTTGAAATAAAATTTAATATTTTAGGGTGTTATTGGTGGATTTTTAGGAATTATGAAGGTGAACTATTATTTTAATGGTTTTTACCTTGCTTCCATATACATTATCTTTTATAAGTTAAGCTATAAATAGGTTTTCTAACTTTTTTAGGAATGGTGTTATTAATTTAATTTAAACAAAATTAAGAGTTAGGTTTTGAGAAACTATATGACCAAAAAAATAAATTTGAATATTTATATTTTTATATTAAAATAGCATGAATGCTATTAGTAAATATATTTTAAGAAATATGAACTTCATTAAATGTTTAATAATATATCTATATATAATATTATTTAATAAATCTAAAATATATAATTATAGAATCAAAATGTTAATATTTACATAATTTTATTAATTGATGAAGATAAGTTCAAGACCCATAGGTCTAATTTGAGTTGGATGGAGATGGTGGGCGAGGGTGTTGCGGCTATGCAGGCCCGCGACCAATAAGGTCATGACATGCATGCGGTTGCTTTTTCCTTTTATCCTGTGGCTGGTGTCTGTGCAAAGTGTGTGGGCTGCACTTGGGGGTGGGTCATTTTTGGTGTGTGGGGTCTGGGGTTTTTTCTTACAGGGGTGAGTCTCTTTAGCTTTTAGGGGTGGGATATTTTTGTTGGCTGTTGGTGAGTTCAGATGTGGTTTTTTGTTTGGATTATGGTGGAGTAACATGTCTCTTACAGTTTGGTGGTGGCTGATTTCGGTGGGTTTCATACTGGATTTTCAACAGGGCTGAATGTTCAATAGTTTGGATCATTTTATGTGGGGAGAGCCCTAAATTGAAGAAAGTAAATGGTTGTTTTCCTAGGAGTCAGGATCGTTCGATCTTGGTTCTTTCTCCAAAATATGTGGTTGATGATGTCTCTTAATGGAGTAGACATGATTTAATCTAAAAATTTATTGGGATCCATATTCCTCTATCGGCTTTGGATGCTTGGATTAGGAGTACCTGGAAAGTTGAGGGTGACATGGAGCTAATGGTGGCCACAAATAGCTATTTTATGGTTTTTTTTTCTAATATGGTCAATAGGAATCGGGTTTTTGAGGGAGGACCCTACTTTTATAATCATGTTGGATTGTTTATAAAACCTTGGCATATGGGTTTTAACACAGCTGAAGAACTACCATCAAGAGGGTTCATGTCTAGGTTCCTCTGTTGAGGCTTCCCCTGGAGTTTTGGAGAGAAGATATTTTATAGCGGAATGCGGCTCTTCTTGGTAAGCCTGTTGCAGTTGCTCAACAAACCCTTGAAAGAAAGGTTATTTCTTTTGCTCAGATTTGTATGGAGGTTGACTTGAACAATCCCTTGCCTAACTCTCTAGAAATATGTCTTGGTTCTTTGTCCTAGATTCAACAACTTGATTATGAGTCCCTGCCTTTTCGTTGTTGGATTTATCATGAGTATGGGAATCTTCAGAAGCAATGTCCTAAGATTAAGAGGGCTTCTCCTTCTAACTCCCCTCCTTTTTCCTCGGCTCCAAAAGCTAGTAGGGAGGATAAAGATAAATCTTCAATGAAGGAGGATGAACTAGATAAAGATGGTTTTGTACTGGTTAAGCAAGCTAAGGGTCATGGGTAGAAGAGATCGTTAAAGGAAAAGAAGAATGAAGAGGAATTCAATCGGTTTGAGGTGTTGAACACCTCAAATTTGGAGGAAGGAATCCCACTGGATGTGCCTTTTGATATTGTTTGTATGGGTTTTGTTGGGGGACAGGGATCCGATCAAGCTATTCATTTATCACAAAGTGTGTAGGATCATCTAATAACTCTGAATGATCATATGTAAGATGATGAGGATGATATTGTCTTGGAAGGTTTGGCAAAGGAGGGGCTAATTTTTGGCAAGAGCAAGGGGTCTTCTCTAGCCTTGGGGGTCCAACATTGCACAATTATGAAGGGTTTGTTTGAGCACTCTTCTAAAAGTGGCCGCAAGAAGGATGTTGAGAAGATTAAGCATACTAGAGATTTATTGGTGGAATATGGGTCTATTAAACCCATTGATTTTCACTTTTCTCCATCTCCCCCATGATTGTTCTCTCATGGAATGTAAGGGGGTTGAATAGCACCTCCCGTCAAAAGGATATTCATGATCTGGTTGTTGCTCATTCTCCAGACATTTTTTGTGTTAAGGAGACTACACTTTCAGTTGATATCATGCTTCAGTGTGCTTCTCGTGTATGGTATTTTGGCCAGTGTCAGTGCATTGTTTCTCAAGGGAGTTATGGGTGTTTGGCTCTTTTTTGGGATCCAAGAAATATTGCTCCACTTTGGTGGATTTCCAGTCAATCTTCTATTTCCATGGCTACCTCTTCCTTGGAAACTGGTGAGACTATTTTGGCTACTAATGTTTATGCAGCAATTGATATACATGGAAAAATACAGATTTGGGCTCATATAAGGTATGTTAGATATTGTGCTCCTTATCTTCCTTGGATTTTAGCTAGTGATTTTAATTTTGTGTTGAGATTAGAGGAGAAAAGAAGTGGGTTTCCCTGGCTTGGTCCTGCTTCTGATATTTTTCAGGAGAATGGGGATTTGCTTGCTTTAATTGATGTCAAAACTTCTAATAGGTTTTTACTTGGAATAATAGACAGAGTGGAGAGGAAGCTATTTATGAAAGGTTGAATAGATTTCTTGTTTCCTATTTTTGGATGGGAGGTAGGTTGGCTACTGGTTCTAAGATTCTTGATTGGAGGGGTTCTGATCATTAGCCAATTAAACTTTTAGTAACCTCTTTTACAGCTCCCAAGAATCCTCCCTTTAAGTTTCAGCTTATTTGGCTTTGTCAGTCTTCTTTGCATGATCTTATGGACCAGTGGTGGCATGATGGTAGCCCAGCTTATGGTACTGCTATGCATACCTTTGTTAAGAAACTGTAGTATGTTAAATTTCACCTTAGGAGATGGAATAGGATGAGTTTTGGTAATTTTAAGGTTATGAAGAGGAATTCCCAGGCGCACCTTGATGTGATTAGTCGCCAAATCCAGGATTTTGGTTTCTCGGATGCTTTGGTTCAAGCAAAATCCCATGCTGTGAGAGATGTGGAGATATTTTGGAAGCAAAAGGCTCAGATTGATTGGCTTCAAGAAGGGGATAGGAATATTGCTTTCTTCCATCATTATGTGCAGGCTTGTCGTAATAGAAGTTGTATCTCCTCTTTGGTCATTGTTGATGGGATCCACATTTCTTCCTTGCAAGCTTTATCTCATGGGGCTAGACAATTTTATTCTACTCTGTTTGCTGAGGATACACCCCTTGCTGAGGATGAGGAGAATTTGATCCTTGCTTGCATCCCTTCCCTGATCTCCAAGGAGATGAATAACTCCCTCATCTGCATGATTTTTTTTCTAGAATTGGAAGAGGTTATTTTTGGGATAAATAAAGGTAAGGCCCCTAGTCCGAATGGCTTTCTTGCTGAATTTTTTCAAGAATTTTGGGATATTATAAGTTTGGATTTGTTGGAGGTTGTCCAAGAATCTCTTCACAGTAAGTAGATGCTTCGTGCCTTGAACTCTATTTTTTTGGTCCTCATTCCTAAAAAGGAAGGTGCTGATCAACTTGAATTCTTTCAACCTATTGCTCTCTATATTGTGGTGTATAAAATTATTACTAAATTTATTATTGAAAGGCTCAAAGTTTGTCTCCCTTCTATAATCTCTGAGGAGAAAAGTGGCTTTGTGGCTAATAGACATATCTTGGATGGGGTGGTGGTTGCCTCCGAAGTCATTCATTCTATAGCGACTTCTAAGGACAAGGCTATGTTTATCAAATTGGATATGGGAAAAGCTTATGATAGAGTTAAGTGGAATTTTCTATAGAGAATTCTCTTGGGCTTCGGTTTTACTTCAGATTGGGTCGATTGGACTATGATTTGTGTTACATCTTCCTCCTTTTTTGTTCTTATGAATGGAGAACTCTCTGAGCTTTTTGAGGCTTCCAGGGGCCTTCGTCAAGGTGATCCTCTTTCCCCTTATCTATTTATTATTATGGCTAAGGGCCTTGGCATATTTCTTAAGTCATCGGTTGCCTAGGGCATGATTCAAGGTTGGTGTTGGGGCAATGGGCTACCCCAGCTATCTCATCTTCAGTTTGTGGATGACACTTCTCTTATGGAGAGGGATTTCCTTCAAGAGGTTGTTTCTTTTAGGCAGGCTTTGGATATTTACCTTGCTACTTCTGGTCAGAAATTCAATGAGCATAAGTCTTCTATCTTCTTTTTTAATACTCCTTAAGCTATTCAATGACAGATTGCTAATATTTTGAGATTTCGGATTGGGTCTCTTCCTTTTGTCTACTTGGGAATATCTCTTGTTGTTGGTAGGAAACCTAAATCTTCTTGGAAAATATTTCTTGATAAGTTGCACAGTAAAGTCAATCATTCAACTCACTATTGGCTTTCTACTGCTGCAAGAGTTACTCTTCTAAAGTCGGTTATCCAGGCTCTTCTCATTTATAGGTGTTTTTTTTAGACGACTCCTTTGTATTTCCTAAGGGAATTTGATGCTCTTTCATGAAAATTTATTTGGAGTGGTAATTTGCAGTTGGCTAAGTGGAGCCTTGTTAAGTGGGATATGGTGTGTAGACTGCAAAAAGAGGGGGGCCTTGGATTGCATTATACTGTTTTGAATGGGCAAGCTCTTGTTGCCAAGTTATATTGGCACTAGTGTACTAGTCAACATCAACTTTGGGCCCGCATTCTTATCCAAAAGTATCTTAAATATGTTAACACTTTTGATGTTTCTCGTTATCCTTTGGAAGGAAGGGGATCTATGATTTGGAATACCCTCAAATCTGGGGCATAGCTGGTCAAGAAGGGGCTTTTTTGGATTTGTCATATGGGTTCTCAGGCTCTTTTTTGGTGGGATTCTTGGGATGGTCATCCTATTATTCTTTCTACTTACCCTCACCTCCAGTCTCTTTGTGATCATTTTACTATTGTAGGCTAGAACACGGTTGAGAATTATAAGGCTATTCAGAATATTGGATTGGTTGCTAGCCTCATATGGAAGCACTCCTCAAATTGGCCACCTGGAGGGTTAGAGGGGGATAGGCAAGAGTTGGCTTAGATTCTTGCTTCTTGGGAATGTAATTCCATGGCAGGGCAAGATGTCCTAGTGTGGAGTAACAGGGATTTATCTAGGAAGTACTCAGTTTCTGTTGGGTATAGCAAGTTGCTTAGGTAGGTGTTTGGGGACATTGAGGTTCCTTGGTGGAAACAAGTGTGGAACAAATTTTCTTGGCCCAAGTATAATTTTTTTATGTGGCTGGTAGTCCAGAATAAGTGTCTTACCTGGGATAACTTATGCAAGAGAGGGTTTCAGGGGCCCTCAATGCGTGTTTTGTGTTATAGCAGTGAATAGAGTGTCTCTCATCTCTTCTTCTAGTGCCCCTTTTCTAGGAGGTTGTGGCACCTTTGGTGGGCTGTGTGGAACCAGAATTATTGGCATGTCTCTTCTTTGGCGGAGTTCTTTTCCTAGTAGGGGAAGGCCCCTATTAAGACTTCTTTTCTTTAAGTTTATTGGGCCCTAAGACCAACTTTTATTATCTGGCATATTTGGTTGGAGAGGAATCGCAAGATTTTTCAAGATGTGAAGATGGTTGTCCAACATTTATGGTGGAAGATTCTTCATTATGTGGGAGAAACTATTGTGGCTAAGTGTGACTTGGCTGGGGGTGTGGATCCTAGAGAAGTTGCCTTTTGTACTCATCTCAATCTTCCTCTTTAGCGAGGAGCTACTCAGAATGTTGGTCAGATCATGAGAAATAGATGTCGTCATCCACTTTGAAAGATAAATAAGGAAGGGCATTGGTGTCCTCCTCCGCAAGGTGTGGTGAAAATCAACACTGATGGTTCTTCTCATGGAAATCTAGGTCACACTGTATTGAACGTGTTGGGTGGACTAGTTCTAGGAATGTTGAGTTTATCTTTTCTGTTTATAAGGGTTGGTATACTAACAATGTGATGGAGGCCCTTTCCATTCTTTATGCTATGGAGCATGGTTGTGCTCTCAAGTGGAGACAGATCATTTGTGAATTTGATTCTTAGGTGGTTGTGACTTTATTGAAGAGGCAACACTTGGAGGATGTTAGTTGGCATTTAGCTGTTATTATTAAATAAATTCTTAATCTGTGTGCTTCCTTGGATTCTGTTTCTTTTTGTCATATTCCTCAGGAATGGAATGGGGTTGCAAATTGTTTGGCCGAATGGACCTCTGATCATTTGCAAGGTTGGAATGTTGTTGAAAGGGGTCAATTACCCTCAGATTTGTCTCAAAAGTTGGAACAATTAGTGGAGATTGATAGGGATGTGTAATGCCCCTGCTTTGCATTGTTCTTTTCTTATTTGAATAATTTTTTACCCCTCTTTTAGTTAAAAATAAATAAATTATTAATTGATACTAATGTATCATATTTTAATATGTAACTTAATTTGTATTTTGATTTTTTAATATTTTACTAATATTATTTTTTACTTTATAAAAAATATATCTTTAGGAATTATTTATATATTTTTAATAATATTTAATTTATATTAAAATTATTTTAATGATAATTAATAAATTTTCTTTGAAAAATATTTTATTAAATGTTTTATAATGTATTTACATAATATCATTTTTATAAATATAAAATATACAATTATAAATTAATATATTAACATTTATATAATTTTAATAATTAATATTAATATGTCTAATCATTGAGCCAACATATTATATTTATATTTAATAAAAAAAATTATTTATAATGATAGTATGGATACAAATTATTATATTTATATTTAAAAACTAATTATATTTATAATTATATTATTAATACAAAGATAAAAAATTAAAACAATTATTATATTAATTTAATCTTGAATTTTTAAAATTTAAAATTTAAAATTGTAACTTATTATTGTGAGACAAGCATGTTTATATTTTATTTTTTATAACATTAAATAATTATAAATATAAGGTGTTATTAATAAATGCTTAGCTAGCTAAAACATCATATATTAACATTTACCTAATTCTAATTTT
Organism: Sequoia sempervirens; assembly: GCA_007258455.2. NCBI lineage: Eukaryota > Viridiplantae > Streptophyta > Pinopsida > Cupressales > Cupressaceae > Sequoia > Sequoia sempervirens. The sequence goes on along the minus strand of VDFB02193867.1, from coordinate 50,449,429 downwards.
AATAATTAATATTAATGTGTCATAAAGTTTTTAATATGTTTAATTTGTAATTTGATTTTTAATATATTATTAATATTATTTTGTACTTTATAAAAATATATTTTTAGGAATTATTTATATTTTTAATAATATTAATAATAGAAAAATTAAAAATTCATATTATTTATTTATTTAAATTTAAATGATTGAAATTTTAAATTTTTCTATATTAAAAGTATGTTAATGATAATTAATATAATTAGTAAAATTAATAAAATTCTTTATTGATTGTCTTATAAGATATTTAGATAATATTATTTTATTTATAAAATTAATATAATTTATATTTATAATAATATTATCAATACACAAATTAAAAAATAAACAAGCATATTAATGTTTGAATTTTTAAAATTTAAAATTTATATTTATATAGCAACATATTTAACGTTTATGTTTTACTTTTTTATAATCAATCAACCAAATTACAAACATTTATTTCAAAGCATTTACCAAAATATGTTTGGATGACTGGTGGTGCCTTGTATTAAATGGACAACACCTTTGTTTTGCTGCTTTTTATATCAAAAACTTATGTACCTAAAACAAGAGACACATGACATCAGGTCCCACCAATAATTATTGATAGATAGAGTAGTTGTTGCATGATTTGATATCAAATAATCATGTGTCTATTATAATGTATGTTGTCTTATTTGATAGGTAAATTAGATCTATTTCTTAGAATTTTGATTGACTAACAAACATTGCAAATAAAGTATTGTTTCATATTATTTAAAATAATTATTGAGTTTTTCCATGTGACAAGATTTTTCTAGATTTTTTTTTTTTTAAATTGCATATATCAATCAATGAAGTTGATATTGATTGAATTTGTTGGGTGACATATTTCACCATAGATTTGCACAATTATGTCTTTTCAATATCAATATTATTCAAGACATTATTACAACACGGTTGACAATTTAACCAAAAAATTTAATGCATTACAAAAAAAATTTCAAAATTTGAATGATAATTTATTTTCATTGTAAGTAAAAAATACCTTTCATTTTTTTTCAACCTGTCATTATAAGAGTATTCTTCGTCACTCAAAACATTAATACAATTTGACAATTTAGCCAAAAAAAAAAATAATGCATTACAATTTTTTTTAATTAAACTACTTCTTTTTCCAATAGTTGTTTCTAAAATCAACCAATAAAAAATATATAACAATGTAAAATGTATGATATATACAATAGTGTTCATGTCATTCAAATAATTAATATAAGTGACATTTGATTCAATGAATAAGAATAGAAAATTAAATATAAATTATATAAAAAAAACTCAATTTTTTTAATTCAAAAAATGAATATTCCTCCTTGGCAGAAACTAATAAATTATTTATTCCTACTTTTTAAAATTTAACTAGCAGCACATTAAAGAAAAAGAAAATAGCTACCTAATATACCTACCTTCCTTTTAAAAAAGGAGGGAAGAGGAAAAATGAAAGGAATAAGAATAAAGAAAAGGAAAGATTAATATATGGGCGAACTGTCCTATTGAATTAAAGATAGGGGAGTGAGAGCAGAGCAGGAGGTATGCCTTTTACACAAACATTTCATTTATTCCATAGTTACAATGTATGCTGCCATGCTAATTAGATGCCAATTTTCCTGCACTATGTTAATACCTGCACATTTAAATTGCCAACTGCACATGCTTTTCATTCTAGCTTGGTTTGTTTGTAATAATGAATCTTGCAAAATAGCATCAGGCTTGCAATCTCTATTTTTTAGTACTTGCTATGGCAATAACTAGTAGCTAGGCAGTCAATCAGTTGAAACCAGATGCTGCATTTTCTTCGCTTTTGATCTGTAAATCATGTGCTGATTTTGCTATAACCAATTCGAACAACTTAATTAGAGTTGTCATGTGCATGTACAGTAAACCAAAAAACATACCAATAGATGGAACCCACAATGTAGGAGCTCCTGGGATGGAGGCGTCGAGGTTGAGAATCTCAATTGAATGGTATGAGAGGACCATGAAATTAGTTATCTCACACCATGAAATTGGGCAGCTTTTCTTGTCAAGCTTTGGTTTATTCCTGAGCTGGTCATAACTTAAGGGGAGTACATTTGGTGCAGGTGGGTTGGTTTAGTGATGGGCTCTAGAAATGAAGTCGAAATGCACGGTGCAAAATTTAAACAATATAAAGATAAATTGACAAATCTTCTTGTGGAAGTCCACAAATGGGTCTCATGGGCAAAAATGGCATGTGGCTTGGTAGTACCCTAAAATCAGTCTATGCACTTTGGGTGAAGATGGATTGGACATATTCTCAAATTTTCTCATGAATAGGACAAATGGAAAAAAGTTTCCCTAGTAAGCTTCTACATGGGCAGTCTCATATGCCAAATTGCTATCGTTCTAGCCATGACCTAAAAAACAAACTATATATGTGACGGACATAAAATTCTACCAGACCTTATATTTAGCCGATAGGCTATATTATGTATGAGCTTTTGGTCTGAAACAAGTCTCGCGCCACAAAACAACCGTGGGTTGTCGTCAATCTCATGTTGGAATACAACAAATGGTACGGTCAGTCGTCAGTATGCGTTGGCGGAGCTAGTCGTTCTCCTTTATGGCCATGCGAATGTTTTGCAAGATAGCTGTCAGTTATTTTTCCTTTTTAAGATCAATGGTGCAACTATCCCAGTTCAATCTTTATGAAGGGTGGGGTCTTGGTGTAGCTACAATTCCTTTGTGTCAACATTTTATTGGTCCACATGGCACCCTCAAATATCTGGGTCTTTGGGAAAAGCAAAATTCCACCTAGAGAAGACAAGGAGACTGGGAATAATAGGTTACATTTGAAAGAATAATGCAACAATATAAAGCCCATGTAAAATGAAAGAATTGAATAAACAAGAATCCAGATATGCAGGGTAAAAGCACAAACCTGTGTCACAGTTTCGGCCAAATAAACTAATTCGGGCGACTTCCTTTCGGCCGACCCGTTTTCGGTCGATAAGGTTTCGGTCGAATCCACGAGGCAGCCACATGGCGCCTACGTGGCTGGAACTTGTCGGTCGAGTCACTTTCGGCTGAAACATTATCGGCCAAAAAGAGCCAACACGGCACACGTCTAGAAAGACCTGCTCGGCCGAGTATGTTTCGGCCGAAACTTTATCGATCGGAAGTTATCGACCGAAAAGCCTTAATAAAAAAAAAAAAAAAAAACCAGGCCCACTATTGGAACACTCGGGCGAAAGTGTTGAGGGCGAGAGCTTGTCGGCCGATCAACAGCAACAGGGACTATATTTTAACAGGTTCCATTCGTGGTATTCACTGGAATGTTTGATTTCTCGTCTCGTTTGTGTCTATTTTGAGAAATTTGTGATAAAGTTTAAGGAAATTTGTGATTTCTCGTTTGTTAGGGTTTGATTGAAATGCAAAAATCAGGTTTTTTAATGGATATTGGCCGAAAGGTAGTGAATGTTGTGAAGAATTTATATATTCACCATTCCTTTCAGAAATTCATCCAGCTATATGAAAAACCTCTGATTTATTTTGAAGTATATCAATTAAATAGTCATAATTTTGCCAAAGAGTTTGCACAATAGTTAGCATCATGCACCTTGTTTTAGTTCAAGCCTGTATTTATAGGCTCTGTTTTGCTTTGTATCACCAATAATCTCCACAAGAACATTGTCCACTTTTGAAATGGTGGAAACGGAGACTACCTGCTTAAAGAAGACACTAAGTTCTCAATTTCAGCCCCTTTTGACAGTAGGAAAGGAGAGAAGTTCCTTAAAATCATCGTATATGCCTCTGCTTGCCCATTGTATGAAAAGTTGCCTGTTTACTGTCAATTGCTGGATCTGGACGGTGCAAGACCAATTATAGTGGTTCCTTGCACATTACCTAGGATGTGCAGAAACCACATATAACCAAACCCACCAACAAGCGCCAACATTGCTTAAATCTCCATAATAGAAAGAGGCAAAAAGTTCATACCGTTCCACATACAAACAACAAGAAGGCCTAATAAACAAGGCATGCCCAATGCCATATCAGACATCACAAGTTGACATAACAGAGGGACGCCAAACACAACCATCATAGCGGAGCTTGAAAGCGAAAAAAGGGTGATAGCTTAAACAGACACACAAACGAAAAAGATGGACAAAGATACGCGAGACTCACCATACAGTGCAGAGGCACAACGAGTGATTCTTTATTGCAGTTGTGTTTTCTATGACCTTCGTATACCCCGTAGCCCTGTTTCAAAAGTACACAATCCATTATCCCCATGATCAAAGCCCCAAATCTTTACACAAGAAACCCTCGGTAAAATCGTACCTGAATGACATGGCTCAGGTTTCTTCCATGAAAAAGCAAGAAATGATCACAGAAACAGAAAGACAATGTAATGTAGTCCCTGTGAATTTCGAGAAATGAAAAACTAAAAGCAATGGTGGTGGAACGCATGATTAAATAAATATGCGCGCTCAAAATAACCGTTGGGTTAGATGTGTATGAGTTTTTTTTTTTTTTTTAACAGATGCAGTTTTGCCCGTTTCAGGAAACCGCCTATTCGGTTGCATTTGGTTCTTGCCATAATTCGCTTTGTACGTTTTGATAATTTAATTCAACGTTTTGATTTGGAGGAAAGGAAACAGTAGTTTTGTGCCCTAACTTGGCACTTCTAATTATCTTATGTGGAAAATTTAAATCATTCATAATTTTTTATAGCAGCTTACTTGGCAAGTCCCCTACTTATAAGTAAGGTTTCAGGGCCACATCATCAAATATGATGCCACATCGGCATGATTTTTGTCAAGGTGTCCAAAAAGGCCCAAAAAAAAGTGAGACCAATACATGTGCATTCACAACATGTTTTATTGAGCGCTGATGTGGAATCACATGATTGGTTGCTTTTTAGATCAAAGGAATACATTTTGTTTAGTTATGGGTAGTCATCATCAACACTAACAACTTTAAAGTCACAACTATTGGTCCAATATTGATAAAAATATTGGGCATTATATAAACAACTACCATCACAACTATTGAAACATTTTCACTTCCTCTCCCCTAGTTATGTCGTGGAGTGGGCAAAGTGGGGAAGATTGTGTTAAATATTATAAAATGAAAGATGTTAGCAATATTTGTAAGATGTTATTGAGTGATTTTTTTTGTTTTTTAATATTTTATAAGTTTAAAGTTAATATGGGTTTAGAGTTATAATTGTTTAATCTATCTGAATATGTTCAAGATTAAATAAGTGTGTTAATAATTATGTTATCCAATTTCGATCTTTATAATAAAATATGATAATTTTTTCACATGATTTTGAGTTGAAAAAATATTTATAAAGGGTCCACTTAAGTAAATCCAAGACAAAAGCTTGACTTATTTTCTAAATTTAAGTGCATATGTGAAAATTGTAGAGTCCAAATTGTTAGCTCAAAATACCTTCAAATATGGGTCTTCAAGCCAAAATACTTCCCACCTTTCTAAATATCAAAAGTTAAAAAACTTTTCCAAGCATAAAAATGTGAATAAAAGTGCTTATCAAGTTGCTAACATTTCCATGTTCCTTCATTTAAGATATATTTTTTTTTATAAAATTTTTACTAAATCTCAAAAATCTATTGACCATTTGCTTCAAACTTTGAGTGTTAATTTACTTTCACTCCCTTGAGTTCATTCTTTTAGTCCCAACAAACCACTTCCTAAAGGATATAATGATAAAATATTTTGCAAAAATCATCACATCAAAGATCATTAGGTTCAAACTTGTATATGTTTTAAACATAAGGTACAAGACCTCATTTACTATTTCAACAATTTAATTTCAATCATATAAAAGATATCAACTTTATAGAATATTATATATCAGCTTTTACTATTTCAATAGTTTAATTTCAATCATATAAAAGTCATCTACTTCATTGAATAGTGTAGCTCCGATCTTTTAGGTATTAGATTTAAGGGTATTTCAACACTTTAATTTCAATCATATAAAAGGCATCAACTTCATAGAATATTGTATAAGAAAATAGGAGCTCTATTTTTTAGGTATTTGTTGTGAAATCTCTTTATACACCTTAACTAACCTTAGCCAGTCCACTAGTGTTTCATTTTCAAATCTCATGTCACTAGTATTTCTAATTTTTCCAATTTGAAAGTATATTTTTAATCTTTATTTTGATGTATTTTGGTTGTACCACAAGTCAATTAGGATCCTAATCTTCCACCCAGGAGTGGTTTTCTAAACCTTAGCATGACCTAGACCAATGAGAATGATTTATATATTCTTATGTACATGTATGTATGTATGTGTGTATGTATGTATTATATATACATATGTGTACATGTGTGTATGTATGTATGTATGTATATATGCATATATATATGTATGTACATGTATGTATATGTGTACATGCACATATATGTGTATGTGCATATGCATGTACATGTATTATATACACATATGTGTACATGTGTGTATGTGTGTATGTATGTATGTATATGCATATATATATGTATGTACATGTATGTATATGTACATGCACATATATGTGTATGTGCGTATGCATGTAGATGTATTATATATACATATGTGTACATGTGTGTATGTATACATATGTATGTACATGCATGTATATATGTGTATGTGTGTATGTGTGTATATGTGTGTACATGTATGTATGCATGTGTGTACATGTGTGTATGTATGTATGTATGTATATGCATATATATATATGTATGTATGTATGTATATGCATGTATATATGTATATGCATATACATATGTACATGCACATATATGTGTATGTGTGTATGTATGTATGTATTATATATATGTACATATGTGTATGTGCGTATGCATGTACATGTATTATATATACATATGTGTATGTATGTATGTATGTATGTATGTATGCATATATGTGTGTATATACATGTATGTATGTGCATGCATGTATATATATGTGTATGTGTGTATGTATGTATGTACTTGAGTATATACATGTGTACATACACACATACACATAAATCATGTGCATGTACATACATATATATGTATATACATACATACATACACACATACACACATATACATATATATATGCATGTACATACACACACACACACACAGAGATATATATATATATATATACATGCACGTACACACATGCACTCCCACATACATACATGTGTACATATAGATATATGCACATGTATCTATATGTTTTATTTTATTCCTAAGGAATTTATTTCAAAGAATTTTAACTTTATTACTTTAATATGTTTTAAGTTAGATCGAAAAATTAAGGAAATGTTAGCCTTTTTATAATTTCTAGTGTTTGATTTAAAAAATAATTGATTACAAAGAAAGGCTAGATCATATATGACCAATTGTAATGAAGAGTATTTTTTTATTTTGATCAAAATTTTAGTATAGAGTGGTTGAAAGGATAAATATTTTTTTTTCCATATTTACTCTTGGTTGAATATTACATGCATGCCTATGATTTAATAGGTTCACATAGCTCGATAGATATAAAGTTTGAACTAGATCTCATTAGATACATTTAAATTCAAAAATGTTTTCTAGTTTTGAAACTTGAAAATTTTACCTTTAATTTAAATATATATTTTTTTAGTTTTGAAAAAAATTCAATTTAAATTTGTTTAGTTCATTATGTAATTTTGTTTTAATGATATGCAGATCTCTATCTATTTATATATATCATGGCCGATGAGGGATCTCATCATTCCCCTCGTTCTGAGCGAGAAGCTCAAACTAGATCAAATATATTTCAGGATAGTATTGTTAGATTGGACAATGCTCTAAAATGTTTAGAGCAAACAATTCACAACTCCCCCAATTTGGCTAATCGAGATAGATTAGTCACTATTAGACAAGAGATTATTAAGATGATTGAGACAATTCGATCATACAATCCTTATGATGAAATCAACATTGAACAGTTTTATTTTTCTCTTGCTAGGAGTGTTACTGGCACAGTGAAACATAGAGAAGTTGCCAAATTAGTTTCAGGTGAAAATGTGTTATCCATGTTCCCATTTTATAGAGGAAAAAATAAAATTAGAGGATATGTGGTTACGAGGTGTGAAGATCCTCTTGTTGCGCCATTCATATACCCTAGATGGTTGGCAGCACATCATAGATGGCCTCACAATGATGAGCTGCCATTGTATTTTGTCAAACAGTTATATGCAGAATTTCATTTACATATAGAGGTGGACTACACATCTTATCCTGAGCATGCTGGCCAAGGTAAAGGCCGTTTTTCTGACAAACCACAGTTTAGACCTTCAAATTTTCCACCACCTGTGGACAAGAGGGCATTAGTTGGCCCAAACCTTTTGGTTTTACCAAAACGTTTGGAATTGGCAGCAGCAGGGGAGGCAGCAACAGGGTCCACTCAGAGTCAAATTTTTGAAAACATTGCCTCTATTACGACACAGATTGATCAGATTTCATCTGATCGAGTTGGTAGATATTTATTACGCCCACGGATCAACCTTCCTCCCACTGAGGCTACATCTGCATCGTATGATCCATTTATTAGTGCTGATCTACCTACTCTTGCAGATGTCAAGCATATGCCCACACGACTCTACGTAATACGTGTAGACTCTCAATTTTGGATTTAATAGCAGCATATTAGGTTATCAGTGAGGACCATGGGATTGCTCTTGACAGGGTACCAGAATTTATTAGACAATTATATCCTCATACACATATGAGCCACAGGGTGGCAAATGCAGCTCAAGATATTCCACATCAGCCTACAGAATCCCATGCACATCATGTTTCTGTTGATCCTTTAGCTTGTCCAGGTGGTCATCAGGATGTTACAGGTCACGTTGAGGCTACTGCGACACCTGATCCTATCCATGGGACATATAGTCGACTTCTTTTTGCTACTGATATTGTACATGCTACAGAGCCCCCTACGATGTCTTTACATTCTCGTGATCTTAGTGACATTGGTAGAGCCTTCAAGCAGGCACAACAGGTACTTTCAATTTATAATTTAAATACATGTATATATTTTTAAAATTGTGTTCTAAAAATTTATGTAATGCATTTTAAAAACTTCTAGGGGTTTAACTCCTGATTGAAATTGTGTACTTGAAAATTTTAAGCAGTATGGTGAATTCCCAGACTTTGGAAATTTGGAGCATGATGGCGATCCCATGCAGTATGCAAATGAGGTACATTTAAAATTAATTTTAAAAAACTAATTACTTGATGTTTAAGTTTGAACACATTGAACTCAAGTACATTGTAAAATTTTTAGATAATTTTACATATATATGTGTACTTGAACACATGCAGGGGTTGGGACGAGGTTCAGGACACATATCGAGAGATATTGGATCGAGACATGGATCCACACATCTTGGATCAGCAGAGCTCTCAGTCCATGGATCGAGGGAGAGGTCGAGGGAGAGATCGAGCCATGTATCGAGGGAGAGGTCGAGGGAGAGATCGAGCCATAGATCTAATGATTCTATTCATACTAGACATCCCTCTCTTTGAGATTTTTTTTATAGTATTACATGTCTGAGATCATTTTATTATATGTTGGAAACACTTTTTATGATTTATGTATTGAACATTTGGACGTGTTACATACTTATGTTTTATGGTACACATATATATACTTGTTATAATTTACATGTCACATTTATATGTAGTTATGTTTTATGGTTTGAATCTTAGAGGTTTGTTATATACGTGCATTATTATGGTTTGATGAACTCACTTACATTACATCTATAAGTACCTTTATTTAAATTTAAATTATGGTAACTTGTTCAAATGCACTTGTTGTACATATATAGATAACTAAATACATTGTGAAATCAAAATGTTGGACTCCACTATCTAATGGTTGCTATTTGTAAATTTAAAAAGATGGACATGTAAATGTAATTAATTTAAATAAATAGTTCAAATGAATTTGTCTTTAATAAATAGGTCAAGAAATAGAAAAAATTGAATGCATATATGCTTGAGATTAATGCTATACATGTTTTAAAGTAGAACATAAAAATGCAATCGGAAATAGATGATAGTTAGATTGAATTCTTTAAAGCTCTAAATGTTCATTTTTAAAGTCAGTAAAAGTTATTTATACATTTAAATTGTGCATATATCATGCTCTACATTAACCTAATTTCTAATTCCATATAATCTAATACACATGTTCATTTGAATGTGCATGCAAAGAATTCTTGAACTAGATGATGAGCTATACTTGTGTCAAGTTGAATGTAAATGAAATCATATATATATATATATATATGTTTGAAAGTGTTCACTTAAGAATGAACCATATAATTCAAATAAAGCATGCAAGCTATTAGTGGAGTTGAATGTAAATGAAATCAAATTTCTAGTTTTGAAAGTTTAAGAATTCCATGTGGAACATTTATATATATGTAATTAGAAATTGATATATATATTTAAATCTTGAAAGACATGCACATTTAATATTAAATTAAAAATTGATGACAATTCTATATAAATTAAAAATTGATCAATCTCTTGGATGACATTTCTATATATAAATTAAAAATTGATCAATCCATATTTAATTGTATTGGAAAGATGGACCAAATTACATACATGGTCTCAAGCTATACATGGTAAACAAAGCTAAATTGATGCCAAAATGTAGCTATCTCAAGCACCCCAAACACCATCACTATGATTCACTACAATGTTCATATATTCCAATGCACCTTAAGGTGAACAAGAAAGGCCAAACCAAGAGAACCTGGATACAATCTAACATTAACAAAATGGATAAATAATTTAGTTCTATACTTAAAAGATAGGAGCTAATATTCTTAAGTAAATTTGGATTTTAAAGATGAAATCAAATTATAAGGTCAAGTGATTTTTTATTAGGAGATTGGATTTGAAATGGATGATAGTCTAGATTAAGGATAAGGTCCCTAGATGTTGAAAACTTTGGGTGATGACGAAAGGACAATATGATGTATGGACTAGATTGAGACCAAGTAACCAAATTTTGATGTTTAAGTGATGCTTTTTTATTATTAAGGATGGAGAATGGATGTACGGTTGAGATGGATCTAGATGGATAATTTTTAAATGATTCTAGGATGAGGGATGCTTACCTGATGAAAATTTAATAAAATTAGGATGTGATGATTAGGATACATGAAAATCCAAATGATCATTTAAAATTATTGAATGTCGTGCATTAGTAATGTATAAAAAATAAAGAAAACTAGAGACAACATTTATGTCTAGATTCTTCACCACTCAAACACCAAATCAACTAGATAATTTTATACAAGTTTGTGGAGTTGAATGTTCAAATGAAATGAAAGATTTGAATGTGAACTTAAGAATTCCACGGAACATAAATAAATTTAAATGCAAAATTGGAACATAGACTAGGTTTTGTACATATTGTTGCACACATATATATTCAATCTAGCTCATGTATATAGGTGGAGTTGAACAAATATTTAAATTCAAAGATTTGAAAGTGAAAGTTTAACAATTCCATGTGTCAAACATAAAAATTTACAATCAAGGAATCTAGAGAGATGATATAAAGGAATTTCTAGAGATTCTCAAGAGTGAAGGTTTAAAAGAATGAACCATGTCCAACATGTAAAAATGCAATTGGAAATTTAGATGATTTAAAGGAATTTAGGCAAAATGTAAATTAAAACATTTTTAAAGTCACTGGGTTTTGTAGATCAAGCATATATATGATCTAACATATACATGTCACATTCTAAAAAAAAAAACCATTCTAAATCATGTCACATGTCCAATCAATACAAATATATAAATTATCTAGATTTGGAGTCATAAATGTGTACACATATATCCAAAAAACAACTTAAAGCTCCTGGTACATAAAATATGGATCCTCTCTATATTTAATTATCTCTAAAATCTTCTCATGATCTTCAATAGGCAACCTCCACTTTTGTTTGGCACATCCTTTTTTAGGTAAAGTTTCTAAATTTATTTTTGCTGCCAAAACTAAGTGATTGTAATGTAGAACCTTTTGTCCTGGCCTATAATCAACAAATATAATACCATTTTTATCTATCTTTATTTGTTGATAATATGTGCATTCAATAATGATTGATCCAATGGGATACTCTTGTCCATCACCATCTGTCATCGATTCGAACAATTTGCTTTTTGGTTGCGTACATCTTAGTAGATAGTAATCTACACCTTCCACATTTTCAAGATCTGCAACTACAGCGAAAATATCTCCTGTACACACACCACATATTTACATATTTAAGTAAATTATACATTTAAAAGTTGTAAAAATTTATATTTTATATTTGAAACTTACTTAAACATAGAATATATATATATATATATATATATAAATCTTGATTTTAACTAAATTAATCAATTTGGACATACCTATAACAACTAAATCAGATACACGTTCGTAATCAGCTGAATATAGTGGATCATAGACATCAACATTGTCATCTTCAACAAAAGGAGGCATTGATATTAATTGTTTCATTTCCCATTGTGAAACATACCCATCTCTAATATTCTCACATTGATCAATATTTGCATTGTCCTCAATGCAATCAATACAAAAACATGATTTTTCTCTCACATTCATTGCATAAGGCCTACTACTCCCCGTTGTCATGATTTGATGTAGATTTCTAATACCATGAATTGCTTGACAATTATAAGGATTTGATCGATCAATATCTGTTTAAATTCAAACTTGAAAATTCAATTTGAAATCATGTATGTACTTGAACTTTGAAATTCAAATTTTTAAAACAAATTTTGACTAGACATACATACCTGTAACTTCCCAAAAATACCGTGTGTTGTATGTTGAGTTGCAAGCAGAAAAATGACTTTTGCACCATTCAACAATTTCGTTTGCATTCCGTATGGCATTACCTACAAGTTACACACAAGTTGGCACAATTTGTCACCTATTACTTTCAAAGAACTTAAAAGAAAATTTAATTTAGTTAAATTAAATATATATATATATATATATACATATCTAATCTTTTAAAAAGTATGAAGCTAAATTGGACATACCAGCAAGTTCATGTTGACGAAGTGCACGCTTCACACATGCTCCTGCTCCATCGTGCTCTCCTTTTCCATGTCCACTCTCATAAAAATTCCACAAAAATTTGGTGTTGCGTCTAGCATGTTGACTACATAACCAAACAAAGGCTTTTGCAGACTTAAATTGTCCTGTGAAGTTACAAATAATTAAACACTTGAAAACCTTGAATTATCTTCAAAAAACAATTTAAGTCTCAAAGTTTTAAAAGTAAATATAAATTAATTAAAAATAATTTAAAAACCAATGTACTTACCAGCACATCCATCAGACCATATCCAGTGTTGTTCTTGATTTATACCACGTCATCTTAGGTCTTCAAAAAACATTTTGAAACAATGAGCTACATAGCTTCTATCATGATTTGTATCATCACTGATATAAAAGTGAACCTCTTTGATGATAATTCTATCATCTTTGCTACTTTGTATTCCATCGACCACTAACTCTACATGCCTATAGAAAACTTGCACGAAGATTGCAACTTGCTTTGAATGATAATATTGACTTTGAATCTCAGTTTGAGGACTAAATGTATAGTTCTCAGAGAAATCTACAATAGAGAGAATACAACCTGGTGGAAAACAATTCTTTGAATAACGAAATTGCTTAGATTGCCATCTTGCACCATGACAATGTTGGATATGTGGATATATGATATTGCGAAATTTACTCATGAATTCATTGTAAGGCAATCCACTCTCTTTGAGAACAATTTTTTTGGCCTCAACTCCTAACTTCGTTAAGTATGTCTCATATTCAAATCTCTTCCAAGTAACTTGCATTTCATTATTGTCAACATGTAAAAGATTCTTCAAATCTCCACAATCATTACATACATTTTTTATACACTGATCCAAACTACAAAAGAAAATATTCAAGCATGAAGAAATGTGAAGCACAACACAAAACACATCCATGTCACCTTGTACACTCTTTATGAAAATTTTCTCAAAAGCACTTGGAAATCAAGTGACCCTGTTGCATCTGCAACACATGCTCAACACCAAAACACCTTCTCAACATATCCACACTAGAGGTTGAATCAATGACAACATAGTTCAACAAATACACGTATATATACCTTATTAAACTATGTAAATTCACACAAGGACTCAAGCTCTCGGATCACTCCTACAAAATAAAAAATAATATTCCATAAGAGAATAGTAAGATAATAGATTTCTTAATTATAGATGAAATAATGGCACAATGATGCTCAAGACCAATGATCCAATCTTCATAGTGTACACATGAGTCCTTGCTTATATCCCAATTAGGTAATATCCCTTTTCACACCACTAGGACCTACTATCCATAACACCCTTAGTCATGTCTTTGATCTTGACCTTCCATATAATATACTCCTTGGCTACCCATGGATACACACCATGTAGGTTTCTTCATCCAAATTCTATCAATGTATATCAAATTATTTCATGAAGGCATTGGAATTATTATCATAGTATATTAAACCCCCTTCCAATATAGTAAAATGTTGAATGGTCAATTCTAAAATCAAACTATTATCCCATCATTAAAGTTACAAAACCACCATCTCATCTAGATTCCTCTTATATATCACAATAATATACTATCCACCTCATCCAACCTATCTCCATTTATTAAGGTAAAGATTATCAAAAAGGATGGGATGAGTATGAAATGTAGGAAGCCTTCCATATTGGGAAACTTCCATTGTCACCTAAATTAGATGGTCATCCCATCATGAATCCAAAGTAGAAGTGAGAGACCTTGTAGTATGGTTCTACAAAATTTTCAAACATGATTTTCTCTCTAATGAACAAATTGACTCCTCAAATGCATAAGGGTTACACCCTGAATAGTAATATACCTCCTATTTCAAGCATGACTATCTAGTGGCTAGTAAAATATGTAAGAATATGAAGTATAAATTCAAAGACCTAGGAGCACATAAACAAGAAATATTGGAACCTGTCCACTTTAATGAGAGCACAAATAAGTTAGGATTTGGGTATATAACTTAGTTATATATTGTTGATGAAGCTTCATCAATTGTCAATTATGTTAGAATCACTACTTTTCATGACCCTTATGAAGAAATTTCCAATACCGAACTCTTTCTAGATAATTATGTTTTACCATGAGCCTTGATTTGTATCTTAACCTAATTGACAGGAACCAATGTCTCCACATACCATTATATGAGGTCCAAAATGATTAGGTTCTTGAACTACTCTGTACCAAAGGTTGTCATCCTTTAGGAGACCATAAAAAGGTCTTTAAACTTTATCTTCATAATTCAACATCTTTTGGGGAACAAATGAAGTCCTTTTCTCCACATAATAGAAAAATATAATAAAGTAAAGCAATCAAAATTTGAAGTACCCATTAACGACTCAAAGGATTCATCATTTGATGAGAAAATCCACATTCCCCTTACTCCACAAAGATTACAAGATGAATCAACTCTCTTAGTATAATATTTCATTGATATAAGACCTAGGAACTAACCAAGATCAACAATTAAATTGCTATTATATGAACTCAAAAGAACAATTGATAGGTTCATCAAAATATAGATATGGTATGTGAGATGGTTGGTCCTTCCTCCAAGCATCTTGATATCCATACTTATCTCACTACCCAAACTCTCCCACCTAGCTTATCCCATAACCAAAAATGCACATTCATCCAACATACTACCTAGTTCACCCTTACTAGTTGTACACTCTATCATAGGGGTTATGATGGTGCATTATTGTGATGCCTTAACTTAGATGAAGCTAATTCAACACTTACTGAATTCCATGATGGTACTTCTGGAACTCATAATAACAATATCACCCTTATGAATAAATTACTCAAGAATATATGCAAGTTATCTACACCATATGACTAGGAGTTGGATGCACCCATGACCTACCATCTTTGTCTATCAAAACATATTAAAAAGTGAATAGAAAAAAGACAATCCAAGCAAATAATAGAGAGAAAATATCACCCTCTAGTGAAAAAATACCTTGGGTACTCACCAAATTATGAAATTTTATTCACAAGAATCATGTTTGACAACCAAAAAAAAAAAAGTATAAATTGTGAAGAGAAAAAAATGCCCTTTGGCAAAATTTATTTTATGGGACCTCGAGAAAGCATCACGATGAAAACATGTTCACAAGAATCATGTATGATATTCCATAGACCTCTTATTTATAAGTACTTTGCAAAACTAGGGGCACCAAGTTTACTGATTCATCCACTTACCACATCCTTACCTTTGGACCCTTATGCAATGTACATGACTATACCTTGATTAGTGTTTCAAAAAAATCATTGGAATAACACCTATATCTAATATAGAAATATGATCTATACTTTGGACACCAATTTCATTTGGTCCCTTTTAAGTAAAAGATATTTTCATATATTTTTTTACAATAGGCCTTAACATGTCACTCTTGATATCAAATCAAAGAAAAATCCTCACACATTGGTCCGACTATATTCCTCTCGTTGGATGGCCAAACTAATACTATTAATATCATGTCAACTTGAGGATGAGACTCACTTTTGTTGTTTTTATTTTAGCATGCTTGGTTTGGTTCACGTGATATACTTCTATAAGGACATCATAGTTCCTTATACTATGATTGTCTCTTGTGGTTATGATCATTGGGCTATTTGGGTCTTGTCTTTTATTTTTTCTTTATCATTTATTTTAATTCTTTTATCTTTGATTTATTGCTTTGAGCTAGTCCTTTACACATATGGTGCACCATCATCATGATACCTTATATTATGCTACATAATGCCTATAGAAAATAAAAATGTTGCTCAAACACATAGGAATATCTTCATAGATTCTCAACATATATATTTGAGCTCAAATAATTCGGGAAGATATCATAATCATCCATAGCCAACTCCATCATCCTAAGCTCCAATCCAACCATCCTTAACATATCTACCATCCACTCATTTCTTTTCATTATCCTTACTATCCTCCTCCTAGTCTCCATCTCTGCATCATCCTAATTCTCAAGTCATATTCTTGCATTACTTCTTATTATCTTTAACTATCTTTCTCAATCATTTATTCCCATTATTCCCATCATATCTATTAAGCTCCATTCATCCATCCCATAATTTCTAATATTATTTTATCTATTCCAAGAACACACTTGCACATTCTTCCAACTTGATTGTCCTCTAGAGGGGACATCATCATTTCATCATCTGGTTTAATCCCCAATATTAAATCAACATTTTGAATCCAAAATATTTCCAAGCATTGAAGCATCCTTCAAATCCAATCATCTAATGAATCAATCAATCTAATCAATTCAACCAATTAGCCCTTAGCATTTGATTCTTGGCACAATATCTCTCATCAATGTCAGCAAAACCTATGTCCATTGCTTCTTTGAAATGACATTGTTGCTTCTAGTCACAACACCATTTTAAAGAAGAGAAAATTGTAGTAATTGAAATCATGTATACACTAATTTCTACAATATATGTCATCATTTGACACACTTATCATCTCTTGATCCATTATAATAATTAATATTATCCTAATTTCATTACTTTAGGATGATTAATTAATTTAGTTTGAATTAAAAATATAATTATCTATAATCAAATTATTTGAATCTTAAATTACAACTCACGAGTTAATTATCTGATCAAAGTAGTTAGCTAAATAATCAATTTAGTTAACTCACTTATCAAATTTGTTGACAAGCCAATCGATTTGGCTAATTGAGGATCACAAATTAATTAAAAAATCAAATAATTATCAATTTGTCAATCAAACGAGTCATCTCCACCCATTTTGCAAATTGATTGTCATCTCTCCCTATTACATGAACCAATCGTGGATCCAATTCATGATCCAATTTTAAATCTCGATGATTATATTCCCTTTCAAAATTTCTATAGATTGAAGCTTAATCTTCTCTTTCACCATCCCAAATTGATGCTATAGCACTAGGCAACAAACATTGGAATTTTCTTGAGTGCATCTACTCCATTGATAATGCTAGATTGCATTAGTTTAGCATTTGTTATTTCATTCATATCATTTTGATGCGAATTATTGTTTTCCTCAATTGAAAGGTGAGAGATGTGATTTTATTTGGAGTTTGAATTATGTTGTTTTATTCTCCTTTTCCTTTTTTGTTTAATTTTTCCTCTCATAGATATAAGTGAAAACTTATATGAAATTGTTATAAAATAACTTGGCATAAAGTAAATGCACTCTAGCATGAGCATTACATCAATGTATACATCAACATTGATCTCATAGACATTATATTGTTTGCTTGATATTTCTTCAATATTATATCGTCAAGATAGACATTTAACTCATCATCAAAAAAGTCCTAAACCTTCCCTCTACACACCAAACCCATTGTATTTTTTAACACAACTCTAATTTTAGACATAATTATCACAAACAAAAGTAAAGGTTGCATCACTAAAAAAAAGTCCATAACAAGAGGGCATGACGATGGAAAAAAAAAAAATCTTTATATTAGACCAGAGGTGTGACCCAATCTCACAATGATTTTGATTCATCATAACCCAGTTCCATATTTTTAATTTTAATCATTGATGGCCACATACTACAGAATCTTCATCATCAAGATCAACAAAATAATGAAAAAGCTAAAAAAATTCCTAACCCATTCTAATTTACTATTTATATTCATGAATCTCAATTCTAAAAAACTTAAGATCAATCAGAAATATCCAAGGAATCCTCTGCCACCCCTGCAAGACAAAGACGTCCCTTTGAGAACATTGAGGGAGGGACGTTTGCAGGTTCCATTATTACTTGTTAAATCAGAAACAATTAGTACTAAGTGGAATCACATTTAATTCCGCGAGCTTGGCAAAGTTTGAATGGTAGGCGAGGAGATCTTTCCACGTGTACCAGATTGCTTAATATCTGCAATACAGACAGTTGGAAAATATAAATGTCTTGCCGGAAACAAAAGGTGATTTTCTTTTAGATGCATCAATCTTATGTGAAGACATCAATCCTTCTCATATTGAACGACATGGCAGCAACTTATTTCCGTATTTTCATTTGCAACGTGAGAATGGAATGTGGTTAGTTGGTAAAGTTGCCTACTTTTTGAAAAGTTGATCCACATGATCTCCACATGTATGTCGCTCAAACTTCCCAGAATTTCACATTACTCAGATAAAAGACTTTTGGTTTTGGATGAAGTGCACAACCATAGTAGAAACTGAGTTTTAATTGGAGGAGTGAAAAGAATTTCAATGCAGTTTTTGGTGTTTGAATTACAGCCATTTAATATATCATAAATTGCAGTTTTTGGGTGTAACAGTTATGTCGGCAAGATGACATGTTACAGGAGGAGGAAAGTTATTACATAAAATTATGAAGTGTGAAAGTGAAGTTTTTTTCTTTATTTAATCATGTTTTGATGAAAGAAGAAAAACAGATTTTGAAGGGACGAGAAATCTTTTATAACAAAATGCTGTTGAAACTAAGGATAACACATACTACTAACAGCCAACCAACAATTATTTAATTATGTTATTTTACAATTATTTTATTATTATATTTTTAATTATATATTAATTTACAATAATTATACAACGAAATGTGGAGAATTATAGTTTTGTCAATTGAGTGAGTATTGAAGTTGTCATCACTACATATGATAATAAAATAGTTAATGTAGTCATATTTTTCGGCCACAATCTTATTTTTTGCATCTATTGAAATAACTTTACAGTATGGATAAGCATCAACAAAACATGATGTCTTCGTTGTCTCTATATTTTCTTCTTATAGTGTGTGATTACTACATAATTTGAGTATCTTCATTGCCTTCTTAATGATAGTTCAATGAGCTTTGTGTATGTTTTGTACAGATCCATTATATGCCATGTGGATTGGTTTTGATCTCTGCAATGTAAGTATCAAATATATTTATGCGCGAGACATAAAAATACATTTTCTTTAGTAAACTATTTGATATGAAAATGATAATTAAAATGGTGCATGGAGCATATGAAGATCACACGGTTTTTAAAATAATGGTGTAATTATAGAATTTCATGTACATTTATAATAATGATGGTTATGATTTGAGTGAAGAGAGAAGTTCATTGAGTTTTTGTATAATCATCTTATGTCCTTCCTTACCACAACACCAATGACACACATTAATGGTCATCCTTGAAGTTGTTTGTATTAAAGATTTTTTTCGTCGATGCACTATGCCACCAATCACTTGATCCCACTCAAATATCTGCGTTATGATTACATTTGATAATAATATGAGAATATTTTACTCATTTTAGATGCATAATCTTGACAAAGGGTGTAAAACTAAGCCCTTGGAAAATTGTAATAATTTGGATCGATGAGGCAATTTTTCAATCACCCACTTATTTTTGTGAAAATCCCATTTTGATTTGGTTGGAGAACCTACACATATCATCTTCGAGAACAAATCACTAGTGATCTACATGATTAGCAAATAATCTGGAGTTAACCAAAACTGACATAGGTTAATGTGAAGGGACCCCATATCCACCTCTAGGTCTGGATAGAACATTCCTAGGTTCCACATGTACTCTAACAACTACTCTATCATAGTTTCACAATTTTTTTCTCTTAAGGCTCTTAAGAGACTGCATCATAATAGTGTAGCTCTTGAAAGGATCAAGTGACTTGGGGAATCTAAGGATGCCTCCCCTAGAATTCACTTGCCCAACTAGATGTGTTTGAACCGTAAATTTAGCCCCACTACACATAGAACACAAGATATGCCCGTTTCCACATTTGTATTCCTCTCAAATGACATTTTTTTTAAGAAATTATTTTTTGTTAGCTTGGTCAAATGATATAGAGTTGACTAGAACTGAGTGATGTTAATGTGGAGGGATCCCATATCCACCTATAGTCTAGAGGGAACATTCCTAAGTTCCACGAGCTTTGAGAACTACTTCTTCATAATTTGAATTTTTTTTTTCTCTTTGGACTCTTAAGAGACTACGTTGGAATAGTTTAGCTTAGAAGGATTAGGTGACTTGGGGAACAAACGAATGCCACTCCTAACATTCAGCTACCCACGTAGACATTTTGGTGTAGCTAGTTTGGCCCCACAATGAATATAATGTATAGAATTCAAGATATGCTTGTTTCCATGTTTGCAAGTTACTCTTAAATGATGTTTTTTTTTTTAGTACAAATGCATTCATTCTTGGATTGGTCAAATAGTGTATATTTAGCCAAAATTGAGAGAGGTTAATGTGGAGGGACCCCATATCCACTTATAGGTTTAGAAAAACATTCCTAGGTGCCAAGAACTTTGAAATATACTTCATTATAATTTGGTAATTTTTGCTCTTAAGCCTCGTAAGAGATTGTGTTGGAGTAGTGTAGCATAGAAGGATTAGGTGACCCATGGAATGAATGCATGGCTTTGTTAGAATTCAAAAACAAACTCGGATGTGGTGGTGTAGTTAGTTTTTCCCCACCACTCAACAAAAATAAGATATGCCTATTTCCATATTTACACTTCTCTTGAATGACATTTTTTCAAGAATGCATTCATTGTTGGTTTGGTCAAATGATGTGGAGTTGACATAAAATGAGATCTAGGTTAATGTAGAGGGACCCTATATCTACTTTTAGGTCATTTTTTTTTATAGGTGTCATGAGCTTTGAGAACTCATCCATCATAGTTTGATAGTTTTTTTCTCTTAGGGCTCTTAAGAGAATGTATTGAAATAGTGTAGCCTGGAAGAATCAGGTGACCTGGGGAACGAATGGTCACCTCACCTAGCATTCACCTATCCACCTAGACATGTTGGAGCAATTGGTTTGGCCCTAAAACACATGTAAAATGAAGTACTTGACACTTCTTATTATTTGAATCTTCAAGTCTAGGAGGCAACATGGACCATAGTAGTAGGAATTTGAGGAGAGGTTTTATACGAGATGAATAAAATTCTAGACAAGAAGTAACTATTGGAATTACTCTTCTTGAGCTTGATATTAAAGGATCCATTGTTCTTCATCTTGAAGTATTCTTGGACATGTATTTTACACAACCATAAATTAAGATCTTAATCCAAAGGAATGAAATGCCCTAAAAATGTAACTTGGGAACGACTTCACTAGGTTCACCAATAGTTTCCTTCCCTTTAGCTTTGAGGAAAAATATTTTTAGTGGGGGGATGTTAAAAACCCTTAGTACTAACTCTTTTTTATTTTAATAAAGGCATTGAATGAATATGCTTTGTAAGTCACCTATTAAGCTATTTTGAATAATCCTATATGCTTGGGAAATAATAATTAGTTTGATTTAAATAGTATAAATATAGGTCAAAGGCTATTGTTTTAGTACCTATGAATTATATTACAGTATTGAACATTACTCAAAAGAGTCAACATTTAGACTAAAAAGGTATATGATGAAATGAGCCATCTTGTACTAATTATATCATCACATCCTTTTCATGGAGAATAACTAAGAAAGAAGTATTAGATTGCTTCAAGATAATAAAATTGGTTTTCAAGGTGTAATTTCTACATGTAATTTAAAGTTATGTAAATGGTTGATGCTAATATAAACCTTGCACTATTGGGATGATCGTTTTTCTCCTAGGAAAAAAATGCTATATGCTTTAAGAAAAACACAATGAGCTTCAAGAAAATGATGAATATCATGTAATCATATATGAGTTGAATCTTTTGTTGAAATAGTGCATATTAATGTATATCAAGGAGAAAAAATTGGAGGATTTATAGTGTGGAGACTGTGGTCACATGTTTTCTTATTCATGGCTATGTGTTTTGGGTTAACAATTGGGTTGCAATGAAGTGAATTAGCACCACGATGTATAGCACATGAACTATGTTAAAAAGGTGGCATGAAAAAAGGTATAAAGGTAAAGATAACGTACCTTAAACTTCAAGATTCAAATTCACCAATTGCACAATGTTGTCTAGTTTTTTTTTATTCACACTCCTCAAAAATTTGATTTTTTTCCAATTTTCTTGGTATGATGTTCAGTTATATATGAATCTAATAGAATTAGTACAAAATATGAAAACAACAATTGTATATTATCAAATTCAAACAAAAAACATGATAATAATCATTCCAACACTAGGAATGTAAAAATCTTAATTCATAGAATCAAATATAATCTAAGAGCATGCAATTTAGCTAGCTTCTATATTGAAAAAACAAAAAATATTACCTAGAGGATCCATTGGCTCTTCCATATAATATTCTACATATGTTACTCTACATCTTTTATGCTAACTAATGACCAGAAATGATCAAGCCTCTCATAGTCAATAGTTGGGTGATTATGTCATATTAGAAGCCTTGGCACAAGATGAATCTCCCTTCACTATTCATGAAACATGTGCATATTGTATATATATTATTGTGTTACATCTTATGCTAGAACAATGGGCTGCCAAAAAAAAGACAAGAATTTAAATTTGTGTTCTATAAGAGTAATAAATAATCTATAATTTGCAAAGTATCCTCTACATAATAATGTAGATTGCTATGGAGTTGTTTGGAAGATGATATATAGGTTCTCCAACCAAATAAAAATAGGATTTTCAAAAAAAAAAAGCGGATGCATAACAAATTACCTCATGGATCTAGATTATTATAATTTTCCAAGGTTTGATTTTTACTCTTGTGGTTAGGATTATGCATCTAAAGTGATTATGAAGTATTCTCATATTATTATCACATGTAATCATGGCTCATATACTTGAGTGGGATTAAGTGGATGATGGCATAGTGCATCGTGCAAAATTTCTTAATACAAACAACCTCAAGGAAAATAATTAACATTTTTCTTTGGTGTTGTGATAAGGAAGGATAGAGGATGGTCATACAAAAACTCAATGGACTGCTCTCTCCATTCATTTCATAATCATCATTATTGTAAATATACATCAATTTATATAATTACATCATTACTTCAAAAAATTTGTGATCTTCATATATTGCACACTATATTTTAATGATCATTCTCATATCAAATAGTTTACTAAAGAAGATGTAATATTTATATGCCTCACTTATAATAAAAAATTTCACTTATAGTGTAGAGATCAAAACAAATCCACAATGCATATAATGGATTTATACAAAAGATACACAAGGGTCTTTGAAATATCATTAAGAAGACAATGAAGATACTCAAATTATGTAGTTGTCACATAATATAAGAAGAAAATATAGAGACAATGAATACACAATATTCTATCGACAATTATTCACTATCTATAAATACTATAGTAGAAGCAAAAAATGATTCCCCAATTGTTGTGGCACCAAAATATGACTGCATTGACTATTTTATTATTATATATGGTGATAATAATATAAATATCCACTCAATCTAAATTGGAGGATATATAGTGTGGAGACTTTGGTCACATGTTTTCTTCTTCATGGCTATGTGTTTTGGGTTAACAATTGGGTTGTAATGAAGTGAATTAGCACTATGATGTGTAGCACATGAACTATGTTGAAAAGGTGGCATGAAAAAAGGTATAAAGGTAAAGATAATGTACCTTAAACTTTGAGATTCAAATTCACCAATTGCACATTGTTGTCTTGTTCGTTTTTTTATTCACACTCCTCAAAATTTTGATTTTTTGCCAATTTTAATTGTATGATGTTCAATTATAAATGAATCTAATAGAATTAGTATAAAATATGAAAACAATGATTGTATATTATCAAATTCAAACAAAAAAAATGATAATAATCATTCCAACACTAGGAATGTAAAAATATTAATTCATAGAATCAAATTCAATCTAAGAACATGCAATTTAGCTCTTCTATATTGAAAAAACAAAAACGTAGTGGAATTGTTAAAAAATGTGATATTTTTTCAACACCATGAAAAGTGTGTTCCTATGTTGGATAAAGCACATGTTACAAAGAAAAATAGAGCATGTGATTCTCAAATCATGGGATCTCCATACCTTTTTACCATATTTTATAATTCTAAAAAATATGAGTGTGTTATAACTTGATTTTAGAATTCCAATGGAGAGAGGGAGAGAGGGGGAGAGTTGGAGTTAGAAAGAGAGAGATAGCTAGAGGGATAGAGAGAGAGAGATAGGTAGAGAGAGCTAAATAAATAAAGGGAGAGGGGAGAGGGAGAGATATAAAGAGATATCTAAAGGGATAAGGAGATAGATATTTGATAGAGTGAAGTAGAGAGGGAAGCAGGGAGGGAGAGGTAGAGAGATAGGTCTAGAGAGGGAGGGAGGGATATATATAGAGAGATATAGAAAGATAGAGAGGGATAAGATATGTAGAGAGATAGGGAGATAGCTGTAGAAAAAGATATAGATATAGCTCGATCTAAATCTAGGTAGGTTTCCTTTTTTCTTCACACAAATGTGAGCACATTATGACACTAGCATGTATGCTCATATTTTTATTTAGTTTGTGTATTGACAACCTATAGTGATCATTAATTCTTATGAGATCTACAACAAATCTGCCACCTTTTAAAGCA
Source organism: Sequoia sempervirens (assembly GCA_007258455.2). Classification (NCBI taxonomy): domain Eukaryota; kingdom Viridiplantae; phylum Streptophyta; class Pinopsida; order Cupressales; family Cupressaceae; genus Sequoia; species Sequoia sempervirens. The sequence continues at coordinate 50,423,718 of VDFB02193867.1, read as the reverse complement.
ATATACTTTTGCACCACCTATTTGAACAATTCAAGTGATGATGTTGTATCACCCCATGCCATCTTGCATGTGAATGCCACCCTCGAAGTACTCCACATCTGGCTCAAGATCTTTGGATCTCAATTGCTTCATTGGCAAGATGGTCCACCTTTAAATTTCCTTTGTGATATGCATTTGTTAACTTGAAGTTTGTGAAGCCATTGAGGAGCCTTAGACACTCCCCTAAATGATTTCTTAATTTCCAATTTTAAATTTGGTGATTTTGAATCACATTAATTATTATCAATGAGTCTCCTTCAAATTTTAATCTCCTTATACCTAACTTTCGTGCTTCCTCGAGACCGAATTTAATTGTCATTATTTCTTCTTCATTTTTTGTTAGGGTAGCTTTTTTTCTTTCAATATCTTTCTGCTATGATCTCTGAAGATGTAGTCGACTCTCGATAGGCCTGGGTTCCCATTGGATGCTCCATCAAAGTTTAATTTTATTCATGCTTCTTCTAGCGGTCACCACTTTTTTTTTACTCTTGAGATCTTGGCCTTAATGCACACAACCCCATTAATGAGGGATTTTGATCTTTATTTTATTTTTGTTAATGTCTCCATTTTTTGTCAAAAACCTATGTATGGTGTTTTTGGTTTTATTTTTTACCCGTTCATCAAAATTTTAAACAAATTACATTTTTATGAACTGGACTTTATTCTATACACATTAAAAATTATTTTCAATTACTTTGTAAAAAAATAGGGGCTCACGCTCAATTTTTTATTTATCAAAGTGTCTCCACTTTGAAAATGGGTAAAAAAAATGTGTATTCATTAAAAACTTGCAAAAAAATGAGCATAAACTACATGGTGTTAGCTAATTTTCATTGAAGTGATTCTTGAAATACTTAAAAAAGTTGAAATTTTAGGAGGACCACAACAAATGCTATGCTATGTTTTTTAATAGAAATATGAAAACTTTGAGTGGCCCCCCTCTTTGAACCCCTTAATCTCCTCCATTTAAAAAAAAATAGTTTAGAAAGTATATTAGAGCACTGTGACACTTGTTCTTGTTGCATCTTTATTTTTGAGGGTAATTATTTTCACTTTTTCATCCAAGATCAAATTTTCTTGATTTAAAAAAAATGACCAGTTAAGTTCCTTTTTGGTCCCCCATTTCCATGCACTTACCTATATAGCCATAACCATTTAATAGACATGGTTACACATATGGTCATGGCAGTCATGAGTATCCTTAATCTTAGAAACATGTATTGTATGTTGTCTTATATGGGTCTTCTCAAGTCAAAAGCATCATAGTAACCAATACTATTCAAGAAATATATAAACTAGCAATCGCATGCACATGCATGCAACGATTAATGGATAGGGGTCAACTGCAAATGGCTATTCAATGGGAAGTAATATGCTATCAAATAGAGAAGAAGGTGAGGATTTTTTCAATACTCTGCTATCAAACCAACACCACAATGGCTCATTCGACAATGCAACCAAAAACAATATACTTTTCCATACTACAACGTTGAATATTTCATTTACTTCCTCCCGCGCCGTCATACAACAATGCCAAGATGCATTAACCCTCACGCAAGCAAACACTTACCATTCCGCTTCCGCGTATCGAGGCAACCAACTCCACCACTGCCAACCCACGTAATTAGTAAACTCCACGTCATCGTAAACAACCCTAGGAAACTCGTTGCCGGCCATCGGCGATTATTAATTTCTGACGTCGAGAAATTCTATTCACATTTGTGCTAACGAAAATCCCGGCGGAAATTTGAAACAAATAGCCTATCGGCTAATTATTATGGAACTATTAAAATATCTTACCTTATTAAGGGGAAATTTCTATCATCAATACCATTGCTAATCATGGCACTGGGAACCTTGCTACTTTCAATCTCTAACATTGACCTATATAGATATATTGATAATCATGATTACCTCAATGACTACCATAAATGAGAGAAATATTGTCATGATTAATTCCATGCACCTAGTCCTTCAAAAGACAATTGTCTCTCCATTAACAACCCTCTACCATTGAAGCATTGTCATTAAGGCCTCAAGATTTTATTCATAAAGATGGGAAATCTATTTAAATACAAAACTTTATTAAACATATAAAATAAGTTGTCATAAAAAAAGAAATAGCTATTGTAGCATATTCTTTTTACATAATAATTATTATTATTATTTTAATAAAAGATTAAAGGCCTAAACTATTTATATTAACATGCTTAGAGCATTGTGGAGGGGAGAATGTTTATCTTACTGGACTAAAAATTTAACTTGAAATTTAAAACAAACTGATTGCACTCACAGCCCATCAGAAGCAAAAGCAGAAAAATATCTATAAGCTAACCCCCTCAATCCAGCTTGTAGTCTGAATCAACTGCTCAAAATTCATGATGCACAACATCCAACCAAATTTAACATTGTCTTTAGAAACATAATTATTATTTCACTACACAATTACTACTCCACTATGGTCATAAGAATAATCAGAAAATGCAGGTTCCATGAGCTTCCATTATTACTTGGCTAATTTGAATGTTTAATCAGAAATAATTAGTACTAACTGGAATAACATTTAACTCCGTGAGCTTGGCAAAGTTTGAATGGTAGACGAGGAGATCCTTCCACGTGCAACAGATTGCTTGATTTCTGCAACACAGACATTTGGAATACATAAATGTCTTGCCTTAAAGAAAGGGAAAAAAACTGAAAAAAATTGTGATGCACGAATATTATATGAACATGTAGCAAGCAGAGATATCTCTAATTTTAATTTGGAATGTCTAAATGTTTTTGGCAAACGTGAACTGAGAGTTATCTCCGACAAGGATGTGGTTAGTTGGTAAAAGTTTATCCACAACTACGCAGATTGACCAAATTTTGATGAAAGACTTTGGATTTTGATGGTGGCCGCTTGCTTGTGAGATGCAGAATCATGGTAGAAAATGAGTACTACGAGGGGTTTTAATTGGAGGAATGAAACGAATTTGTATGCAGTTTTTTTGGTGTTTGAATTACAACCATTTATTAGTCGACAGGTTATATATAGTGTGAGATTTGAGTTTCAAACAAATTTCAGGTCTGCAATCATCGGAAAATAAGTTTTAGCTGTCACTTAATGGTAAGCCAGCTGTCATTTAATGGTAAAAGTCTCAAAAATGTCAGGTGAAGGCCTCCAAAATCTCACTTATCACGGAAAAGCAAATGAATATTGATTTTCCAATTGAATGGAACATTCTAATTTCCATTTGTAATATTTTTTGTCAATTTGATGACAACTTTTTTTTTTTCATTCACATTGCTTTATGTTTTAAATCTGTATGCAAATATTTCAAAATCAGATAATACTTAAAATCTTTAAAGAACAAAATCTAGATTTGTCTAAGTTTATTTCATTTTATTATTTAGCACTTATTATTAATTGTTTAATCCAGTCACTTACAACTAGAATTTGCAGGACATGGCATCCACATGCACCCGTGCACAAACACGTACTCTCTAACATATTAACATACACATAGTTTTCTATTGATGTAATCCTTGAACCTCCTTTAAGTGCAAGTGCTAGTTAAAAGTTGTATAATGTGGGGTGTAACAGTTATGTCAGTAAGATGACATGTAACTATGTTATGAGGAAGAAAGTTATTACATAATATTTAATCTTTTCAATAGTAGATATGTTCATTTATACAATAATAATAAATTAAAATGTAAGGAATTATTCTTTTGTCAATTGAGATTGTCATCATCATATATAGTAATAAAATAGTCAATGCAGTCATATTTTGGTGCCACAACAATTGAGGAATTATTTTTTTCTTCTACTATAGTATTTATAAATAGTGAATAACTGTCGATAGAACATTGTGTATTTGTTGTCTCTACACTTTCTTCTTGTATTTTGTGATGACTACAATTTGAGTATCTTCATTGTCTTCTTAATGATAATTCAAAGAGATTTGTGTATCTTTTGTATAAATCCATTATATGCATCACATGGATTAGTTTTGATCTCTACACTATACGTGTATTTTTTTTTATTATAAGTGAGATGTATATAAATAATACATCATCTTTAGTAAACTATTTGATATGAGAATGATCATTAAAATGTAGTGTGGAGTATATGAAGATCACAAAGTTGTTGAAGTAATGGTGCAATTATATAAATTCACGTATCTTTACAATAATGATGATTATGAAATTAGTGGAGAGAGCAATCCATTGAGTTTTTGTATGATCATCCTCTATCCTTCCTTATCACAACACCGGTGGCACATGTTAATGGTTTTCCTTGAGGTTGTTTGTATTAACAAATTTTGTGGTGCACTATGCCATAAACCACTTGACCCCACTCAAGTATATGAGCCATGATTACATGTGATAATAATATGAGAGTATTTCAAAATCACTTAAGATGCATAATACTAACCACAAGAGTAAAAATCAAACCTTGGAAAATTTTAATAATCTAGATCCATGAGGTATTTGTGAGGCATCCACTTATTTTTTGTGAAAATCCTATTTTAATTTGGTTGGGAACCTACACATATCATCTTCTAGGACAACTCCATAGCGATCTACATGATTATCTAGAGGATACTTTGCAAATCATATATTGTTTATTACTCCCATATAACACAAATTTAAAATCTTGATTATTGTTTTGTAGTCCATTGTTCTAGCATAAAATGCAATACAATTATATCTATACAATATGCACATGTTTCATGAATAGTGAATGGAGATTCGTCTTGTCCCAAGGCTTCTAATATGACATTTAATCAGCCAACTATTGAATATGAGAGGCTTGGTCATTTCTAGTCATTAATTATCATATGAGATATATAGTAACATATGTAGAATATCATATGGAAGAGCCAATGGATCCTCTAGGTATTCTTTTATGGTCACCATAATAATCTTAAAACTATAACTTGTTTGAAGCCTATTTATCAATTTCATGAAAATGAACATGAAAACACAATGCAAAGCATTACATTAACTATAAATATGTTTCCATTATTTAATCTACATTATATTTATAGATTAAATATCATCACTATATTTTAAAATCATAAATTTATACAATAAGGATAGTATTTTCACTTTATTTAATTTACACCAATCTATATATTTATACATCATTGTCTCATTTTGACATATTCAAACACTCACAATAAGTAAAAAGTATTGAAATAAATTTTCAATAATATTATTAATATGAAACTTACCACATAAATGTATGAAACAATGCAAAAGGTACATTTTTAAAAAAAATTATATAGTAAGTTCTCTCCATAGCTATTACAATAATAACAATGATCGTGCACAAAAGATTGAAAATATTATCCACATACTCCATATGCTTCAATATAAAACTAGAAAATATTGAAATAGTTCACATATCTTCACCCGCCATCCATATGATTCTATATGTTTTCTAATAAAACATGTAGGATCAATAAAAAATACTATTAAAATATGTGGTATTTACACTAAATGCTCTCCATAGATATCATCTTATTTTGATGGTAATAGTTCATAATTCATATTGTAGAGGAAAAAATTGGTTTTAATTGAGATATTCGATTTGACTTCTTAAAGAGTCAAAGTGTTTGAGTGCATGCAAATATTTGAATTATAGTGTTAAAAAGTGAATTCAAAATTTTATATAGTGGTTGGAATGGATATGATGTTCAAGTCATTGATGTGTTTGAATAACTTGATTACCTTCTATTTCATTAGCCATCACTAATATTAGAAATTTATCGTGCCCTGCACACATGCCCTATTCAAAACAAGGACCCTTCCCCTCTTTTTTCTTTTAGTTTGGTTTTAGGGTTTTCCTTCAGGTTGGTTTTCTTTTGGTTCCTCACTTGTTTTGGTCTAGGAGTTTGGTGGCATTTTGCAAGTCAAGAGGATTTTGCGAAGAATTTCATTTATAGGGATATTTTCATGGAAGAATTGGTTTAGAAGATGTCCACAGGATATGGACTTGTCAAAATTTCGCAAAGCCCTAAAACCCACAAATTAAAACGTTGAAATTCCACAATACTTAGATTCCTGAAACATGGTGGAGAGTGACACTTTGCGCATAAAATCTTCACTCATTTTTCCTACAAAATTTTGATTCTAACAAACATTAAAGACTCGCAAGGTAGGTATAGACAATATGAGCACATCCCCAAATCTGCAAGATAATAAACTTCATCGTGGAGAAATGTGGAGCAATTCCATTTCTCCCAAATAACTTTCTTCACAAACTAGACACTATCAAACAAATCTTCCACTATCACATGATCCAAAACCTGAAACTCTAGATATAACACCTTCTAATACTACTAATCATCATATCCAAACTACACAACACAAAACACATCCTTGTCAGGTCTTGTACACTCTTTATGAAAATTTTCTCAAAAGCACTTGGAAACCAAGTGACCCTACTGCATCTGCAACACCTGCTCAACACCACAACACCTTCTCAATGTATCCACACTAGAGGTTGAGTCAATGACAAAAAATTTCAACAAGACTAACGTATATATACCTTGTAAAACCACGTAAAGTCACACAAAGACTCAAGCTCCTGAGATCACCTACAAAATAAAAAATGATATTCCATAAGAGAATAGTAAGATAATAGATTTCTTAATTATAGATGAAATAATGGTACAATGATGCTCAAGACAAAAGATCCAATCTTCATAGTGTACACATGGGTCCTTGCTTATATAGACAAGGTGAGAAGATAAGTGAACATAGGATTATGACATTTTTCACACTTATATGATATGAGACAAAAAAATATAAGGATCCTAAGTGAAACCTAAGTAAAATTAACTAGCAAGTCATAATATGAACTAGGAGGTGAACCAATTAGCTAATATCCCTTTTCACACTACTAGGACCTAGGTAAAAGCAAAAAGTTGGGTACACAAAGAGAGGAAGTTTTGGCCAAAAAAAAAAAAATCGCACAAAATGTGTACGCGTTTACAAAAAATGCATACGCATTACGAATCGATTACTCGAGCCTAAATCTGAACGTGTATGTGTTCCACATCGGGTACATGAGCCAAAAACACGTACGCATTATGAACACGTATGCGTTATGAACGCGTATGCGTTTTGAAACATGTACGCGTTTCCTAGGAGTATTTATTTTTTTAAATTAGAGATTGTCTATTCATTTTAACTACAACTTTTGTCTGTGTCAAAGAAGAGCAGACCAGATCGTGTACGCGTTACAAAGGCCTTGATTGAAGAAAATTTTCACTGCCACCTCCTCCCGTCGACACAACCGACCTCAACGACCTCCAAGTTGGTTGAATTCTTCCCTTTTTTTATTTATATCTTGCATATTTTTTTTGTAATTGGTATTTATTTTTTGTTTGTTTGGTTTTTTTTGTTCAATATTTTATAGTTTCTAAATTGCATTTAAAAAACCGAAAACATCAACGAAACAAAGAAAATTAAATTGTAAATCGAAAACCATAAAAACTAAACCTAAATTGGACACATTTTTAAAACTTAGAAATAAAAACCCTAGAAACCCTAGGTTCCAAAAAAGTAGGTCCCTAAAAACTAATTTACGTAGGTTAATTCTTGGACCTAAACCCTAAAACATAAACCTAAAACCCTAATTGTTCACATAATTTTAGAAGTATCCAGGGAACGTTACCTAGATTCAGGGTAGTTTTCATTGAGATTGAGATTGAGATTGAGGCTACAAATAATTCACATTAGGATTTTTCAGTTATTGTTACACTTCAATGACCAAAATTTATAAAACATCCTTATCACATTGTGTATTGCCATAAATTAGGGTTCCTTGGAGGTTTCTTACATTTGTTATTTGACATATAGATATGTTGAAATCATGTCATCAAATCTCTAAATCTAAACCCTAAACCCCAAATCATTCATTTTTTTGTAGGACCTTCAAATGAAATTTGGTTGCCTTAGGCAACTCCATCAAATTTTATTCCCTTAACCCATGGACCATTTTGTCCTAGGAACTTACTAGACATAGATCCCCTTAAGCCATCCTATCACCCTAAATCATAAATCGATGTCTTAAGGGGTCCTAATATGTCATTTCTTAAGGGGATCAAACAAGTTCTCAAAATTTGGTGAATAGAGCTCAAGCTCATCTTTGTTTATTTTGTACATTGCAATTAGATCACTAGCATATATCTATGTGTCCCTTTGAACATGTACATTCTATTAATTTTTCATTCTTATCTTTAGTCTTCTTTGAAAACAATGAATGGCATTATGAATTAATGTTAACTTTTTAAACTTATAATTTCTTCTTTACTACTTTGTCCCACTATAGAGAACTTGTGTCTCTTATATCATGAAATTTGAAAATTTAGATAAATCAATTGATGTCCTTGGATTTAATTAAATTCTATGTCATACTCGATTAATACATGTATTCACAATTGTTATACCTTAGCTCTATAGATATACTCTTGTTGGGAAACAAGAGCTATATTAATCAACTATTCCACAAGAAAATATTGCTCACTAACTTGCAAGTCCATTATTCCAAGGGCCACCCAAACTTCACCCTAAGTTCCCCAAACCCTAAACCCTGAACTCTAAAATCTAAACCCTAAACCCTAAAGCATTCATTTTGTCATAGGACCTTAAAATGAAATTTGGTTGCCTTAGGCAACTCCACCAAATTTTATTCCCTTAAGCCATGGACCATTTTGTCCTAGGACCTTACTAGAATGTATAGATCCCCTTAAGCCATCCTATCACCCTAAATCATAAATCGATGTCTTAAGGGGTCCTAATATGACATTTCTTAAGGGGATCAAACAAGTTCTCAAAATTTGGTGAATAGAGCTCAAGCTCATCTTTGTTTATTTTGTACATTGCAATTAGGTCACTAACATATATCTATGTGTCCCTTTGAACATGTATTCTATTAATTTTTCATTCTTATCTTTAGTATTCTTTGAAAACAATGAATGGGATTATGAATTAATGTTAACTTGTTAAACTTATAATTTATTCTTAACTACTTTGTCCCACTATAGAGAACTTGTGTCTCTTATCATGAAATTTGAAAATTTAGATAAATCAATTTATATCATCTAATTTTTAAATTAAATTCTATGTCATACTTGATTAATTTACATGTATTCTTGTTCGATATACCTTATCTCTATAGAAATACTCTTGTTGGGAAAAAATCACACCTATGAGTAAACTTCCCCTCGCCCCAAAAGATAAAGCTCTAGACCCATAAAAACTTAGAAGAATAAATTACTTATTGATGAATTAGTTAATTAATGATAGGCTTGATATTTATGAGCTCCATTGAGCACCCTTGTCTAACAATAATCCTAATATATAAATAGAATCTAGTATAATTTTTACTTGAATTAAACTACATGGTTTTCATCATTTACCCATTTTGACACTCATTCTTGAGTTTTTCATAACCTAAATTAGCTTGGGGGCCTTTTCTTCTCTTTTTCCACCTTTATATATGTAATAGAAGGCACTCTAAACAACCCCTAACCTCCTCTTTTAACACCCAATTTGAAAAATCAAAGTTATATATCTACATGTGTCTTATTTTTCATTCTTTAGTCCATTTACCTTAATCTTAATTTTTTACCTTGATGGTGATTTATTTAAATAAATCTTTTTTTTTACCTTAATCCATGTGGTTTTATTTATTTTTAAGTAAATCAATTAATGTATAGATCATCAAATTTGGCTATAGTTTAATTATCAAGTGATATCTAGCTAAAACTAAGTTTATGGGGCCTTCTTTTAGGGGATTCACTTAATAAACCAATGACATAGTGCATGCATTTGAATAGGGTTCTAATAAAACCCCCAAATTTCATTTCTACCCTTCATATTAACAACCACACATTGGACTCAATTTAATGTGTGTACATGCTATGGATTTTTAATGTTATAAATCAAATGGTCTTTAAATGAAATGTATTTTGAATTTGTGCACATTCAATGTGATTTTTAAATAACTTTCAAATTGTGTGCATTATTTAATTAGTTTGTTGATATATATTTTTTTATTGTTTAACATGTAGTTGCCATTTAATTACTCTCATGGATCCAAAATTTAATTTAGAGGATTTTATGCCTAATCCACAAATTCATCTAGATCCACCACTAGAACAAAACCCCACACCTCCAAACTCTCCACCGCCTAATCCCCCACCCCCTTGTAGTAGATGAGGATCAATTAAGAGAGAACATACAAGCAAGCCTTATTGTGATTCAAGGAAATATAGATTTGATAAAAAATGAGCCTAGAATCCCTCCTCATCTCGCACAGTTTGCATCTACAATGCAAACTATTATTGATTATGTTCGATCCATTGATGCAAACCTAGATAGGTTCCATCAATGGAGAGAAGAGAGGAGACAATTCTATGCAAATGGATTGTCCTACAAAGAAATAAATGACCTTAAAATTACCAAATAAGCCATGTGCCAATATTTTATTAACCCCCAAACAAACCAACCAATTCCTCCAACCAAAAAATGAATTTCAATTTTATGGTGTGGGCACCCGTAGATAGCTGCACATTTTTGGGATAAATTGTGGATGGTGTTTGATAATCCACCACATGGCAACTGTGAGGTACCCCTATTCTTTTTGAGAAAGTTATGGGTTGAGTTTGAGTTGGGTAGAAAACACAACTATTTTGATATGAGGTCATTTCAGGGAGTTGGGTGTGGCATGCCCCAACATAGACTAGGAGCACATGTCAATCCTTAACAACGTACTCCAATTGATCCTATTGTTCCTCCTCCTTCTGCTTGTGTTCCCGCTGCATTTCAGCAGCAAACCATGTTAGCGACATTAGGAGCATTGAGTTCGCTTTCAGGACATCTCACTCATCAGACTGCACACGCGACGACTGAAGTGGCCAATAGAGAACATGGAGGCTTGGTCTATAGGGATACTTAGGCATCCACTTCAGGTGACCCACATGCGTTTGGGACAGAGTCATACATGAATTTACTATATGAGGATCATCCTACACATGTATGTTCATCTTTTGAACTTAAATTTAATTCAAGTTTGAAATGTGAAAAATTCATATAAATAATAACATCAAATTATATATATAATATAATATTAATTCAATAAGTGTTTGGTGTAGACGCATGATCACAAGATGCCTGAAACTCAATATGATCGCCTTGTCTGTATGTCGAGTGTTGTAGAACGGGCTCACCTTTTGGAAAGGTACTTGAACCAATATATATTAAATAATTTGTGTGGATATATCTAATTTTTAATTTGAATTTGTACACATGTGTGAATTGATATAATATAATATTATATCTAGATGCAGGGAGATTATATGATACCTAGTACTGATCAACCAAAAGTTATGGTGAGCGCTCCTGATACATCATCAACTCATGTGTGTGCTTTCAAAAGTTTGTTAAGTTTAAATTAAATACACATCATAGATCTAATTTAATTTGTTCATTTACATACACGTGTGAATGATCTATACAAACTATTGTACATCTATACATGCAGGGATTTCATGAGATACCCATGGCAGGCATACCTGAGACATTGTCAGCATTTATGCATGGGTAATCTCAGGTGCATGATCATGAGGTCATATCATTCGAGGTTGTAAACTTTACTAAATCTCCTATACAATTTTTACAGACCTTTTAAATATATATATATATATATATATATATATATATATATATATATATTCAAGGTTTTAACATATTGTTTGCTTTATATGAATATGCAGGATATAGTAGATCAGGCATTTGGATCTTCTCAATTGACAGTTATGCTACCCGTTGAACAAAATGTGCCAGTAGATTCACATGATCATATGGTAATTTATGCATACTAAAAATCATTTTTATTGTATTTACTAGATATATTTAATTAAATTTATTTTTATCTAAAAGTTTATATTTTCAAGTTTAAATATGTTTAATTATATCAAAATTTCTAAATAACTTTAAATCTAATTTCAAGTTTCTTGCACTCTTTTCCAACATGATGCGGGTACATCTAGTCAACATGGAACAAAGAGGAGACTTGATATGATAGATCAGCCTGATAGTTAGATGGTTTTAAATTTTATGGACTATAGATCTCTAGAGTTTTATTTAAATATATGTGTTGGACTTGACATATACATCTTGACATATAAATTTTATGGACTATCTATCTCTAGTTTTATTTTGAACATGTTATTATCATATTTGTGTTTATTTATATTAGTTGACTTTAATACATGATGATTATATATGTAGTCAATTATGATCGTGTTATGTTCATTTTGATGATTATATGCACTCGTGTATGTATAGATATAAATTATCTAATTTTGAAGTAATACATGCACTATATAAATTCGTATCTAGAATCAAATTTCATATATATAATTTATCACATGGTTAGGTGACAAATTAAAACACTCCTTAAATAGTTTAGATAATATGTACATAATAAATTAAGGATGGGTAATTTTAACTATTTTCCAATTCGAGCAAATATTTGAATCAATAAACAAAAATCTATCTCCTTGTATGTATAAACTGTATAATCTATACAATTGAACAATTATATACAATGTGGTAAATACAAGACATGAAATGTATAATCTATAAAATTGGAAGAAGATATTTAAAAAGTGACTAATAAGCTCATTGAAGTTCATACATCAAACAAACATATATAATGTATATTGATGTTTAATACAACTATATAACATGATGAAACATATATGTGCATGTAGATACAAATAAAGCTTATCAACTTTTATGTGAAGACCAAAAATTGATATTTACATAGTCTCTTGATAAAATAATTTTTTCAGTGACAATCACATGGTAGACCGACTTGATGAGAACCTGCAAAAATAATTAATGTAAGTAAACTAACTATAATTTTTATGAGTCATTTAAGTAAAAAATTCATGCGACAAAAGAATAATATATAGTAAATTCCATTCAAATTCAAATGATGTTTGCCATAGGATGGATTAAGGGGACCTGAGAGGATATATATAAGGGGTCTTAAGAAGAGTGGGTCAAAGGATGGAAGTAAAGGATACATCATGAACCAGGGGCTCTGGATCAAAGGATAGGGAATTATGGGGGAGACAAGTAAGATCAATGATTGCATATGTGGATGGAGGGTTGGACCTGGATATGAAACCGAAGGGTCCTTGGTAAGAGGATGGCGTCCGAGATAAGGGGATGCACAAGAGGGTGGATTAAAGGGAGTTGATAGAATGAAGGGATGTAAGAGGGTGGATTAAGGGGAGTTGATATAAAGACTTAAAGGGATGTAAGAGAGTGGATTAAGGGGATGCAAGAGGGTGGATTAAGAGGAGTTGATAGAATACTTGAAGGGATGTAAGAGGGTGGATTAAGGGGAGTTGATAGAATGACTTAAAGGGATGTAAGAGAGTGGATTAAGGGGATGTTGTAAGGGGATTGATAGAATGACTTAAATGTGAGGGTGGATTAAGGGAGTTGATAGAATGAGGGATGTAAGATGGGATTAAGGGGATGCATGTCATGAATCTTACGATATGGATTAACATTCCCTAAGAGGATGGCTTACGGGGAATTATGAGAGTGACTTAAGGGATGCAAGATTGTGGATTAAGGAGAGTTGAGAGAATGAATTTAAACCCTAAACCCTAAACCAAATGACCTAAATCCTAGGAGATGGACCCTAAACCCTTAAAACCCATATAGATTTTTTATTCTAAGCATCTCATGAACCCTACAAACCCTAAACCCTAAACCATATGACCTAGATACTGGGAGATGAACCCTAAACCATTAACCCATATAGATTTGTTATTCTAAGCATCTCATGAACCCTAAACCCTTAAAAACCATATAGATTTATTATTCTAAGCATCTCATGAACCCTAGAAACCATAAACCCTAAACCATATGACCTAGAGACTGGGAGATGAACCCTAAACCATTAACCCATATAGATTTGTTATTCTAAGCATTTCATGAACCCTAAACCCTTAAAACACATATATATTTGTTATTCTAAGCATCTCATGAACCCTAGAAACTGTAAACCCTAAACCATATGACCTAGAGATTGGGAGATGAACCCTAAACCATTAACCCATATAGATTTGTTATTCTAAGCATCTCATGAACCCTAGAGAGACTTAAGGGGATGCAAGTGGATGGATTAAGGGTAGATATATGAGGATATGGATTAAGGGGTCCTAAGAGGATAGCTTAAGGGGTGTTGAGAGAGTGACTTAAGGGGATGCAAGTGGATGGATTAAGGATAGACATACGAGGATAAGGATTAAGGGGTCCTAAGAGGATAGCTTAAGGGGTGTTGAGAGAGTGACTTAAGGGGATGCAGGTGGATGGATTAAGGGTAGATATGTACGAGGATCGCTTAAGGGGTGTTGAGAGAGTGACTTAAGGGGATGCAGGTGGATGGATTAAGATAGATATACAAGGATATGGATTAAGGGGTCTTAAGAGGATAGCTTAAGGGGTGTTGAGAGAGTGACTTAAGGGGATGTAAGTGGATGGATTAAGGGTAGACATACGAGGATATGGATTAAGGGGTCCTAAGAGGATAGATTAAGGGGTGTTGAAAGAGTGACTTAAGGGGATGCAAGTGGATGGATTAAGGGTAAACATACGAGGATGTGGATTAAGAGGTCCTAATAGGATCGCTTAAGGGGTGTTGAGAGAGTGACTTAAGGGGATGCAAGTGGATGGATTAAGGGTAGATATACAAGGATATGGATTAAGGGGTCCTAAGAGGATAACTTAAGGGGTGTTGAGAGAGTGACTTAAGGGGATGCAAGTGGATGGATTAAGGGGTCCTAAGAGGATAGCTTAAGAAGTGTTGAGAGAGTGACTTAAGGGGATACAAGTGGATGGATTAAGGGTAGATATATGAGGATATGGATTAAGGGGTCCTAATAGAATGGATTAAGGGGAATTAATAGAGAGACTTAAGGGGATGCAAGAGGATGGATTAATGGTACATAAGAGGATGGCTTAAGGGGTTTTAAGAGAATGGCTTAAGGGGATATGAAATCAATTATAAACTTTTATAAAATGACAATGAATTAAATTTAGTTTTATATTATACTATCAATTAAATGTATCTAGAACTGTATATATAGTTACTTGTCTCTAGATTCAAATTCCATTGTAATATATGTATCTCCTCTCTTTTTTGTAAAGCATATAATTTTGGGAGACCTGAAACAAAAAATGATATAAAACTTTAATTAGGAAATGACTATTAAAGAAAAAAATATATATCAATTAAATATATATACAACTATATAGTTACCAATATTTATTTACTCCGTTGTACCATCTACATCCTCTCTTTTTTGTAATGCATTTATGATTGTCTCATGATCATCCATTGAAAGTGTCCATAAAACTTTATTAGCAGGCCTCCCTTGATATCTAACTAGTTTTTATATTGGTTGCCAAAATCAAATGTGAATAATGTATAATCTTCTTGTGTCTTTCATAATCTTCAAATGCAGGAAAGCCATTCCTTCTCATCAAATATTTCTGAAGCCAGGTGCCAACAACAGCCACTGAACTAGTTGGATACTCAAAGTTGTCATCATCCACTCTAGGATGTACGACCTTATGTTTTCTCTCAACACATCTAGCCAAATAGTACCCGGTCTCCTCTTCATTCCCCTTAGGTGAAACAACAAAATACACATGTCCTACAAAAATAAATAAAAAATTCAATAAAAAGTGACTTATATTTAATTCACATGTATTAAACATGCATACATATAAAATTCAACTCAATAAATAATGTACCTTCTTGTACAATATCTGAAACATGATCATAATCATCTGATGTGAACACTTGATTATCTTCAATTGTCATTCTGTGTTGAACATGTGTCAATGTAGGTGTTAAGGCTCTTTGTTGCCATTGTTCGACCCATTTTGTATTTTCACATGCCTCCCAATCACCTACAATACAAAATTGACAAAAGCATGCCAAATCCCTTGTCCATATTATCCATGTGTTTGCATTCAAACTCTTAAAGGAATGCCATTTTGTAGATCAATTAATTGTTTCACAATCTTGTCGAGAAAAAATATCATTTTCTTCAACTAACCAAAAGAAGCGTCGAATTATTGAGCTCTCACTTGTTCTTGTAGATAATTTTGTATTGCACCAATGTACAATTGCACGTGCATCTCTAAATTTCGCAGCATCCTCAAATTTTAGTTGCTCTCTAGCAAGATCTATTTTCACACATGCACGTGCTCCATCGTGTTCTCCCTTACCATGACCAGCTTCAAAAAAACTCCATATGTGCTGGATATTATTTTCTTTATGAAGTCTACATAACCAATAAAACATTCTTGCATTTTTTAATTGACCCGTGCAATTATCCAACCATATGAGATGTTCTAGCATTTGAATTCCTCTCTCTTTTAAATTTTTATAAAATATATCAAAACAAGATTGAACAAACTCAGATGAATGTAATTGGTTATCACTTACATAAAAATGGTACTCTCTCAAAACATTTCCATTATCTTTTGTACTATCATCTGCATGTCTATAAACAATGTGAACAAATATAGCTACTTGCACTGAATTATAATACTGTGATTGAATTTCTTCTTGTGGAGCAAGAGTATAATTTTCAGCAAAATCAACAACTGACAATATAGTTCCAATTGGGAATGTGTTTTTACATAAACGAAATTAATTATCAAGCCAATGAGCATATTGAGATTGTTGAACATATTTAGGTACAATCTTATCTTTAAATTCATTAATAAATGCATGCACACTAAATTTTTCCACAATTAGCTCACAACGTTTTCCAGTTTTTCCATCTTTTAAAGAATACTCAACATTTAAAAAAAAAATTACATCCACTAATTGTTGTCCAAATTCATCTAAACTAATTTCATGCATACATTCTCCTAATAATGAAAAGTTACCACATCTATCGCATTCTCCAGAAATACATGCTTTTAAATAAAATAAGTTTCCATTAGAGAGTTCACAAAAAAAACTTGCAATAAAATCTTTGATTCTTTTAGGTGGCATATGAATACCACAAATGTCCTACATAATTTGGTTAGCATGCAAAGTGCATCGTATATATCAAAAACTATCATAATAATAATGAAATTGTACATGGGTCTTACAACAACAAGAGATTCGTTGCTTATTAATTCTAACATACCAAGGTTTACACTTTTCGAATGATCTTTGACTTATATTAATATTCAATGGTAAGATTGAAACATCTAATTTTTTTTTATATAATTCAGTTTGAATCATATCTAAGAGATGCTTTGGATGAGGTTCATGAATTTTGGAACCCATCCTTAATTTTAAGACATATTTAATGTTAGGTGATACTCTTGTATTATCATGCCAAAAAATTTCAATTAAAGATTTAATTTCATTAGTTAATTTCATGTTTGATCTTGGAAGTCTACCATTAAAACTCCAACATTGATTAATTGGATCCTTTTCAATACTTTCTCTTCTTTTAACAACTCTTATCAAAGTTCTAGGATTTACTTTTATACATTTACTAATCAAACTTAACATTCTTTTATTTGAAGTTGCTTTATCAACTGGAGTAGTTTTTATTGAACGACGAGCCACATTCTTATCTTTTGATCAACTTTTCTTACCTATAAAATCAATAGCATTAGCAACACTATATATGACTTGTTCTATTGAATCATCTTTCTTTTTTGGTTTTACAAAAATACCTAATTTTTTCATCACTATTCTCATTTTCGACATTATCATCAATTGCACCATGAGCTAACATTGGAATCCTAATTTCTTTCTATAAAAAAACATTTTATATATTCTATTTCCATAAGTTCTGATTTGTCTCCAAGAAACTTTACCATGAAGTTTATCTAGCACATCTCTTTCAATTGTAAAAAAAAAAATTCAGGTTCATCCATACAAGGGGTTTCATTTTCATTCACACAAGGGGTTTCATTTTCATTTTCATATGTAAAAGGGATTTCATTCACATTTTCATCAATATGAGGGATTTCATTCTCATTTGCATTCTCATAAGATATAATTTCAGCAATTTTTTGTTTTTGCATTGTTTCAACCCTAGAATTATTGATATCATTAATGGTGTATCCAACTTCATTTAAAGAAGCAATATCAATATTATCAAAACTTGGGTTTGAACACATACCTGGATGGATTGTATGAATAGGTGCATTTTCCATATCATTGGGAGGTGGATTTGAAGACACACCTGAAGTTTTTTGCATAGGTACTATTTCCACATCATTCAAAATTGAAGTTGAAGGCATAGTTGGGTTTGTCTCCATAATTGCATTTTCTTCCATATTCACCATCTCCACATTTGCATTATCTACATTCATTTCATCATTCATGGCTTCCTCTTCAACATTCTTGGAACTAGATGCTTGCAAATTTTTCATTTGATGAATCCTTTCTCTTCTATCCCTTTTTCTTTTTGCCTCCATATCTCTATTTGCTTGAATTTCTTCGGGTGTCATTAACTTTCTACATATTTTTCTTTGTCTTTGTTTATCACCCATGGTTACCAAACCCTCTTTAATGAAAAAAAATGATTCAAATACAACCTAATTTTAAATTGCTATCTCCTTCAAATATTCAAATAAAATTATGTAGTATGAAGATCCTTTTTTCTTTAAACTCTGAAGTACAAAAACATCATGAATGCATCCAAAAATTCTCTTGTAAAAAGTTGTTGTACTTGATTCCACTTCAAAAAATTCAACCTGCACTTTGTCTCTTCCAACAATTTGAATAGAATATGCCCTGCACAAGAAAAATTTGCAATAAAAAATGCAAAAAATGGTGCTTTCGGTCCGTACTACAGAAAAGGAATGTTGTAGAAAAAACGTGTTTTATCAATATTTACCAAATTAGGAAAAAATGGCTATATCAAAAACACGTACATGTTATGAAACACATATGCATTTTGTTCTAGGAACGCATATGCGTTAAATAACACATACGTGTTACCTTTACCCAAGGGGTAATTAAATAACGCATATGCATCATGAAATGCGTACACGTTTCATTAAAATAACGCATACATGTTTTAGAAGTGTGTACGTGTTATTTAAAAATTGACTTCCCAACCCACATGCAGCCTTGGTTTTAGGCTTGGGAAAGGCTTCGCAATCCGAGCCTTAACCTTTGACCTGCAACTAAAAAACTAAGGCAGATTGAAGAAGAATGCCCAACTTTGACAATATGGTTTATGGACTTTTTTTTTCTGAATCAATCTATAAAATTAAAACCCATTAGAGAACATGATGTCTACTTTTCAATTATATAATTTTTATTAAGATTGGATAATGCTTGTTATTTTTTAATTAATTTATAAGCAAACTAGTCCTTAAAATTGAAATATCAGGTTTTTTTTGTCTTTTAATAACTTGTTTTTGGTTAAGTTTCTTGTAAAAAAAATTATATGGCATCAAACCTCAGACAATTCTCTACACAATGAAAAAAATGATTCAAATTTTTTTTTGTTTAGGTCCAATTATGTTGTCTGTACACGTTGATTTTTAAAAACAACAATTAAGGCCAATAAAAATTCAATAAAAAAAACTCAACAAAAAATTACAAAAAAATTTACACATCAATCTTCATGTTGTTAGCTCTCTTTTCCAAAAAGTAATTAGCAAAATACTTTTATTCAGGTCAAAAACTGGTGTCCATACACGTGCTTGGTATGGTAAAAAAAATAGGGACTTTTAAAAAGTGTTTTATAGATCCCTATCGAAATTTAATTTCTATAATCTGGGTATTTGAATAATTTACATATTTGGAAACTAGATTCAAAATGATAACTTTCATAGTACTGACTTTTTTTAAGATTCATTGTGTAAGTGCCTCAAATATTCAGTCCAAGTGTGACAAATTTTGAAAAATAGCAAAAACACTTCCACTTTTTGAGCTTTTTGTGTACCCAACTTCTTGCATCAGCCCACCTACTATCCATAACACCTTAGTCATGTCTTTGATCTTGAACTTCCATATAATATACTCCTTGGCTACCCATGGATACACACCATGTAGGTTTCTTTTCCACATTCTATCAATGTATCAAATTATTTCATCAAGGCATTGGAATTATTATCATAGTATATTAAACCCCCTTCCAATATAGTAAAATTTTCAAGGGTCAATTCAAAAATCAAACTATTATCCCATCATTAAAGTTACAAAACCACCATCTCATCCAGATTCATCTTATATATCACAATGATATACTATTCACCTCATCCAACCCCTCTCCATTTATTAAGGTAAAGATTATCAAAAAGGGTGGGATGAGTATGAAATGTAGGAAGCCTTCCATATTGGGAAACTTCCATTTTCACCTAAATTATATGGTCATCCCATCATGAAACCAAAGTAGAAGTGAGAGACCTTGTAGTATGGTTCTACAAAATTTTCAAACATGATTTTCTCTCTAATGAACAAATTGACTCCTCAAATGCATAAGGGTTACACCCTGAATAGGAATATACCTCCTATTTCAAGCATGACTATCTAGTGGCTAGTAAAATATGTAAGAATATGAAGTATAAATTCAAAGGCCTAGGATCACATAAACAAGAAATATTAGAACCTATCCACTTTATTGAGAGCACAAATAAGTTAGGATTTGGGTATATACTATAGTTATATATTGTTGATGAAGCTTCATCAATTGTTAATTATGTTAGAATCACTACTTGTCATGACCCTTATGAAGAGATTTCCAATACTGATCTCTTTCTAGATAATTATGTTTTACCATGAACCTTGATTTGTATCTTGACCTAATTGATAGGAACCAATGTCTTCACATAACTTTATATGAGGTCCAAAATGATTAGGTTCTTGAACTACTCTATACCAAAGGTTGTCATCCTTTAGGAGACCATAAAAATGTCTTTAAACCTGATCTTCATAATTCAACATCTTTTGGGGAACAAATGGAGTCCTTTTCTCCACATAATAGAAAAATATAATAAAGTAAAGCAATCAAAATTTGAAGTACCCATTAACGACTCAAAGGATTCATCATTTGATGAGAAACTCCACATTCCCCTTACTCCACAAATATTACAAGATGAATCAACTCTCTTAGTATAATATTTCATTGATATAAGACCTAGGAACTAACCAAGATCAAAAGTTAAATTGATATTATATGAACTCAAAAGAACAATAGGTTCATCAAAATATAGATATGGTATGTATGTTCATGGTTGGTCCTTCTTCCTCTGAGCATCATGATATCCATACTTACCTCACTACCCAAATTCTCCCACCTAGCTTATCCCATATCAAAATATAGATATGGTATGTATGTTCATGGTTGGTCCTTCTTCCTCTGAGCATCATGATATCCATACTTACCTCACTACCCAAATTCTCCCACCTAGCTTATCCCATAACCAAAAATGCACATTCATCCAATATACTACCCACTTCACCCTTATTGGTGGTACACTCTATCATAGGGGTTATGATGGTGCATTATTGTGATGCCTTAACTTAGATGAAGCTAATTCAACACTTACTGAATTCCATGATGGTACTTTTGGAACTCATAATAACAATATCACCCTTATGAATAAATTACTCAAGAATATATGCAAGTTATCTACACCATATGACTAGGAGTTGGATGCACCCATGACCTACCATCTTTGTCTATCAAAACAAATTAAAAAGTGAATAGAAAAAAGACTATCCAAGCAAATAATAAAGAGAAAATATCATCCTCTATAGAAAAAAATTCTACAATACCTTGGGTACTCACCATTATGAAATGTTATTCATAGGAATCATGTTTGACAACCAAAAAAATAAAAAGTATATAAATTGTGAAGAGAAAAAAATGCCCTTTGGCAAAATTTATTTTATGGGACCTCGAGAAAGCATCATGATGAAAACATGTTCACAAGAATCATGTATGATATTCCATAGACCTCTTATTTATAAGTACTTTGCAAAACTAGGGGTACCAAGTTTACCGATTCATCCACTTACCACATCCTTACCTTTGGACCCTTATGCAACGTACATGACTATACCTTGATTAGTGTTTCAAAAAAATCATTGGAATAACACCTATATCTAATATGGAAATATGATGTGTACTTTGGACACCAATTTCATTTGGTCCCTTTTAAGTTAAAAGAAATTTTCATATATTTTTTTATAATAGGCCTTAACATGTCACACTCTTGATATCAAATCAAAGAAAAATCCTCACACATTGGTCCCACTATATTCCTCTCGTTGGATGGAAAAACTATTACTATTAATATCATGTCAACTTGAGGATGAGACACACTTTTATTGTTTTTATTTTATCATGCTTGGTTTGGTTCACATGATATACTTCTATAAGGACATCATAGTTCCTTATACTATGATTGTCTCTTGTGGTTATGATCATTGGGCTATTTGGGTCTTGTCTTTTAGTTTTTCTTTATCATTTATTTTAATTATTTTATCTTTGATTTATTGCTTTGAGTTAGTCCTTTACACATATGGTGCATCATCATCATGATCCCTTATATTATGCTACATAATGCCTATAGAAAATATAAATTTTGCTCAAACACATAGGAATATCTTCATAGATTCTCAACATATATATTTGAGCTCAAATAATTCAGGAAGATATTATAGTCATCCATAGCCAACTTCATCATCCTAAGCTCCAATCCAACCATCCTTAACATATCTACCATCCACTCATTTCTTTTCATTATCCTTACTATCCTCCTCCTAGTCTCCATCTCCGCATCATCCTAATTCTCAAGTCACATTCTTGCAAACTTGTTATTATCTTTAACTATCTTGCTCAATCATTTATTCCCATTATTCCCATCATATCTATTAACCTCCATTCATCCATCCCATAATTTCTAATATTATTTTATCTATTCTAAGAACACACTTGGACATTCTTCCAACTTGATTGTCCTCTAGAGGGGATATCATCATTTCAACATTTTGAATCGAAAATATTTCCAAGCATTCAAGCATCCTTCAAATCCAATCATCTAATCAATCAATCAATCTGATCAATCCAACCAATTAGCCCTTAGCATTTGATTCTTGGCACAATATCTCTCATCAATGTCAACAAAACCTATGTCCATTGCTTCTTTGAAATGACATTGTTGCTTCTAGTCACAACACCATTTTAAAGAAGAGAAAATTGTAGTAATTGAAATCATCTATACACTAATTTCTACAATGTATGTCTCATGTTATCATTTGGCACACTTATCATTTCTTGATCCATTATAATAATTAATATTATCCTAAGTTCATTACTTTAGGATAATTAATTAATTTAGTTTGAATTAAAATATAATTATCTATAATCAAATTATTTGAATCTTAAATTACAACTCGTGAGCTAATTATCTAATCAAAGTAGTTAGCTAAATAATCAATTTAGTTAACTCACTTATCAAATTTGTTGACAAGCCAATCGATTTGGCTAATTGAGGATCACAAATTAATTAAAAAATCAAATAATTATCAATTTTTCAATCAAACAAGTTATCTCCACCCATTTTGCAAATTGATTGTCATCTCTCGCTATTACATGAACCAATCGTGGATCCAATACATGATCCAATTTTAAATCTCAATGATTCTATTCCCTTTCAAAATTTCTATAGATTGAAGCTTAATCTTCTCTTTCACCATCCCAAATTGATGCTATAGCACTAGGCAACAAACATCAAAATTCTCTTGAGTGCATCTACTCCATTGATAATGCTAGATTGCATTAGTTTAGCATTTGTATTCATATCATTTTGATGCAAATTATTGTTTTCCTCAATTGAAAGGTAAGAGATGTGATTTTATTTGGAGTTTGAATTATGTTGTTTTATTCTCCTTTTCCTTTTTTGTTTGATTTTGCCTCTCATAGATATAATTGAAAACTTATATGAAATTGTTATAAAATAACTTGGCATAAAGTAAATGCACTCTAGCATGAGCATTACATCAATGCATACATCAATATTGACCTCATAGACATTAGATTATTTGCTTGACATTTCTTCAATATTATATCGTCAAGATAAACATTTAACTCATCATCAAGGAAGTTCTAAACCTTCCCTCTGCACACCAAATAAAATAAAAGTAAAGGTTGCATCACTAAAGAAGAATCTACAACCATAGAAAGAAAAAAACTTTTATATTAGACCACAGATGTGGTCCAATCTCAAAATGATTTTGATTATCATAGCCCAATTCCAATTTTTAAATTTAATCATTGATGGCCACATACTACGGAATCTTCATCATCAAGATCAACAAATTAACAAAAAAGATAACAAATTTCCAACCCATTCTAATTTACTAAATCTCAATTCTAAATAACTTAGATCAATTAGAAATAAGTAAGGAGTCCTCTGCCACCCCTGCAAGACAAAGACGTCCCTTGAGAACATTGAGGGACGTTTGCAGGTTCCATTATGACTTGTTAAATCAGAAACAATTAGTACTAAGTGGAATCATATTTAATTCCGAGAGCTTGGCAAAGTTTGAATGGTAGACGAGGAGATCCTTCCACGTAGAGCAGATTGCTTAATTTCTGCAACACCGACAGTTGAAAAAACAAATGTCTTGCCGGAAAGAAGGGGAAAAAAGTGAAAGAAATTGAGATGCACGAATATTATGAGAACATGTAGGCAGAGGAGACATCAATCCTTCTCACATTGAACGACATGGCAGCAACTTATTTCCGTATTTTCATTTGCAACGTGAGTTGAGAATGTAATGTGGTTAAAGTTGGTAGAAGTTGGCTAATTTTGAAAAGTTGATCCACATGATCTCCACATGTAAGTTGCTTAAACTTCCCAGAATTTCACATTTTGGCCATAACTACAGTCAGATGAAAGACTTTTGGTTTTGGATGGTGACCGCTTGCTTATGAAGCAAGCACGACCATGGTAGAAAGTAAGTAGTAGGAGAATAGTGTAGCTTGAAAGGATCAGGTGACTTGGGGAATGAAAGATACCTCCACTAGAGTTCACTTGCCCAACTATATGTGTTTGAACACTAAATTTAGCCCCACAACACATAGAACAGAAGATACGCCCGTTTCCACATTTACACTACTCTCAACTGATGCTTTTTCTAAGAATGTATTTTTTTGTTGGGTTGGTCAAATGATATGGAGTTCCATAGAATTGAGAGATGTTAATGTGGAGGGATCCCATATCCACCTATAGTCTATAGGGAACCTTCCTAAGTGCCATGAGATTTGAGAACTACTTATTCATAGTTTGGCATTT
This sequence comes from Sequoia sempervirens, assembly GCA_007258455.2. Classification (NCBI taxonomy): domain Eukaryota; kingdom Viridiplantae; phylum Streptophyta; class Pinopsida; order Cupressales; family Cupressaceae; genus Sequoia; species Sequoia sempervirens. The sequence goes on along the minus strand of VDFB02193867.1, from coordinate 50,398,302 downwards.
ATTTTGCTTTTTGGACTCTTAAGAGACTATGTTGGAATATTTTAGCTTAGAAGAATTAGATGACTTGGGGAATGAACGAACGCCTCCCCTAACATTCACCTACTCACCTAGAATTTTTGGTGTAGCTAGTTTGGCCCCACAATGAATATAATGTATAGAATTCAAGATATGCTTATTTCCATGTTCACAATTTACTCTTAAATGATGTTTTTTGTAAAAATGCATTCATTCCTGGATTGGTCAAATAGCGTAGATTTGGCCAAAATTGAGAGATGTTAATGTGGAGGGACCCCATATCCACCTATTTGTCTAGAAAAACATTCCTAGGTGCCACAAAGTTTGAAATATACTTCATTATAATTTGGTAATTTATTGCTCTGAGGCCTCTTAAGAGATTCCAGTGTTGGGGTAGTATAGCATAGAAGGATTAGGTGACCTAGGCAATGAATGTATGGCTTTGTTTGAATTAACAAACCAACTCAGATGTGGTGGTGTAGTTAGTTTGGCCCCACCACACACAAAACATAAGATATGCCTATTTCCACATTTACATTTCTCTAAAATGACATTTTTTTCAAGAATGCATTCATTGTTGGTTTGGTCAAATGATGTAGAGTTTACAAAAAATGAGAGAGGTTAATGTGGAGGGACCCCATATCTAATTTTAGGTATGAAACATAGATTTTAGGAACCGAAATGCTTGCTCTCTTCCTAAGTTTTTCACCTAGAAAGAGAGAGATTTAGATCCTAAAATGCTATATGTTCATTCAAATAAGGACAAGTGTGATGTGATATGATGAAAAATAACTAAAATAAATGCAATTGGCTGATTGAAATGATCTAAAATGAATGCAAAACTAAGATTTATGCTTTGTTTGAAAACACAGTGTGATATGCAGAAACTATGAAATATGAAGAAATTGAAAGAAATATGCAAAACAAAAAGTATAGGGTCAAAACTGAGTTCACTTGGATGATGTGTGAGCTTTTTGGAATGTCTAGAATGCTGATGGAATTTTCTGATTTTTCATAGTGGGACTCATTTGCCAAGGGTGGTGAATCAATCCTCCTACTGTTGAAAAAGTGTTGGGAACTGATTTCTGATAGCCGGGAAGTGATTTCTGGTAATCTATGTAGATTTCTAAATTTCAAGTGGGACTCATTCGCCAAGGGTGGTGAATCAGTCCTCCCCAAGATTTCTAAAAAGTCAAAGGTCAACACTGCTTCTCCAAATCTAGAAATGATTGAATAACAGCTTGTCGAGATCAATTCTGTAGAAAATGGGTTGAAAGTCAGCCAAATTGCTTGAATGGGTGATGAGTTAATTTGAAGAGCCTAGTTGACTTGAAATGGACACTTTTCAACAACTTTAAACCTATCAAATCTACAAAACAAAGGCTACAAAGATACATGCAAAGGGGAAAAATGTTGGGGGATTAGTGAATAGGGGTTTGCCTTAGTCAAACCTCACTTTAGTAATTAAACCCAATTGAAATGAATGACATGCAAGAGAAATAATAAATGAATAACATGAAGTATTACAAACTTACCACATTCTTGAATATGCAAATTTGAAGTGATGTCAAAAGGCTGCTCCAAAGTGCTTGAGAGTGCTTGAATTGAAGATGCAAAAAGCTTGATTACTTGAATGCTTGTATGTGGAGAGATCACTTGAATTAGGAGATGTAAAATGAGGTGAAAAATGAATATTTATACAAATATTATGCCTTAGTATCCGTTCATACCTCATCATAGGATGACATGGAGTAAATTTTTAGTAAAATCCTGAAAGAAATTTGAAATATTTTGAATTTGGGGCCAAGGGGGACTCATTCACCACCCTTGGCGAATGAGTCCCACCTAGGACCCAAAACCAAGTGTTGAGGAAAATGTCATATTTAATGTTGTTTGTCAGGGTAAGACCCAAAAATACACTTAATATAAGCATATGAGGGCATAAAAAGACAAAATAAAGCATCAAAAGGGTGTAAATAGGGAAAATATGCCTAGAAAAGTGTGAAATCTAGTTACAAGACTTTACAACACTTCAAAATAGGACTTTTTGATATATGAAAAGGTGATTTTTAGGTGAATTGCATTAAATAGAGTCTATAAGAATGTAGAAATGTCTTACAACGCTTGACAATACTTTCACAAGATGTCGTTCTTTGAGTTTTAGCACCAAAATAAGCATGTTCAAGCCAAGATACATCATAAAATTAAAGCAACATAGCTCCAACACTATGAAACAAGGCCTACAAGACTATGAAAATGGGAAAGGTCCATTTTTCTATGGTACAAGGTAAAAAAAAAAGATTTACAGGTTTCATGAGCTCTGAAAACTCATCCATCATAGTTTGATTATTTTTTCTCTTACGACTCTTAAGAGAATGCATTGAAATAGTGTAGCCTGAAAGGATCAGGTGACTTGGGGAATGAATAGTCACCTCACCTAGCATTCACCTATCCACCTAGACATGTTGGAGTAGCTGGTTTGGCTCCACACTGGACATGTAAAATCAAGTACTTGACATTTCTTATTATTTTCTTTCAAGTCTAGTAGGTAACATGAACCATAGGAGTAGGAATTTGAGGAGAGGTTTTATATGAGATGAAGAAAATTATTGACCAAGAGATCACTATTGAAATTCTTCTTCTTGAGCTTGATATTAAAGGATGCATTGTTCTTCATCTTGAAATAGTCTAGGATATGCATTTTTCCACAACCATAAAATTAAGAAGGTCTTAATCCAAAGGCATGAAATATACCCTAAAAATGTAACTTGGGAATGACTTTGAACTAGGTTCACCAATAGTTTCATTCCCTTTAGCTTTGAGGAAAAATATTTTTAGGGGGGAGGGGATGTTAAAAACCCTTAGTCCTAACTCTTTTTTATTTTAATAAAGGATTTGAATGCAAATTCTTTGCATGTCACCCGTTAAGCTATTTTGAATAATCCTATGTGCTTGGGAAATAATAATTAGTTTGATTCAAATTAGTATAAATATATGGTCAAAGGTTATTTTTTTAATACCTATGAATTGTATTGTATTCAACATTAATCAAAAGAGTCAACATATTGACTAAAAAGGTATACGATTAAATAAGTCATGTTGTACTAACTATATCACCACATATCTTTTTCATGAAAAATAAAAAACTAAGAAAGAAGTATTAGATTGCTTCAAGATGATAAAATTTGTATTCAAGGTGTAATTTATACATGGAATTTGAAGTTATCTAAATTGTTGATGCTAATATAAACCTTGCACTATTGGGATGATCATTTTTCTCCTAGAAAAAAATGATATATGCTTTAAAAGAAAAACACAATGAGATTTGAAAATGATGAATATCATGTAATCATCCTATGAGTCATCTTGTTGAAATGGTGCATATTGATGTATATCAAGGAGAAAAAATTGGAGGATTTATAGTGTGGAGACTTTGATCACTTGTTTTATTCTTCATGGCTATGTGTTTTGGGTTAACAATTGGGTTGTAATTTTTGTTGACTGCAGGCTGTCTTTTCTGCAGTCTGGTTTTTTTGGCTTGCTTAAGTTGTTTGGCTTTTGGTTGTAATGGGTTCTGGATCCCATCAAAATATGTTTTCCCCAATTTCAAAAACAATTGGGTTGTAATGAAGTGAATTAGCACAACAATGTGCAACACATGAACTATGTTGAAAAGGTGGCATGAAAAAAAGGTATAAAGGTAAAGATAATGTACCTTAAACTTCAAGATTCAAATTCACCAATTGCACAATATTGTCTAGTTCGGTTTTTTATTCACACTCAAAACTTTGAGTTTTTTGCCAATTTCCTTGGTATGATGTTCGATTATATATGAATCTAATGGAATTGGTACAAAATATGAATACAACAATTGTATATTATCAAATTCAAACAAAAAACATGACAATTATCATTCCAACACTAGGAATGTAAAAATATTAATTCATAGAATCAAATTCAATCTAAGAACATGTAATTTAGCTCTTCTATATTGACAAAACAAAAAGGTAGTGGAATTGTTAAAAAATGATTGATATTTTTTCAACACTATGAAAAGTGTGTTTCTATGTTGGATAAAGCACATATTACAAAGAAAAATAGAGCATGTGGGCCCCAAATCATGGGATCCCCATACCTTTTTACCATCTTTTATAATTTTAAAAAACACGAGTTTCTTATAACTTTCTTTTAAAATTCCAATAGAGAGACAGGGAGAGAGGGGGAGAGTTCGAGTTAGAAAGAGAGAGATATCTAGAAGGATAGAGAGAGAGAGGTAGAGAGAGAGCTTAATAAATAGAGGGAGAGGGGAGAGGGAGAGATATAAAGAGGTATCTAGA